>JAVKLF010000161.1:5485523-5495619 GCA_034783495.1 Millerichthys robustus | reverse complement strand
TTAAATTATTTATGGGTCGTGGCTCACAATAGTTATATTCGTTTTTATGTCCAAAATTGAGAGCTATTTAAAAAAAACAACTGCAGCAAAGTAAAATGAAGACACTGGCCAAACACAGTGGCCGGCAAGAAAAAAACAAAAAACATTGTATTGACAGAATTATACTCCAGCTTTGGACCTGCTATCTTCTTGTCTTGCAGCTGTAGCATACTGTGCATGTACAGTAGTACAGATTCCATTTGATGTAACTCACAAAGGCTTTTAGTGTATAAAAAGCATTTCAAAATTATTTAACAGCTTTGAAAAACGAGAAAAAGTCATCTGTTATTGTTTGGTATTACTATCAAGATTTATAGGAATTCTCATACCAAAAGGGCAGTGTAAATTTTTCATTCAAAACAAAAAAATATATACATATTTTACTAAGCTTATAGAGGAGAAAGCCCTCTAGAATAAACAAGCACTATTTATATGAAAAAGACAGCTTAAGTGCTACAAGTACTGTCAGCTAAATTATGACATCAGCTCTTTTACCAACTCATACCTTCATCAACTCTGACAGAATGTTTTACATCCTGCCAAGCACAAATCTGCAACTGGGATTTGAAAGACAAAACTTTGAAAGCAGCAAAGCCATATAAATGTAAATTGTTATTCTTATGAAAATTATACTATTTTCAGTTTTTATTATTGCACTTATTTCAGCACGCCTTGTGCTCAACCAGATTTTGTCTCCGCAGGTTCAAAGTAATGTCAACTTTCAGTTTTTGCTATATAAACTTATACTTCCTATAAAATTTATGAATACATATACTACAGTACGGTTTGTGTACTGACAGGATTTATATGGATGATCAACTGATGTGTTATTTTTCTCTTATATCTTCTCATCTAATCTTTCTTTTTCTCGTCTTCAACTAAAGCACCCATTAAGACATTATGCATTTTTAAACAATAACCTTTAAAACTGAATAATTTGAATAATTTCTCTGCATTCAGATGTTTTTTGTTCCATTGCAAGGATTATGATGAAGCTTTTAAACTGTTAAATTCCTGCTGTTTTTTTTAATATCTTCTGTGATCTATTTGTGTCCTAAGCTGCTAATAGCTAAAGGGAATCGGCACAGCAGGGGTGTTGCTCAGATAATGGATTGGTACTTTTATGTTTCTCCCCCCAAAAAAGAAGGAGAATTGGATTTTTTTTTTTTTTTTTGCTATATTTATCTCCTGTTTCACCTCAGTGTTACTCAACATTACGGGTGTCTTTGGGCTAGTAGATCTATTAAAAATTCAACTCAGCATTTGTGTGGTTCAGAGGAATGTTGCTGTTTTTATTTAGCTGAAGCAATGACAGTGTATTGTGTTTGGAACCTATCCTGTACTGGGTAAAGTCATTCAAAAGTACTATTTTTGGAGAGAATTTAGCATAATACACACAATATCTAATGTCTGTTGGATTCATGTTTTATTCATTGATTTGATGCAGTGGCAAACTGTGGGTCACAGATCAGAAACCTTTTAATATAGTCACAGAGTTGATGCAGGTGTTTTGAATCTATCTCAAACCAACCTTATCGTTGGGGTCACCAAATTGTCTCAAGAGTGCCACAGCTATATTTTGACACCTGCACAGAAGCTCTCTTCTGACAGAAAACATCCAAGGCAAATATTCATGTTTAAATGCCACGCTGGTGATATAAATTACTTATTGAAAATCTAATCATAAACATGAATGTTTGGGAGGCTGCCAAGGTGGGTACAAAACAAGCCAAAATGGGTACAAAGAGGGCAAAGAAGGGCATTAACATCTATTGGTAACCATGTGAGTGTTAAAAGGAACTTAAAAAACATCTGGTGTTCATGTTGAGATTAAAATTCATGTGATTTGATGTTTGTTTGGGTGGTGATGATGGGTTGACCTGGTGTGTGGGGGGAAGGGTGGAGGGCAGTTGTTTTAATATTGTTGTGATGTTATGTTTTGTTATGTGGACCCTAGAAGGAAGAATGGGGATCATTTTAAATAAATAAATTGGTGAGGCCAGGAATGCATTTTTACAAGCAGTGCACACAAAAATAGGCTGCAATTTTAAAAAGAAAACTGGCTATTAGAAAAAAAAAGCTTACGGCTCACTAAATTCTGTGTGTTTTGCACAAGCAAATGAACAGTGATGCTGCAATTTCCTTGCAATGTTATGTCCCCAACTAGTCTCCAACAGTTACAGCTCAGTGAATTACCCCCTTTTTTCCATCATCACGTAGATTCCAGGTGACCACAGACTCAAGTGCAAAATAAAATAAAAATAAACACACAAATCCAGTCCAATTAAAACTTCCTTGATTTTCCTAAAACCTCCACTAGAAAATAAAATGGCTACATTACACACACACACACACACACACACACACACACACACACACACACACACACACACACACACACACATATATAAAGCATTAAAGCATCCAGAATGCGGATGGTCTTTGCAAGGATTTTATGGGGTTTTCAAATGTGTGCTAGAAACACAATAGGCTTGTTACATGTTAGTGACAGTGGTTTTAATCATGCACAAAACTTTCCTTGTAAGGTTGTGGTGATTTTTATCATGGTGACTTTGTATCTGGGTCTTGGCTGAAACATAGTGAATTTGTCACATGGAGCCCGGGCACACATGTGGGGCGTGATTGCCTAAAAAGTGAAGCTGGACTGGACATGCAGAACTCACTTCTACAACTCTAAAAGTCAAACTAGCGCAGACGTTACATTGTGTCCTGATGCCATCTGCAATATTCATTCCAGGATAGGTGCATAAGGCATGATGAGGATGCAGATGAGGATCTCAGGCTCACGGAAAATGACACGAAAAACATATTTTGGAGGACTAAGAGCATAGCAGCATTGTTTCCTCTCACACTGAAGGTTTTCTAATTTTGTTGTACTCCCATTGTAATAGATTGTCGATCACAGAGTGTAAAATGGGGTCATCATTGAATGTGAGAGAGGCCTAAAGGGCAATAGTTGACCTAATATAGGGTGTATGTTTAACTAGCGCATTGTGGACTTTCAGGAACCAGCACTAATATTTAGCAACTGGATGAGCCGAGATCTAAAATCTTTGACCCAGTTGTTGGGAGAGAGTTTTGAAGGCAGTGAAACCGAATTCTCTATTTTTGTATCACAGAAGTTGTCTAGCTGTGGTAAAAACGTGGCCCAAAACAGATCTCCGTTCTTATTCAGACAGTGCGTCTCTCTGTTTGTTGACAATTACACAGAAAAACAGTAACTCCTAATAATGCACAGTTATTTTTCCCCCTTTTCTTTTTTTCTTCTGCTATTTCTTGCATTCAAAGTAGCATGCCGGAGTTGTGCTCAACATGCAGAACCATTCAGTTAGAGAAGGGTGAGCAAGAAAGAACTATATTCAAAATCTCTTCCTGACAACTGAGAAGTTATCAGGACAATCAACCTGCTAATTTTGCATTAATTAGTGATAAACTACAAAGAGCACAAACAAGTTAATGGATGTTTTGGGGTGGGAATGGGGTTTTAAATTGTGTTCCTTCATTAGGTTCCACTTGACTAAAGACGGAAAAAGGTAACTGACAGAAAACAGCTTTGTGCATTCACAAAACATCTTTGATCGTCTCCGGGGACTAAACAATTCTCTGTGGCAAATACTAAAAGCCGTAATGTTGGGCGATGTTGCATAAATGTTTTAGAATCACAGTGCTTGTTATATGGGCTAGACTGAGCCTCAGTGGACCAATTTAAACTGCCTTATAATGGCATCTCTAATACTCCAGTCTACATGAAAATAAACAAGACTGTAAGGCAGAATATTAAGTGCACCCTATTATTGCTTATTCTAAAAAATATATAAATGGATCTTTTTATGGCATTTAATCTATAAAGCTTTGCAATGGCTATTTTACAACCGTTACAGTACACAAACTAGTGGACTGTTTTATTACTTTTCATAGCGGCACTGTGGATGGAACATTTCAAGTAATCTGTTTGGCTGCACCTGGTCTGTCTGTGAATATAAGAAGGCAAAAATGTGTCGTCAGGCGTGCAAGTGTTTGTGGTCATGGGAGACTCTGTATGTGTGTGAGATCTGCGCTTTATCTGTGAAGTATGGCTGATTCTCTGATCCAGCAGGTTAAAGAGGGCTTTGGCTCTGTGCAGCTGACCCATCTGGACTGTGTACCGAGTTTCAGCTTCATCCCTGCAGAACTGCGCTGAAAGCTAATTTCTACCCCTATATGCAGTTCAGACCTTCAGCATTACAGCTGTGACAAAATTTTAATGGTCAATGACCCAACATACCTCAGGCAATTTCTGTTTTGGCTCAACTTGTGTGTCCAGTTCGTGTGCCAAATGTGGTCCATACCTCAACCACAAAAAAAAAAAAAGATATTCAGAAAATACATGACAACTCTAGTTTTTTGATCATTAATTACCAAAGGCAAAGGCAGAGAATTGTATACATTTGTGTGTGTGTCTGTAACTAAATTATAGTAGGAACAGCATAAATTTAAATAAAACTTACTGAAGGTAATCCCTAAATGTACACTTACAATTAATTACCTTTTGGACTCATCCCAAGTGTGGTTACAACCACCAACTGACCTTAAACAACAGAAAAGTGTCTGTAACTGTCAGTTTTACACAAATTGATGTGGTGTGATAGTAGCTGAGATTGATCCCCAATACATGTTTTAAGCACCAACAGAATAAACAAGACCTCTGTAATTTTTTGTCATTAATTATTTATAGTGAGAAAACTGAGAAAGCGTATCACCCAGGGAAATTTCTCATGTTTTAAATTCTCGATTCTGAAAAGAAAATGTCTTCAAAGACATAATTCTTTTTCTTTTAAATTATTCCCTAAATAAAAATAAAAAGCCTTGACGTGACTCCTGGCCTTCCTCTGTTACCCCCACTGATGTGTGCGGTGGCCCTCCCCTGAGCCTGTTGATAGTTCTCGGGGGGCGGAGCATGGATGGATATATATGCAACTGTTGTATTGCTGGGCTCTCTGCTGGGCTGGGTCTGACTGCTCACTCGATGTTGCTGGTACTACCTACCATAACCATAAGAAACTTCTGTCCCTTTCCTACGCATGAGCATGAATGCTAGTCCACATTCGGTCATCATTCAACACGTGTGCAAGGTCACCTGGCCTACCATGTGTGCACACGTATCACACACTTGTATGCATGCTGGATTACTCACAACTTAAGTTTAAATATTTGTGGCTTTTGTTGATCTGTTTCTGCTGATGTAATAAATCAGCAATCTGTTTACTCTTTTTGTAACTTCTTAAATTTTGTGTACTTTGTATACTGGTTCAGCTACTGGCTTCTCTTCTTGTTGTAGTTTTTATCTGTTCAGCCCCATACCTCTCCCTCCTTTCTGTCATTTTCTTCTGTGTCCCCCTCAGCCTTCGCTGTCCGAGGAATTCAAGCTCAAAATAATAAAGACTACAACAGGAGAATCAGTTCAAAGCCTTCCTGTTGTAGTGTAAAACTGTCAAGGCATTGAGAAAGCTATCAGTTCTTACTGAATGTATGTATGCAGGACAGGTTTTTTTTTTTTTTTATCCCTGAATGACTGAAGATCTACACCAGCATATCGATGTACATTTTGGGGTCGAGACAATTCCAAGATGGTCACAATAGCTAATCAACTACAGCACTCCTTTCAAGCATGACAGCTTGTGATCTTGCGCGATGCTTTTAAATTTGCTATAGGTGACTTTAGTTCTGGTCCAACTTTTGTACCTTCCCTGCTTTTCTGTTTTAGATTCACACAAGTTGCATCTTTCTTTGTTGCCCTCTCTGTTTGTCTCAGTGTTCCTGACTCCCTACCCCGTCTATCTACCTGCAGACACAAATGGCAGTGCCATCCCCGAGTTACACTTGGACAAGGACAAAGCTACACACACACACACACACACACACACACACAGAGAGAGAGAAAGAGACACTGCTGCAGGGCTGGATAACATTTGAGAGGCAGAATAATGTCAGCTGACCAAGGCCTTTGGTGGCTCCCAGTCATCCATGGCTGCCAGCTTCACTAACATCAGCTTTGCCACAGTAATGGGACAAAGGCGGCCTGCTTTTTCCTGTAGATTTTAATAGGGCAGCTCTCTGTGTGAGAGTCATTCTGAGACTGACAGAAAAAGAAAAGGAGAAGCGTAGTAAGCGTCAGTGGGTCTTTGTGTCATTCTGATTTCTGAAGGGAAACACCAGGAAGAAGAACAACAGCGGGGGAATTGTGCCTCAATCATGACCAAAATCTGCTGCTGCAAAACAAATTATCATAATTTTTCTTCATCAAGTCAATGTTTATTGATGGATAGTAGCTCATAGCTGAACCAGCTGCTGTTGGTTAGAAATGGTCTAGTTGTGTCACTAAAATCTCAGCAGTTTAGTTTGTTGTAGGCAAAGGGAGCGTCAAGTTTTGCATTGAAAACTGAATTTGTGGAACAACAAGAAAACAGTATAATTACATCTCCTTTGTCATGCATTGATCTGTACATGACACTTTAATGTAGTGGATATGTCTAGTTTTTCTGAGTGTTCAACTTATTGCCTAAACATTTTTTAGAAATTGTTTAACCTAGTTGTTTTCAGAACATTCACAACCTGTTCTTTTGATTTAAGCCGCAGTACAAAAAAAAATTCAAACGTCATCGACTGGTGTTCTAGTTTTCAAAGTCCTTGAGCTCAATGTGACGAAGAAGTGCATGTAACAAGAAATCTGGAAAAAAGAAACTTTCCAAACTACATGTATTTTTGAGCACGGAAATGTACAGTTGACTTAGCCAGTGAATAGTAAAGTTTCAAAGTATTATCTTGTGCAAAGCCATGCTTAAAGTATAAGTTATGTACCTACCACCACACCAAATGTCAGACAAAAACATTGTCACCTTCCTTTCTCGTTTCAACAACAGAAGATAAAAAATAAAATATGTTTGTCATTGTGGATGTGATTGCCCTACAGTTTGTACGGTTTTAGTTGCATGGAACAAATTTGGTAAACAAAGTGAGAAAGATATCTGTTTGCAGATTTATTTCCTGTTCCTGTAGACGTTGGTAAACTTGTATTTGTGAGGTATTGAAAACATTTTTATTAGCAGTTGGTGACTTTTCAGGTGACTTAACATATGTACTGCTACACTACCTTTAGCGGCTGCGCTATTAAAGCATGTTTTGTGAATAACATCGTGTTCAACATCTTATTTGTAAAATTTGATGCCTTGCCAGATGATAAACCTGGTGCTGTTGGTCCACAGAACCAAACTGTTTATAATGTTCTTAAAAAAGAATCACTGAATGGGTGGTTAAGTGGGCTGTCTGCTGTGAGTGGGACATTAGGTGAGCGTCTAACTGAACCATCAGTGAATTAGATGCAGTCGACCGAAACGCTTCCATAATTATTTGGACAGGATTTTGTAGTAAAGTTATTTTATGCAGGTCGTGTGAAAATGTCACAATTCATTAAGGATATTTGAAACATGGCACATTTTCAATTGATGGCATATCAGTGTCTCTTTTTTGTATTTCACCGTGATCTTATTTTCCATGTGCTCAATGTGATTGTCATCCTTATTATGCTCTGTTTCCTGTGTCTGAGTTTTTAAAGAGGTAGGTCAGATATTTTGGAGTGGAGTTCGGTGGACAGGTTATAATTTATTTATTTTCTTCCCTGTTGCAGATAGCCCTCTGATTACCCTTAGTTTGGTGTTATATAGCTGAAGTTTAACCTGACTTGATGAGCTAACTGCTAGTTATGTTAGGTCAAAAATCAAAGGTAAAACTTGCTTTCATAAAACATTTCTACAAAGGAATTGTAATTTAAAGGGTCATAAGCTAGCATTCTTATGAATTGCTATTACTTTTTAGCTTGGCATGTTTTAAGATTGCACTAACCATGTTTAGTTTTGCCCTCTCTCAGACTAACCAGTAGCTCATCAATACTGTCTGAATTGAGGCCCCGTTCTCTCTGGATGACAATCTTACTTACAAAAATAAACAAAGATAGATGTTTATAAGACACAAATACACTGAGCTTTTCTTTTTGCTTGAAAGGGCATGATCAGTGTACAGTGGTTTCATGGATGCACAAAACATCTATAAAGAAGTTATGGGGGTTTAATATTGTAGTTCCAATCTGGGTTCTGGATGGAGCATAGGGGATCATGATGCCAGCATATCCTTGACGTGGAGCCTGAATGCATTGGTGTGGCTTGAAAGGAAAAAGACCTGCAGCAGTTGGTCAGGGCAGCAGTCCGTTGAATTGGCACACAATTAGGTCACTCCCCCAAAAAGCATTTACACTGACTAACTGCCAAATATGGCCAGCTATATTTTGAAGGACCACACTCACCCTGGACATCAGCTACTCTCACCACTGTTCTCTGGAAGGAGATACAGACTCATCAGAGCTGCAATAAACAGGCAAAAAACAGCTTCTACTCTCAAGCTGTTAAATGCAGTGAGAAGCAACAGACAGACTGTAGACATAGACTGTTTGTTTTGCTGCGGCGGGTGTCCCCTTTGTTCTATTTTATTTTGTATTTGAGCCTGGTTTTTATTCATTGTTCTGCAAATTTGCACTGCCAATACAAAGAGCTGCTAAACTCCATTCTGTTGTCCTCTAGAACAAAGACAATTAAGTCATACTCTATTGTCCAGAATTGGAAGCAGGACTCTTGGTCACATGCCTAGGCTGCAACCATAATCCTGACAAGGTCTTGTATACAACTTACAGCCAACATGTTATCCATGCCTTGATCTTCAAGCACATTACATTGATGCAGTTTGAAAGAGTTGTGCCAAGGTGCATAGAGCTTGGTGAAGGCACAGTAGAGTCCTACGTAGTGCATTAGAAGACAACTGGACTTCCTTTCTTCTTTTTTGAAGTGGCTTCACCTTCCATCTAAAAAGCTTCTTCTCTTCTCTAAGTTGTTGCTAAAACAGTCAGTATAACGAGATCATTAAGGTCACATGAGTCGCTGGCTCACCTCTCCATTTTGTGAGTTGTTTAGATTGTTGCTTGTCAAATGCTTCCAATCAAGGCTAACCTGGGAGCTGTTTTGGTCATATGGTTCATGGTAGGAATGGTAGTGAAGCTCCCCGGAAAGTTGAAACTGTGTGTCAGAAAGATAGTAACTAAAGTAATAATAATAATAATAATAATAATAATAACTTGGTAAGACACATGTATTGATGCACATGTTTAAAACAAAACAGAACCAAAAAAAAAGACTTGGCTGTTGTTATTTAACTCCCAGTCATCCTCCCACACAGCAGGGCAGCCAGACTCTTGACACCATTCCATTTAGCCCACACTCCTGCCGGAGGATTCAGCTAATAACTCACATAGCCGTAGCACCAAACAATTACTTTCAAGAAGAAACAGAGGAATCAGGGGAAATGAAGGGAAGCGTAACCTTGAGAAGGGATAATTTTTTTTTTTTTAAACATTAGCCAAAACTGCTGTGTTGATAGTGATGCGGCTAGGGGAAAAAAAGGAGAAAAAGAAAAAGAAGAAAACAGGGCAAAACATCAGAGTTGGTTAATGAATCTCTCACTCGTGCTTAAGTTGCATTACAGCTCACATTCATCACTATTCAAGGCCTTTCTCTTCTGTTCTCTGCTGGCTGGAAAACAGAGACTATGCAAGAAATGAATAGGAAAAAAAAATCCCAGCATGTCTAAAATTAAATGATTCTCCTAACAGTGACTAAATTACCTGAAGCTGGTTTGGACATTTAGGAAACATACACGGGCCTTCATAAACTATCCATCAAGCATAATTTGCTTGTAACTGTGCAATATAGTAAGGCAGTAGGTGTATGTTTAGGAAAATATAGCCTTTAGCTGAAACTCTGTCCTTCTAATCAAAGAAATTTGAAGAAACACGGAACAAAAAAGGTTGTTCCGGCAGATTTTTTTTGTCTCCTCTGTTCACTTGTTTCTTTTGCTCTTTCATATGAGGTGTATTTATTGTTGGTGTATTTATTGACCTCAAAAAAGCTTTTGACACAATAAATCATGAAATATTAATTAAGAAATTGGAGCGCTA
>JAVKLF010000161.1:5413182-5429623 GCA_034783495.1 Millerichthys robustus | reverse complement strand
GTGTGTGTGTGTGTGTGTGTGTGTGTGTGTGTGTGTGTGTGTGTGTGTGTGTGTGTGTTTGTGTGTGTGTGTGTGTGAGGGAGGGAGGGGGAGAGAGAGAGGGAGAGAGCGTATTACTTTCAAGCCTAAATTTACTGGTTTATATCAAGTCCAAGGCAACTGTTAGTCAAATTTGTACAAACTTTGCAAAAAAAGCATTATTCATAATTTTGTTATTTTACTCTCTAAAAAGATTTTATGAAGTTTCAATAATATACAGTATTATCACTGAAATTGTTTTTTGCTCTTTATTAAAACAATAAATATGATTGTCGGCTGATTACAATTCAGAAAGTGTATCTTTTAATTTTAGTTGTTTTCAATTATATTGTGAAAAGAACAATACAGACTTTTATTCCTGACCTACTTGTAAAGACATGACTGTGGCAGCTTCTTAAAGAATTACTGTTAAAATAAAATTATGTTTACCTAGTGGGACAAATCACAAATGCCTACATTCCAAATATCAAAAAGCATTTTAATTACTAATACTCTTTATGTCATCAAATTAGGTTTTATTTAATTAAAGCTTTTCTCTGTTGGTTATAAGGATGGGGATTGAGATGTGCGATTTAAAGAGAAATGTAAACACTGAAAATTAGAGCTCAAAGGTGATGTGAATATTAATTACCTCAGAACAATTTAATCATCCATGTTAAAACTTTTGGGAACAGTATTTTCTTAGATGTTAAACATGCATAATTCTTCTATGGCAAAGCTGATCCTGGCTTCTTTTTTTTTAAACCAAGCAAGACAATGTCATTTACAGCAGCACAAATTTGCAAACACCACAACAATCACTTTATGCAGATTGGGCCTCCAAACACTTTCTCCAGTCTGACCCGATTCAGAGAAGCAGAGTTGTTTTTAGATCCAGTTCCTACTAAGAAAAAAGCTTTTCTATCAAAGCCAATCCACACTTTCAAGACTATTTGATGGAGGAACAGCAGCAGGTAATGCCAAATTTATTACAGTTTCTCACTTTACATAGAATGTAAACAAGTTAAAGTCAAATATGCTATATGCTATATGTCCCATGACCTTAACCATTAAAGCTTTCTTGAATTGTGTTGACTCCAGTTGTTAATCAGATGTAGATGCTCATCCACCAGTGTTTTATGAGAAATGTTGCTGTTAATTTTGAGTTAATTCAATTACGTCATGGCAAAGTTTTAAGTATGAATTGGTGATTAGTCTGAGCATGTTTTCTGTAAAAGTGACTGAATTATAACCATTTCTTTGTTTTTTTCAAGATGGACTATATCTCACCAGGTTGGAGTGCAACACAGAAGTTTTAAAAAGGGTGGCTCGATCAATATTTGTGACTGGAATACAGTGTGGCTTAAAATGCCATGTTTTGTTTTTCTTGTCAGTATTTTCCAAAAGGAAGCCACAGATTCCATCTTGAGCCAGCATATATGTTCTTGGCTTTAATAATTGGAAGCTTCATTAAAGAGCCATCATGAAAGCACTGGAAACAAATTAGCAATGAAAGCATGGAGTGAATTTGAGTTAAAACAAACAAGTGGCTCAAAACTATCCATTATGTTTGTCAAAGAACATTCAGTGTTGGTTAAGCAGAACCAGAGGTATATGTACATGGAAGTTTGCACTACACGGCTTGTCAGTGAATCCCGCAGCAGAGTCACAGTGAGAATGAGGATTCAGCCAACAAATGTAATTTTTTGTGGGATCCTAGATGTCATTGTAAAATTTGATCTCACTCTCCAAAACATGTTGGTCATTAATCTATCAAATGCCAATTACGGTCACAAGGTTTTTAATGTAATGGCTGAAATGATAAAACAAATCAGCAATAAAGTTAGGGAAACATTTTTCTAATTTGGTAAATGAAAGTAAAGTTGTCAGCAAAACAAAACACATTTCAGTGATCATTCGTTATTTGCAGCCAGTGTCAGAGAAAGTGGTGAAGGACATTTTGCAGTTCACCCCAGCAGAAGGATTAGACATAGTAGACTCAGACTCTCTTTTTGACAGCATCAAAATGACACTTGTTGCTGTGTAGGGCAGTGCTATGACGCTGCTGCCGTTATGTTCTGATGCAACAACAGAGTGCAAGATAATTTTTAAAAAGAGGTGCCACAAGCAGTGTACACTCACTGCCATGTTCACAGGCTGAATCTTGTGTTAGTAGACTGTGTATGTAACGTTGATGCCGCAGCAGATTTTGTTGAGACATTGCAAAGTCTTTACAAGTTTGTGTCTGGGTCAATTGTTCATTATCTTTTTTTGAAGAAGCAGGATGAAGTAGTGTCAGTGGGACAGTGCCTAGACCTCAAGAGACTTAGCAACACTCGCTGGGCATGCCAGTGGGATTCCATATACGCTGTCAAAAAACTCTCAGAAAAGAAGCAGAAGACCTTTGCATTGACATAGGAATAGCAACAGAGACTGTGCAATGGCAGAAAAGGCAGACCCAAACAACTAAACATGCGGAGCATCTTATTGTGGATGCCCCAATAGAAAGAAAAGGGGCGGACAGCATGGATGACCCAAAAACAAAGTCATACTATTCCATTATAGACGGGAAGTTAATTTAACTAAAACAGTGTTTTTCTTCAAAAACAAATGAAGTACTGAAAAGTTTGCCAGCTCTAAGCCCCAAGCACCCATTGTTCTTCGGCAAAAAATGCATACTGCCTATGGCCTGCATTATAGAGTTAATGAAGAGAACATGACAGCAGAGCTCCACCAGGTTCGCCGGTTGCTGAAAATGAAATTTTAAAAACTTAAAATTAACAACACGCAGGACTTCCTATTTATAATGCGGACATACAAAGATGCATTCCTGGACTTGGATAAGCTGATATCCATATCTTTGACTCTTCCAGCTACATCAGTGAGCTGCGAGCATACAGTAGGTTTTCTTGTTTGTGTTGATGGAAGAACTACTTAAGAAACAACAGTGGGATCAGTCGAAAAAGTGATCTGGCACTTACTGCTATCAATCCTTTAAGAACTAGGACCCCGGATAGGGACAGAATTATTGATGATTTTGCTCTCAGTCACAGTAACAGACAAATTGTCCTGTTATGAAGACTTCTGATGGTGAGTGAAAGATTTCGACCCTCTCTGACTTTGTAATGCATTTGGAGTTGTGGACTAAAAATGTCCACATATAGTACATCTGGGGAAACAGAATACGGTGAATATGTTGTAATTGTTCACATACTACACTATATTCTATACATAAATATGGCAAGTTTGTATATGCTTTAGTTAAGTTATTAGCGGAATATCACATTCACTATCCATTTTATTGGTGACCTTTGCAGATATCAGAGTTCTGAATGCACCTCTTTGCTTGAGTCTCTGTGTGTTGAGTAGTTGCAAGAAGCATGATTCTTCTCATAATTTTTCATATGACTCTTCATAGCACCCGCAGTAATATGCTTAGCCCCCACATAACCGCTACAAAAAAAAACTCTCTGGAGATGTCTCTAGATGTCAGTTACTTAAACTTAAATGAAATCAGTTGAGATTTGAGATATTTCCCCCAATCTGGAGTTGCTTTTCCTGTTTTCCTCTTCCGTTTCTGCCTCCGGGTCCTCGTTGTGGTCTCTCTGTGGTGTGGGCATGTCCGGTCTGCCGTGACTCTGGGATTGTTGGGCCCTGTGCTGAGCTGGGTCTGGCTCTGCTCACTTGATGTCACTGGGGGGCAGTGAGACCTTGGTGGCCCTACCTACTGAAAATAACCAAGAAACCTCTGTCCTTCTCCCATACATGAGCATGAATGCACGTCCACGTTCGATCATCGGTGAACATGTGGGTATGATCGCCTGCCTCATCATGTGTGCACACATATCACACGCTTGTTTCCCGCACTTGTATGCATGCTGAATTGCTCACAACCTAAGTTTGGATGTTGGTGGTCCTTGTTGTTTCTGCTGATATAATTAACAATTCATTTACTTACTCTTTTGTGCCTTATTAGTTGTTTGTGTGCCTTGTGTGCTGACTAAACTGTTGGTCCCTATTACTATTGGTGTTGTTGTTTTATCTATTCAACCCCCAACCACCTACCCCTTCTGTCCTTTCCTTTTAGCGTCTCCCTCAGCCTTCTCTGAAAGGTGACTTCAAACAATAAAGAAGGAATATGTCAAATCCCTCCTATTGTAAAGTGAAACTGTAAGTTTAATCTTACTGAATGCATATGCTGGACAGGACAGGTAAAAAAAAGAGATTTCAGATATTTTGCTAACTGCATAAACAAGTACACAAGCATAAGCAAAAACATTATTGCTAGTAGTAAATATGGTACTAATATACCAACTATTAACTAATAATAACTGTGCTGTTTAGTCATAAAGCAATTCAATCCACACCATGCCATTTGAAGTCAGTTTAATACATCTCAATTCAATTAAAATCAAACTCAGAATTTTTATTTGGTTCAATAGAGAGGAAAGATGATAGCACTATGCTCAGACAGGGCAGCCATCTGCCTCAGTCGGGTGAGAAGACAAGAGGGAAACATGAGGAAATAAAAAGCAGCCGGACACGAATAGCTGCTGTGGAAAAAAAGGAAAGAAGACAAACATAAAGTTAATGGCAGCTGTAATGGCGTTTACAGAGTAAAGACAACGGCGAGAGGGAAGTGCTCATTGCATCATGGCATGTTCTCTGGCAGCTTAGGCCCATATCAGAAAAGCTAACAAGATGGCTGAGAGTCACTCAAGCCAGACAAAAGGTACAAACCTAATCTGGACAGGGAACTCCATCTGGAATCTGGTTTTAGAAAGGAACTAAAGGCTCTGACACTCAGCCTGACAGACCATGTATGTTTTTGTCAAGCTTGAGAGAAAAACACAGTTTAAATTGTAAATTGGGATTTTAATTTGTAAATCAGAAAGCCCCTTTGTGAAATCAGTAACTGTCAAGAATTATCCTTGATTCCACAGTTGCTCAATAACCTTTGTGTTCCGTCAGGGACATTTAACACTGCATCTTGTTGTATAATGCATTTGTTGGTTGTGTTAACTAGCCTTTATTTTGACATGACATAATTTGTCTTGTCTTTAATGTGTGTCAGCTATTATTGCTTTGCAAATATACAGAGAATTGTACTTGTGTGACTGCTGTTTCAGTTTTCACACTATAAGTTCCATTTTTAATACATATTTTTCTATGCTTGTTTTGCAGTCTAACTAAAAAAATATAAATATTATTGTTTTATTCTTTATTATATGTTTTGTAACTTACATATATATGTTTAATAGAATTTGCATTAGGATCTCGTCTGTTCCTTAATAAAAAATGTCCTTTAGAAAATCTGCTTCAACATACTTGGCTCTATATTATGTTATGCTACTTTTGTTTTTCAGCTACTATTCTTCTACTTTTAGCTTTTACTGTTTTACTATGTTTAACTATTAGCTAAGCTTTGCTACCTTTAACTTTTAGCTACTGTTCTGACACTAAGCTTATAACTAGACTTTTGCAACTTTTGCTACTTTTGGCTACTGTTTTGCTGCTTTTGGCTTTTAGCTAACTTTTTATAGCTTTTAGCTTTAAGCTAGTCTTCAGCTATTTCTAACTCCCAGTTATTCTTTTTGATTTTAGCTACTGTTTTGCTACTTTTAATTTTTAGCTTTTATGGGGGGTTAACTTAGTTTCGACTTTTTTTTTTGAAAATTGTATATTTAGATATTATAAATTTTATTACTTTTAGCTTTTTGCTAATGTTATGGTGGGTTTTAGCCAGCATTTTGCCTTGTTTAGTTTTTGGCTAGGGTTTTACTCCTTTTAGCTTTAACAAATCAGTTTCTACTTCTCCAGCAAATTTTAGCAAAGTCATTCAGCACTTAGTATTCAGACTTTTACAGAAAATGTATTTTCCATCTAATACAATAAAAAAAAAGTCTTGGCTTTTGCCATTTTTAAACAATAACAAAGATACACGCTCACAGTATTAATTCACCAGGCACATTTACTTTCATAGAGTACACATCTTCAGCTCATCACCATGGAAACCTAGTTTTGTGAAGCTGTTTATCTTTATTCTCCTACGCTGCTTTGTATTTCGATGTGCAGGTGTGCATGTGAGTAACGCCACTGCAGATGCACAACAGTCCCTGAAAGGTCCATTCGAATGTTTCAAACAGACAACCGTTGCCTTTAACCTTGACCCTTGTGTAACATCCATTCAAGTCATAGCAGCATGCTTTCCTTTGCTTTTCGTCTCACTGCTTTCATTAAATCCCCTGTATTGGCTTATTTTTTTTAAGTCAGTTCGTATGCTGTCTGCATTTGTTCTTTTTTCTAACCTCCCTTTTCTTCCAAAAGGTGTTTACTTCAAAGAAAGGTTTCACGAGTCCCCACTTTTTCATCCTATGATCCCTCATTTTGTCATCAACTTCATTCTCTATTCTTCTCTTTTTTCCTGTCCTTATCAACCCAAGAGGAAGTACATTTTTATCATTACCTCGCTGTGTAGCACAACAGCAGACAGTGCACACTAAACATTTTTCATTGCTGTGACACGAAAAGGATTCAGCAAGGCTTTTGAGAATCAAGGATTTTCCTGCTTGTGAAAACCATTACATTTGTTACTGTAGCTACATCTCCTTATATTTTTTTAATTCTTTCTCTGCAGACAATTATAAAAATGGTTTATAACTGTGCGCAGATACAAGAAAAAATAAATAAAAGCATGAATGACTCAGCCCTCTAGAAGAATAGGCAGTAATTAGGACATTAATGATCATTCTTTGGGCTGATGGTCATGCATTTTTGTTTTTAATGTCATCATTAACTTGTTGATCCACTATGCAAAGGTAGGCTACTGCTTATATGGCTGAGTTTACCTGTAACTCCTCAGAAGTCCAGTTATATAACTTTTGTCTCTTTCCATATATCCAAAATTTGCATTACATTTTATACCATTTTTAGAAGGTTTGAACTGGTCAACAATTAAAATTAAATTAGAAGTATTTGTTTTTATGTATCTTAATATTACTTCTGCAGTGAATGGGCCCTACCAGTTCCCTGCAAAAGTTATGCATGATCAACCACTCGTTTTATTTTAAGCCATGTTATTCCTGGTATTGTATGGAAGTATGACTGCCAACAGGAATGAAACAAAACACTTCATGATAAACAAACTGGTCATTCAGTGTATTGAGGTATTCAGTTGACCTCATTCTGTGGGCACATAACCTTCCTGAACCCAGAGACCCGACCAAATGAGTCAAGATAAAAACACTACAGACCGAATGGCTTCATCCACTCTTCTTTTTACAATGATGTTCTCATCACACTTTAACTGGGTACGTCTGAGTTAATCAGACTACATGACTTTTTTACCATTGCCCTAGAGCCCAGTCTATTCAGGCAAATTCAGTACCTTCTTTACTTTATTAGCCTCAATGGAAGGTGATTTGCTTAAGGCTACTAATAGTCCCAATACTTTGAGATCTTCTTGCGATGCTCTTATTTGAACTATTCAAATTTCTGAGTTCTTCTGTTTTTTATTAGCGTCCATAAAACTTGTATATGATGCAGTTTTTTTCATATTTCTTTCTTTTTTTTTATCAAAGCTGATGACTCCACTTGTTTTTGAGGTTTGAAAAATAAATCGGACACTGGTCTTTACTCATTTGCAGTAATGTTAGTAGTCTCCTAAATTGTTTAGTTTTACATGATGCAGATCAATAATTTAACCTTTCTTAAAAACAGAGTAGCCTTTTCTTTTTATTAGCATGTATATTATAGCATAAAATATAGTCACCCATTGCTACAGTTAGGGTTAAAGTACATTTTGTCAGGTGAACTAATCAAATGAAAAAATAACGTTTTTACTTTATTAAACTCAAATATAGAAATATGGCTGATGAAAGAAATTAAATAAGTTTCCAGGGGGGCTTTTCAGCTCTAACGGTTGCTTAGGTTACTTTAATGCAAACAAAATGTGACATTCAGTTGTATTAGTTTGCATATTATGTGTATATTAAATGTTCCACATGCTTCAAACCACATTTTTTTTAACCTTGCCAGGTTCTGCAATGCGCTTTATTGAGTTTCTCATTTACACTGTCACACACTCATATAGTGCTTGATACGTTTACACTTTATATACACCACTTTTATACCCCAATTATACACAGATAAGCATATTAGTGGCAGTGAGGGAGGGCGGAGGTGTGTGTGTGTTGTGTGTGTGGGTGTGTGTGTGTGTGTGTGTGTGGGGGGGGGGGGGGGGTGTTGTCAGGAGCAAGATCAGCTGGTGATCAAACCTCCGGTTAGAAGATGACTTTTATAATACTGGGCCAAGTTGCCCTCCACTCAAAATGAGTCTGGAAAAGCAAAACCTGTTATCAGATGTGAAAATTGTTCTCTCGGTTTTGCTTCCCTGAGCACTGTTCAATGTTACTTTTTCTACTTTGAGTAAAACATAATGGGATACTGGTGTAAAAATCATCAGTCGGAATTTAATCTCCTGTACATCCATACAACTAATAGTTATTATTTAAGCATTCCTATTACCTTACTTTCTTAGGTTACACCGGTTTAAAATATTTTTTTCTATTTTATATACTGAAATATTTATTCATTTTAGCTTCTCATGACAGGAGAAGAAATTATGTCTTTTCTACAACTGGAAAATATACATAAAAGACAACACAAATCAGAAGTCCCTTTTCCAACAATATGAAAGTGCTGCACAGGTGATTTTTGAATTGGGTGCAAATGAAAATGGAAAATATTTTTTTAAATGATACATTTTGGAAGCTATTAGCCACAAAATTTAACATTTTCTTTGCTGGGAAAAAAAGGAAATGAGGCTTTTACTGTTATTAACAGTAATTTGGGCTATTTCAAGGGATTGCTGGATAAACCTACTGTGCAGAGTGGCGTTCGCTTCCTGATTGTGATGCATGTTCCACCAAGGTGCAAATCAGTTCACTATTTATCAGAATTCAGCACTTAAGTTCAAATCAGAACCTGTTCTGAGGTAGCATTCCTTCTGAATGCTCAAAATGACCGGTCTGAGGGTGGCCTCGATCTGGAAAAAGCAACATAATTGCAGGCAATGAAATCCACAAGTCTTGCCTGCTTTACATCCTCTACAGAATTACTCAGTGGGTAAGAGAAAGTCAACCAGCATAATGCAGAGTCCTGCTGCCTATACTTTTCCTGTCAAACTGCTAACAAGCACAAATGATTTTTTAATGATAGGCCCCTCTATCCCTCAAAGCTGTCTACTCACAAACAAACGTACTCGCACACAGGCACTGCACACTGAGCGCGCTCACTCCCCCACAAATACATAATGAATTTTATCAGGGGATAGACGTTTGGTTTAATGGATATCTGCCATTGCCGTACCCACTCACGCTGCTGTGTTGTTGCAATTCCAATAAGATGTTCCCATTTCCATCATGTAAGCTTTACTGAGATAAGCACGTGATACCAGAATACTCCAAATGGTTTTGTGTCCCAAGATTACAAACTTAAAGCTGAGCAAAAAAGTAAGACTGCAGCTTAATGTATGTCCTGTAAGTATTTAGAAGCGTAAACAAGATCTTCTATTTTGATTCAAAATAAAAATCTAAGATCTCCACTTATTTATGTTTTACAATATGAACTGCAAAGATCTTTTTAAAGAAGGAAGTTTTTAAGTGTAAGGAGTTGTCAGATAACACATGGTGGCTTCCAGTGCATCATTCAATGAGTATACTACTTATATTTTATCTTTTTCCGTTGCTATGACTAATTATAGCCCAAAATTTTGTAGTGAAGTATTGTATGAAAGAAATAACTTTTCTAATAAAACCAGCATGCTGCATAGTGCTGCAGAAATAAATTTCTTCTGTTTGTTTTGCATTTTGTATTTATTATTCTTGTTTAGCAATAATGAAGATGCTTACTCAGACATTAACGCACATTTTAGTTCTGCTGTAAAGGTTTTTATTGTTTCTCATTATTTTTTATTTCATTTTATGAACTTTAAATAATTTTTATGTGATTCCTGTGTTTATCATTTCAACACAAATCTTGTGGGTTGTTTTTTTTTAGTTTATAAACAATTTCTAACTTTTTATTCTCCTATTCAATGCACAAAGATATGACATTTTTGTTGTGTTTGACAACAGGCTGAGGTGGCCCGTGGTTAGTACTTCAGTCTTGGGATCCTGAGGCTGATGTTGCAGGTTTAGGTTCAGGCACAGGTTGAGTCAGTAAGGGCACAATATTGGAAACTACTGTAGAAGGTAATCGGTGCATCTGCTACTTTGAAATATTGTGAATATTCCTCTATTTATGGATAAAAAGTGAAAAAATTAAAATGTGACCTATCACATCAAATAAAGGATTATTTCATATTTGGTCAAACTAAACAAGATTTAAACAACTTCCAATTTTGGGCTTTTTAAGATGTATTTTAATACCCAGATCATCCTTATATAATGAGTGGTTCCAGAGATGTGGCTTGGTTTGTTTTACTAATTGGGATGATCACTGGAAAATTGTGTTTGAATCCAAATTTTACCATATTCTAATGAGGATTTCTTAATGGCATTTGAAACTGAAAACCTCAAAATACTGTATTTATGGATATATTCATTTCCTGGCCAAAATTGAACAGAGCTTTACTAGTGCATAGGGAAAATAGCAAAAATGTTGTGGTTCACTGCTCAAAATCTTTGTAAGTTATTGGTACTGCTCAGAAAGATTCTTCAAAACATTCTTTAAGATTATATTTTGGACATTTCCTTCAAGGAACCATTGACAGGGTACTTATTAACCATATTTTGACAAAAACAAAATATTGAAACGTTTCCAACCAATGTACTATAGCTATCTATATCACTACACTACCTCGCAATCTAATCCTCAGTTCCACGTGACATGTCACAATTTTGTTAACCTTTTCTCCCCAAAAAGGTCACATTTGCTCCCTTCCATTGCAGCTCATATTTTTGGACCTTTTGAATTAAATTTACTTGTCAGCAAGGTGTTGAAACAAATTATTACAAAGCCCTGGTTCTTATTTCAGGATTGCCTGTATTTTTAATTTTATTTTATTCTTTGCAAAACCAGTGATGGTTAAAAACATGACATTGAAAGTAAAAGTTAGGAGCATTCTCAGTTTCTAATTATTCTAAGACTGATCATCTATCCATGGGTTGTGGATTGGATTCAACTGTTAATTCATCTACAGGTATGTTTAGAGGATAGTCACGTAACTCAACCCCAAAAATCAATGTATCAGTCTTTGTATGCAGGGAGAAAAGCAACATGATCACAGGAGTAGAACTTACTAAATATTTTTTTAATCAATATTTTATGTTTTAGATGATTAGCATTGGTCTGAAGAAAAGAAGGGAGGGTCTTATTGTGTGCTGAGGCACAAATGTACTTCACAGTAAATAACTAAAAAAAGAAATTGTTTGTGATGAACTGAAGAGGTATAACACCAATTAAAATGTATGAAAATTACCATTACAGAAAATACTTTCATAACACATGAGGATAGTCCAGTCGGAGAGGGTTTTGGTCAGCTTTAAACAAAAACATCCTGCTGCTGAATTGTTTCTAGCTTGAACCTGTGTTGAGGAAGATTTACAATGTGGCAGAACAGTGATCCAAAGAGACCTCAAAAGTTTTCAAGGAGTACTTCAACTCCAAAAAATTACCCCTAACAATTATCTGTCCTTCACCTCAGTAACAGGTCTATTGAATATCAAGGAAGCCGGACATCAACTGACATTAGAACAACATCAAATCATGCAGAGATAACATTCCCAGTAAATACACAATGAACGACCAACTGAAGAGGCTTAAAAGACACATTACAGCTACGGGCGTGACAGCGGTGGTGTGAAGATCAACATGAACTGATCTGATTAGAATGCAGCACCACATTTTGCCCCCTCACATCTGTCATAATATCATGTAACAAAGATGCAATTGGTTTTCTATTTGTGGAATAACTAAGATAGATTTTCATGTCTGCTTCAAGCCCTTGCACCAATCCATCTTTCTTTGAGTACATGGGATGTTGGTCTGTGTCTACAGCTGATGGTGATAAGAAGAAATTGGATTTTACATGCGTAATCACTGGGTATGGGATGTTAATTGTACAGAGCAGTGTCCTGTGGGACGTAACGTAAGATCTGTGGGGCAAACACACACGCATGCACACACATGCTCAAACACATTAAATGTGTGCGTTTGTTTCGACTAGCTGTGTTTGTGGCCTAATTGTGAATGTAGTTAGATGGGATGGTCTTTGGAAAATCATGCATGAGGAGTTGTTTGGTTCCTTGTAATTTGTTGACTGACTTTAAAGAACTCCTGTTCTCTGCTCTCTCAGGCCTCCTGGAGTTCTCTCCCATCCTCCTACGGTACCTTATGTCAGGTATGAGTTAACTGAGTATAGTTAGATACTGTGCATTAGTACTGGAGTGTCTCTAGTGTCCCATGTAGCAACGAAGCTTTGTTTTTCATCCTATATATTATGTGGGCGGAAAAGACAACAAAGAAAAAAAAAAAAAAGAATCTATTCCCTGATGCCTTGCAGTGTTCGGAAGTCTTTGCAATGTAGCAAGTTTGAAGCTTGGCAAGCTGTAGTGTGTTAGCTGAATCCACCTGGTGAGCTATTCACTTACCTCTGCTCTCTAGTCCCAGTCCATCTGTATGTCTGAGTAGATGCATAGAGCCGTTCACCTCTTTCCTGGCTTGGTTTCCTTTCAGTCCCGTCCCTCTTCATCACTTTCAGCACAACATCGAAGTTTCAGCAAGGAGGAAGCTGTAAAGATCCAGAAGACAATATTCATCGCTGATTCTTGCTCTGATTGAGTCCGTACGCCTGATGAGTCACAGTTAACCAAGTCGCACAGTCGTGTGATCCCCGGCACACTGAATCATACAGCGCGCCACAATGTCAACCTCTCCTCATTTACCTCTTTCTTTACCCTCCTTCACAAACTGCTAATGAAGTCAATCACAACTGTTTTTCCCCTGATCCTTTTACCTCAGCAGCTGATGGTGTGCGACTGGATCCACAATACTCTTTTAATTAGTATAGAGAATAAATTGGTTGAGCATGCCTTTTTTCTTAATTGCTTTTTCCTCGGCTTGGATTTAATTGGGCTGCAGTGCTGTTTATTGATCTACTTTGATGTGGTTTAATTTGGATAATTTTATATATTTATTTTGGACGAGACAAGCCAGTTTGTCTTCAGGGGGAAGACTGTTCGGGACCATTGGTTCAGCGGACTGCAGTATATTCAGTGAGCCTGGAATCCGGTGTGTGACCGTAGCTAGGTGGGGAGATGATCAAACCCAGAAGGCAGCATAGCAGCTCCACTGCAGTCTGAGGCCTCAAGTGAACAGCTCTTTGATCTCACATCAACAGCTAATAAAAGCCAATGTGGATCAGTAAAGCAAGGAAAGCAGGTTTTCAAAGCCAGCCTTAACAGGCCTGCAGGCCACTACACATTTCTTCCAGCAGCTAGCTTGTATTTTGTGCCTGATTCATGCTGCGTCATTTCTCCCCCTCCTGCTGCAACAAAGCCCAATTTTCATCCTCCACCTCCATAGTTTCATAATTAGTGGGCTTCTCTGCGTGTGATTGTGGGTTTGTTTTGTAGAAGCAAGCGTGCATTTACTTGTGTGAGTGCTTATTTGTGCAGTGTTTTAACTTTACAACGTTCATGTTTATTACTCTCTACAATCCATCCGCCTAACTCTTCTTTCTCCCCCACCCACAGGGGGTAACTTCACCCTGGCGGAGTTGGGAGTGTGCGAGCAAACTCCCCCTCCGCATCCCGCTGCTGTTCCCTATTGTCCCGATCTGGGCCTACTCCAGAGAGGGTACTCCCTCAGTGCCGGCTCAGATGCCGACTCAGACCCAGAGGGGCCCTTGTCTCCAGAACGGGCCATTCAGCTGTGGGCTGGACGTGCAGGGGTAAAATCTCGCCGCAGCTCCGGAGTGTCCAGTCGTGAGAACTCAGCCCTCACTCTTACCGACTCCGAGAATGACAACAAGTCGGATGATGAGTCAGGTAGGACCAAAGACTGTTCCAAGTGTTGTCGTGATAGTGTATGTTCAGTGTTTCCTAACCTCCTGCCCACTGATTTGGAAAAAAAGACTGAAGTGAGATCTAATGAAAGAATTTGTACAAGAATATAAAATGAAATCTGAAGGAAGATCATGGCAGGCAGCCATAAAATGGATTGGTGGAATCTGTTCATGATATGAAGAACAGCAGTTGGAAACCTACCAGGAAACCCCAAGAGAGTCATCATTATTTTGATCAATAGGATTATCTAAAGCCCTTTTAAGTCACCATTTTGTTTATTTATTAACACGACTGTCACTTTCTATGGAGACACCAAAAATTAAACATTCAAGTCCTCTATATCCAAGGAATATACAAAAGGTTTGTAACCCAAGAAAAAATATTTTCACACCATTCTGGTAAATATTTCTCCCTCTGGTAATTGAATTGCGCTGTTATTTATCTTTATTGTTCCTGACTTAGCATCTTGTTTAGCGGCGTCCACACTACATGTCCAGTCAAGATCAGGCTTTCAAGCGGAAATGATACTCAAAGGCTTCTTTTCCGAACGGGGATATGAATTAGTGCAGACAAAGATGAAGGGTGTCAGGTTTCCAGGGAAATCTCTTTCCTCTGGCAACTTTGTTTATTGCCAACTTCCCATTCCCTCGTTAATCCTGATGCAGTCGTAAACCTGCGCACCAGCTTCAGCGAGGTGTCAATGGAGGTTAATGAAAAGTGGATGAAAGGAAGAGCAACAGTCTAATTAATTGACTTCTCGGCTGGCGCACACATCAGCTCCGGATCAAACTCCGTCGGACTACGGGCCGCAGAAACAACTTCTGTTGACTGATCAAACTACTCAACACCTATTAAGCACGTCAAGAAACACCTTCCTTGAGATGCTCCTCTCATTCAACCATCTTTGTGGTTAATTACCAAGCTAATCTTGCAGCCACAGATATCAGCTGCAGACGCTGCTTTCTCTCTGTCTCATGGCCAGGAGAACACCACGAAGCACTCTGTCGTTTGTGTTTGCAGACCTTGTAAATTTAGCAGCTTTAATCCAACTCTGCATTGTGATAATTACTTGCCTGCAGTATGATGTAACTGAAAGAAGTTCAAAACTTGTGCTTTTTGGGGGGAGATTCTCTAAATAAACTTTGCAAAATAGGGTTATTCATGGGTACTTTGAGCTCCTACTGGGGCTGAACATTTATCAGCATTTGGAAAAATTTGTCTTGATTTTGCAGAGCGTGCGTCAAATAAAGTCAGTAATGTTTATTTTTCGACTTCAAAAGTTTCTATAGAATCGTTCACGGAAAGCACTTGGCTCACATGTGCGCTCTTATCTCGTGGTTTCACAAACTAGAGATTTAGATCGGGCGTCTGCCCTGGTGTCTTTGCCAGCATCAGGAGATGAGAGAAAGGTGCAACAGCTTGATAAAAAAAAATGGAAAATAGAATTTGTGTGTTTCAGTTTGATGAGGTTAATTCATTAGTCACTTACTGTCGTCATTTGGAATGAGAAAGTCTCACCCTCTCAGTCTTGAGTCTTCCTCCAAACAAATGTCTGATACTGACGCCACAGGAGCAGAAGATTTCACTCCCACTGAGCCCAACCGGAGTGTGTGCCCCAAGCAGTGTAATGGTGCCAAGAGTTCATGTGTGTAAATGCTACTGTGGGGCTGTCAGTCTCTGCCTTTGTGTTCTCTTGTCTGTCTGATTGTTGGGAGTGTATGAGCTTAAACCCTTCACATGTGGGGAAGTGTGAAACAGGTGCAACTGGAGGCCCAATGTCAAAATATCAACACGGTGATCTGAGGGTCTAATAATAGACACTGACAGAGCCAGACAGAGGAGCGCATCATAAAGCACATGCTAACAAATCAAAAAGACGGTGACGTGCCTAAACACCGAGCATCGTGTTGCACCACTCTCATCTCTGTGCGTCTCAGGCAATCTTCAAAAGTTTCACCTTCACTCGCTTCTCCTCCTCCTTGCCGTCTTCCTCGTCTTTCATCTCTCTCCTTTGTAATTTCGAGCCTCTCTTCCTCTCTCCTTTTCATTCACGCTGCGCCTCTCAGCCCCTCTGGTTGGGCTCCGTCAGTGTGACTCGGCACCGTGACTGACGGGTATCAGTTTAGGAGTCTAGATTTTTTTTTTCCCTTCATGGCACGAGGGCACAGGTGGATGAACATGCATGTAAGCCTCAAAGTAGGTTTAGTACCAAAGTAGACAATCTAGAGAAATAGTGACAATTGTTATTACTCTTTAGATTATTGGAAATAGTGTTGGTGGGATTGTGTGTGTGTGTGTGTGTGTGTGTGTGTGTGTGTGTGTGTGTGTGTGTGTGTGTGTGTGTGTGTGTGTGT
>JAVKLF010000161.1:5387472-5397697 GCA_034783495.1 Millerichthys robustus | reverse complement strand
GTGTGTGTGTGTGTGTGTGTGTGTGTGTGTGTGTGTGTGTGTGTGTGTGTGTGTGTGTGTGTGTGTGTAATTATTTTTTTTTACTTCATAAAATTTTAACATATATGATTTATGACTGTCCCCATGACCCTGAAAGGAAGAAGCAGGTAACAGGTAATGTAATGTATGGATGGATTTATGACTGTTGCAAAATAAACAAATTTAAAACGTAAAATGTAATAATACTTGTTGTTTTACATAATGCAGTGAAAACCCCTCCAGAGTAACTGAGGCCTCCTGCACAATTTAGTTAAACAGCCCTGCATTAGGTCATTAGTCTAGTCAGAATTAAACTCTGATTTTTCAAGAGCTATCTGTAACAGATAAGATAATAATCGTTCATAACCTTTCCACAGAACCCCACTTCAATTGAGCTGAGCTAAACACACAGACACACTCCTATGAAACATCTTTGTTAGTCTGAAATTAAAAGAGCACTCATGCGAATAACGATGAGTGTTGATGACTGTTCATCCATATAGAATAGCCTTAACCTGAAACTTGTGGGCATGTTAAGCATTAAGGCATTACATTTAGGTAATTAGTTCTAACTGTCCTGTTATTTTCTTCCAATGCAACGCAGAAGTAAAACAATAGGTGGATAAACGTCATTATTTCACAGCTGCTTTATTGTAGTCCATAATAATGAAACGATGAGCCCATCAGTCTCAGAGTCGATAGAAACATCCAACACAACCTACTGTGAATGATCTTCATTATGGGTCAGCACAATGACAAAAACCTGCCTGATGCTGGATTAATTTGTTTAAAGTGTCGTCCTTTTGTTTCGTTGCCGTTGTGCACATTCATAAGCCTAATCACTCTACTCAACAAGAATACTGAGCAAAAGAAACAAATCCCGTTGGAAAAAAAATACACCATTCAACAGAACAAAGCAGCAGCACTCATGTCAATATTTCTGTTAAAACCATCTCTTCTCCACTCAATACTCGCTTTAATAGGTTGGCTTTGTTTTGCAGTGAGTCAAATGGGAGGAAAGAGATGAGATGAATAAATCTATATTAGAGTCTCTAACGTCTGATTGTGCAAATACTCTTTGTTTTGCCACTTAACACTTAGAGCTGACTAATCATCAGACAGGCATCTGACTTTTTTCTTTAACTGAGAAAAGCTGATTTCACATGTGGTCCTAGATCTCCTTTTTTGAACCCTTCACAATCACAAGGCAAAAATTTAGGCAGAAGCTGGAAACAGAAGAGAATCCCAGTCTTTATCGCTGCGTTTTGGTTTTGACGTTTTCATTTTGCAAACAGCCATGCACGGGATGTCGAGTCTGGCTTCACTCTGTCTGGATCTTCCTGGAGTGTGTTAAGCTAAAAGCTTAGTCCACTTCATGCAGTAGTGAATCTGCCCCTCTAGTTAAAATCGATAATGCTTCTCGGTCACCTTTACATGTAATCAATGGGTCAGACTGGAGTAGTCCAGCCTTCGTCCTCAGCAGTCCCTTTGCAAAGTCATAGCTATCTATTTTAGGTCAGACATCAGCAGGTCACTGTAATCGATTAAAAAATGCAAACAGTACATTAGTCCCAGTGTGATTTTTAAGATCAGCGTCTGGGTCAACTAACACCTGTTTATATAGATTGGTAAAAAACAAAAAACCCTGTTGTTGGAATTTATGTACATATTTGTATTTATCTTGGTCTTCATTTACACTGGATGACAACCCTTGTACAATTTAAAGTCAGCAATAACCTGGATGGTTTTTGCAGGTTTTAAAATTTATTCACCCATCCACCCACCTTCTTTACCCCATTTTCCAATGAGGAGTTGGTGCCACATAGACTTACCACACAAGCAACCATTCATATTTTCGCTCACACCTAGTGACAATTTAGAATAACCAAGTAAACTGACGACCTTTCTGTGTGGAGTCTGCACGCGTGGTTTTCCTCCCACAGACGAAAATGCATGCATATTAGGTTAATCATTAAATGATTAGTCAAAAGGCCAGAGGGCTCCCTATTTTGTGTGGTAGAGGGTGATACGTTTTAAAAGGTTTTGTGAATTAATTCTGTAACCGGGTTATAGTGGTTTGTCTTTATGGCACACCATGGGGAAGAATGGGGGCAGCATATCTATGATGTGATGCATGCGCACACAGTTGTGGCTTGGTTGTTGACAATCTGAAGCAGTATTGACCACGCTGGCTCCGTGCCTAAACTACAACCAACCAACAACCAACTACCACATAGTTGAGGCGTTGTAATCTTTTAGTACATCGAAATCCAAAAGAGTTATGCCAAGGCTAGAACTGGGATATGGCATGATCATAAACAGGTGTGGTAGTATCACAACCCAGTCTCACTCCCGACTCGTCATATATTGACGCATGGGACGGCCATCCTCGTCACATATTGACGAGCGGAGTACCCCTTCCGCGTCCATATGTGATGCGAGGGGTTTGACCATATGCCTTACCCTAATTTTTTCCCTAAACCTAACCAATTGTGGGCTTTTGATGGTTCGGCAGTGTTTGCAAGACCTCTTTGCGTGAATAATCCATGTAAAACATGCGACCTTCCCACATCGTCAACATGTGATGCTAAAGGAACCTGCCCAAGTCATCAAGGATTGACCCAAAGGGGGTACCCTTCGCGTCAATATGTGATACATTGGTCAGAAGGCGTCCCGACTCGTCACGAGTCGGGAGAGAGAATGTGTTGAGTATCATCATGGGAACTTGCTGCCGTCATGTATGGGGTGGTCAGTGCACAGAAGAGAGTCTCAGGGATGCCGGAAATAACAGGAAAGTCCTATTTGGTGAGAACTAAGACAACAGCAGCGTCAGCCTCACACTGAAGGAGGTTTTCCAAGTTTGCCATGATTCAGCTAAGTTTTAATAGACTGTGTAGGTCGTGGAGAGTGTTGTAGAGACATAAGCCAGTGTGAAGTGGGTGTAAATAAAAGACAATCACGTCAGTAGTTTCAGACAAGAAACTTACCCAAAATGCATGCATAAGGAAACAGAGAAAAACAGATATGGACTGAAGTTTTAGCTTTATACTCTATGTCTCAGTAGAATATTTGCAGGATGGCCACTTAAGTGCTTCTGTTGCCTGAAAACACACACTATAAAATAAAATACAAAAACTGTCCAAACCTTTTGAAAAGCTTTTGTGTTTCTACACTAGCACTCAGTTCACTGAGACTGTATTATTTGAAACACTTACACAGTGTACGAACCTCTTAAACAACCTGTTATAAAAGTAAATAAATCCGGAAAAGAATCGATAGCCACTGAACCTTCAACCTTTCCGCTACACTGTCTTACGTTGCAATATCATTCTAAAGACACCAGACAGATTTGATGACAGGTTCTGTTTTCAGCACAGTCATCAAACAGCATTTTGCTTAACACTTCAGCAGTGGGGTGCATTAAAATTCGTATGAGTATTAGTATGAGTAGGGTCCACTCTGGGCTTTATAAATAATACAACTCGGCCGTCTGAACATTTTTATAAAGGATTTGACTAATTGCAGAATGGTAGACCACTCTATTGTTTCAGTTCAAAAACAGGAGAGACATGACATAGCAATTCAAAGGCAATATTAAACAAAACATGATGGGGGAAAAAAACATCATCTTGGAGAAAGATATTTTTCAGTTTTTATACTGTTTTATGTGTCTTTTTGGACTGCGTTTTGTCATGAGCCCTTCTTTTTATTTGATTTATTTTTCATTCTAGTGTTTCACTCTGTTTTTCTGTTTTCCTACTGCTTCTCGACTTAATTTTTTTTTCCTCATCGGTGCAGGCAACCTACGGTGCTGGGATCACTCCAGCAGCAGCTCTTTTCTGTCTGTTGCCACCGGACAGTTCCACTTCTTTCCTTTTGCTTTTTTTTTTTTCTTTACCCTATTCTATTCTGTTTTTTCTTCAAAAATAGCTCACTCCCCATTGGTCTTCAACTATTCATTTTCACAGTGTGCATGGTTGCGTGACTGTGAGGTGTGAGGAGGCAGAAAAAGCTATATCTGGCTCGATCAGAGTGAAAATGTCAGAAACTGTGCAAAAGAAAAAATCTGTCTGTCATTGCTCACTGGATTCACCTGATCTTTCAGCCGTTTGCTCTGCCAGTACCTCAGTGAGGCTTTATGTGCGAGTACCTTTATACCTCAGTCACTCTTTTTTGTCTTGTTTGCTTGTTTGTGCCTAAATCTGCAAAGGGAGGCATGCCTGCTTGAATTGAAGACAAGTGTTTGACTTTTTTTTAACAGATCTCGTTGTTCTTCAACCTTCTTTTTATTGTCTTAGTTCCCCCATCTCTCAGCTCTTCACACACCTGCTGGATCTTTTTATTACCATTCTTCTAAAAGCCATCATAAAAACATCCTTCGGCCTCCTTAGCCCAAATATAGAATGATTTGCTTCGTCAGTTCATTTTTTTCCCCCAACTCACTTTTATTTTATACTCTTGCAACTTACTCGAGAAAAGTTCCGTTTTGAAACAAGAGCATCATGTTTGTGACATCTGCCATGCTTCAACAACTGTTGGAAGTCCTCTAGTACACAAAGTGTTTCACACAGTCACCGCTCACATTAACCCAAACACATAAATATTCTCATACATTCAGGTAGAAAAATGCACATACATCACCTAACAATTAGCCCTGAGTGGACTTGACTCTGCATGTTAAGGGCCCATCCAAAGACCGGTGGTGTGGGATGAGAGGTATGAAAAAGTGAGAGATTACTCACCCTTTTCCAATACGCCCACGCACACACACATTCATACTCACCTCCTTCCCTCATCTCTCGCCTTGTCCCTGTCATGTGATTCAAAACAAAATCCCATTTCGCCTTCTCGGGCCCACACGTTTTCACTGTGACACAGTGAGGTGCACATTATGGGTCTAAGTAGCTCTGTAGCAATGTCACATAGCCAAGTCCCTGCCTAATCAGGCCACTTACACACACCGCAAACCCACATGCACACTCTTTGTGGAGGCCATGTGTTGGGACGGTGATAGAGGGTTGGCAGTTGGCAGACAGACAGCAGACGCTGTTCTTCGACATCAAACGTCTCAGAGCAGAATCTCACTTTCATGCCTACTCACTTCTTCGTCTTCCCTCGTTCTTTCTCTCTCTCTCTCTGTCACACACACACGATCACGCACAGGCTCACAAACACACCGACACGCATTTTCTTCTGATCTTGTTGCCAAAACTCAAAGACTTGGAACGGATAGAACACACTCAAATGAGCGGACACGCACACATTGACAAGAAACCAAACATAAAGTCTTGAATTAAATTTTGTCAGCTTCTGTTGAGACCTGCTTTGACAGACATAGGTGCAAGTTACACGTGAGAATGGATTTTCCTTCCTTTCAACACAAATCCCATCGAAACATCATAACCATCTTCTCATCTATGATCATAAATAGACTAAAGAAGAAACTCTCAAACAGACATCCGAGACTGATCAAAGATGAAGATGAATTGTATTGCATTTTAGTGACAAATTAATAAAAAAACATTTAAAATGCATCTATTCAGGGCACAATGAGTTACTGAAATGAAATCCACGTCGATCTCTAGGACTCCCTGGCTTCAAATCATACTGCAATTAAACGTTGACGTCTTTTATAAAGATGAGAGAAACTCTTATGGACGGATTTATCTTCTGTTGAACCTTATCTTTTCCCAAAACCTACATAAGTAGTCACTGTGCCCAAATGTAAGCAAGATGTTTTTACTTACCTTAAACTTATGACAGCAGCAAAAACAAAACAAGCTAACAAAAAGTAACTGAAGATGAAACAGACTTTTTAGACCAAGAAAGAGAAAAAAAATGTTGTTTTCACATTAAGTTAGCACTTTGATTTTAAAAATAGAAGAGTTTCATTTCGTATCACTGACAACAAAGGACACCTTTTCCATGTTGCAAAGTCATCTTGACAAAATAAGCAGTACTTGATGCCCTTGGAAGAAGAAGTATTTTCTGAACGGATGTGTCAACAGCAATCTCTACCAACCTAATAGAAAAAAAAACACCAAATGAGAGGAAATCCTTTGGAAAAATGGTTTTACATCTCTGCATTGATGCTGCCTAGAGAATTTATTGTAAAGAATTTTCAATCTCCAGCCTGATCTTGCTGGAATATCTAAACAGCGCCACAAAAACAATGACAGCAGAAAGTCAGTTAAGGCTTTGTTGTAGAAAGGACACAATAAAACTCTGCGATAGAATGTGCAGTACAAAGACTTTAGAAATGGCTTATTTTGAAGATGCAACAAAGGGGCGCTCAACAGAACAACCGCACATTTTTAATTATGGAAACTTTTGTTTATTTTCTGGTTGGATACATTTTCTTTCTAATAATCACACTTTTATATATTTTACACTGTAGATAGGTTTGTTTTCTGTCTGGCTGGATTCTGTCACAGTTTTCTTAGGCTTGAAAATTACTTGTTTAGGATTAGAAAGTAGAGTTTATGTGGCTTAAACTGTCTAAATTTACCTAAACAAAAACAATGCAACCTGTCTCTGTACTTTTGAAAGACACAGGCTTGGGTTTCTAGAGAGCATTGTTTGCACCATTTTCTGTTTCTATAAATGGAATTTTCTCATTTGGGCCAACCTTGAGTTGCAGTCTAGACATTTGATCCTTTAGCCATGTAGATTAGTAGTTGATCAATGTAATCGCATGAATTAGAACTAAATAAAACATGCAATTGTTTTGATCCGAATCAAGTGAACATAATTCTATTACCTACGTTTTTTGAGACCGTTCAAAAAGATTGGATAAGTAGAAACAAAATTAGACCTGCTGTAAAATGTCTTAATTAAATGTTTGTTTTGCTCCACTTAATAATGCAAAAGTCTGTCTTATTCATGATGGATGAATGGCAACAGACAGTGATGGAGATGTGACTGATAAGGTGAAAAATGATTCATTGACTCTACTTGGCCCAGCATGAGCCACAAATAGAGCCAAACAGTGGCGAGCGAAGAAGAAACTGGCTCATTTTGCCTTTTGGGAAGTTTGGAGGAGGATATTTGTGAAGTAAGTCAGAGCGAGAGAAAGTGAGCAAACCTGTGGATAATGCATTTCTGTTTAAGGAGATTTACATCATCTGTCTCATCACATGTGAGCAAGCACCAGTCACCTGAACACACAGACTCACACTTTTTCCTAGGAGCACAGAGAGTGAGTGCAACTGCTTTCAGATTGGCTGAACACACAGGCTTCACCTTGACAGTAGTCTGTCGAAAGATGCTGTATTGATTCTGAAAAGTTGGTGCACTCTGCTCCTACGAGCGTATGCACTTCAGTGTCAAGGAATGGGCTATATTTATTCGGTGCTGTTTATGTGCTCATATTAAAGGCAGATAGGCGTGGATTTGTAAGCAGCCTCTCCTCTAGAGAAAGTTGCTCGGCCCCTCTGCCCTTCAAAGTCATTAGGAATTCATCTGCAAGCCTGACCCTGACAGCTGTTTGTTTTTCCCCTCTGGAGAGAGGAGGAGGAATGGATGGATGGTGAGAGGGGTGTGGTTAATGAGTGAGAAAGTGACAGATATTGTGGAGGACAGGAGAAGAATGGAAGTGAGACTCGGCGAAAACTTGAAGGAGGCAGCTGAGGACTGTTTCCACTCGTGCCCTCTGTGGTCTCAATGCTGTTTGGTTTGTTGAGCATTTGAGACACACAGAAACGATAAGTGGTGCTCTGAACGTCTTCCATTAGTATCCCTCGTAGGCTTCTAGTTTAAAAGTGTTGAATCTGTTCAGCAGAATGAATACAAAGCAGGCCAAGGCAGTTGAGATTTTTTTAAAAAAGGACCAAAGGGTCTCTAAGCATTCCCTGGGTGTAAATATAGATTTTTCATAAAAAGAAAGTTGCTGTATTGTATTAATGCATCATTTGGGATCTGTATATAAAAAAACTAATACCTGCCTGTGATAAAGAGGAAACCAAGTGGGATTCAGAGTTTGTTTTTTGTTACTTTTGTCTGAGCTTGGTGTAGGTGGATGTGTATATAGGCAAAGAACATGAAAGAAGAAGGATGCTGGGAAATGATTTCTTGAAAACAGTGAAGAACAAGAAGGGCAAGAGGACAGTATAGCCATAAATGAGAGGAGTGCAGCAGAAAGGAATGAGAAGAGGAAAAGCAGAATTGCGATTTGATACATAGGCAGAGAGGACCAGTGTCAAGGGAGACATGCTCTCCTATTTTTATACTTCTCCTTCTGGGAGCCCCTATTCGCTCGATCTATCCATCATAATGACGGAAACCCCCAAACTCACTTGTTTTTCCTTTTTTGTCCCACTCTCTATCTTTTATGCCATTCTACATCTCCCTATTTTTTTCCTTCTATTTTTCCTTGTTCCATCAAGAATTTCAAGGCCTTTCTCAGACTGTATGCACACAAGGCTCTCTGGGAGAAAATGCTCATTGACTAACAATAACTATTTTAAGCACGCAAAGTTCGACCTGACAATGAGCTCACAGCCAGAATACAGCATCTATACCCTCCCAAGCTAAAGACTCTCCTCACATTTTTTTTTTTTTGTGGTTTTTCTTGTGCTGTCACAAGCAATTCATTTGGCCATTGCTTGTGTGTATTGATCTTTGAGGCTTAGGCGTTGTAATCTCTTCAGTCTGCACAGTAAGGAGCCAGAACTGGACATACAAACTCTCTGTCTCAAAATCAAATCTTTTTTCCCTTTTTTTCCCCTTGAAAAATATGTGTTTTCTTCCTTGACTATAAGATTTGTTTTTGAGTGGAGATGAAGGCTTTTAATTAGGCTTAGAATTTCAAGATTTGTGTGTGTTCTTTGTACAAAACATAGATGCTTTGGTTTTGTTTGCACTGATTTGTTCATTGATAGATTTGTTGCTCGAGTCTTATAAAAGTCCTGCTGGAAAGATCATCATGCTAATCATCTTTTGCCAACAGAAACAAGGAAATTATATCAAGCACTCATGATTTGTGTCTGATCAGGCTTTCACTCTGTTCTTTTGTGTGGCTCACTTTGTGCATACACAGACACAAACTTGGCATGTTTGCTGTGTTGGGAAGTCATTTGTTTTTATGATGACCTGTCCTTTTCTGTTGCTTGTTTTTTCTAATTCCTGTAAAATATCCCAACTCTTCACCCTCATCCTAATTCATGATAATTGTCTTCTTGTGTTTGTGGAAGTGCAGCAGTTGACATTCATGTACTGTAGGATGCAAATACAGCTTGTTCTTTACACTGTACATACCATTTTTCCCATCATGTCAGGCCATCGGGGAGGCACCTGCTTGCTCTAGATTCCAAGCTACAGTGCATGATAATGACCACAAACACTCAGCCAGACTTAACATAAATGTGTTCACCGGTAAGAAGAACCTGACATGAATAGTTCTGCATTTTATAGGTTATGACATTGGATTGATGCTGACTAGCATTTCTAAAAACTTTGAAAGTCACTTTTTTGCTAACTTTATTCACTGTATTACATATATACAATGAGCCTTTACGATGGTTTTATTTTTAAGTAATACTCTTCGGTGCTGTGCAAGGAATCAAATTCACTTTCATCACATTATTAATATATGCAATATCAGTATTGCAAAGGAATGCCATAAATCACAGTCAAATACTGAATACAAAGTATATTTAGCAATCAGATGGGCCCCTACAGCTCTTAATGCACTCAGCTAATTTAGATGAAAGAAATCCTAATGCTGAATAATGTGAAGAATGTTGTCAGTATCATAAAGACAGAAAAAGGAGTGGGGAAAATGAAGATTTATTCAGTATTGTCAAAGATAATATTAGTTATTTTGCTAATAACATTCAGCGCTTAGGTCTCCTAGACACTGACATGTTTACACTCTACTCGGCAAAAAAGTTAAACCTCCTTCAATGTGAAGGCAGTCATGACACTAAATTTATATTAGTCACTAAATGTTTATTTAGTGATACTTTCCATGTACTTGAGATCCTCTGCCACGTCTTGGACCGTGTCAGGATGTTTGCTAAAGGTATCAAGTTAGTTGTTTTCATGACGATGGCAAGGCGAGAGTTAAAGCCCAGGTGACGGGCCAGTGTGGCCACTTCCTGCTTTAAAAGATTTGACAACCAAACCAAGACAATGTGTGCATGTCATGGCTATACTACCACCACACTCCCCCATGCTTCCCCTCGTGACAATAAACTGCCTCCGTGGT
>JAVKLF010000161.1:5369606-5383556 GCA_034783495.1 Millerichthys robustus | reverse complement strand
GTGTGTGTGTGTGTGTGTGTGTGTGTGTGTGTGTGTGTGTGTGTGTGTGTGTGTGTGTGTGTGTGTGTGTTAGCAAATTATCTCATGGACCAATCCAATTAAAGATGACCACCATAGTCAATTGCTCTTAAAAAAACAAAACAAAACAAAAAAAATATTAGAACTGGGATTTAATGTCAGTTTGATTCAAAATGGCAGCAACAACCAAGTGACACTAAAAATAGCAAAAATAAACATGACTTAGTCAATTTTACAAATACTGACCAAAACGTGGATTTAGCTGGGACTAGTTGCTAACACATATTCTGAGCACAAGCAAACTTCACATCATTTTTGTTTGAAAATGACTGTTAGCAAAAAACTCAGAAACCAAATCAATTAAAGATGATTGCATAGCCAATTGATCTTAAAAAATATTAAATATTATACAATTATTATAAAATGTCTTTAATGTCAGAGATGTTTTAAAACAAGGCATGGTTGTTAGGCATTCTGCATGATGTTTATTTAAAACTTCAGCATTAACAGTTAGAGTCAACCATGTTTGTCTGTTAGCGAAATATCAAATGAACCATTCACTGGATGTATATTTACGACTGAATAAAATTTGGAATCAATTTAAGATAGCTGTGAAATCTAACTGACATTACGCACACAAAACAGACTGTAACAGTTACTTTTACACAGATGGAGCTAAAGTCTGATGAGAGCTGAGAAACATTCACTAAACACACTAAATGGCATGTGATTATGTGTAATGTTTTAGCTAAGCTTTTAAATAAACCCATTCATCAACTCTCTATATGCCAATAAAGTATTTGACTTTTTCAGTGGCCTTTCGTTGACCATGGTGCCCATACTGATTTAAATGCTAGTGACTAAGATGGTAAACAGATTCTGATATCATAATATTCAGCACTAATACTTCTGTCGCATGTTTTTCTAGAGTTGTGCAGCCGTATTTTGAAGACACAGAAAAAGTGTTTGTATTGCATCTTTTTTTAATTCCTCACCACGCTTTACCCCCTTGTTTTTTCTTCCTGAGACTTGATAACATACAACAGAACCTGCCTCTGGTAATGAGTCTATATCCTGAAAGGTATAGCATTGGATGTATCTGTTTGGTTTTTTTAACTTGACCTAGTTTTACTCAAACCCTGACTTCTAGCAGGCTGACACTAGTCATTCTGTAGCCCATGGATAAAATACATTTCTTTTCCTTTTTTAGTATATTTGTGCGCTTGCACGTTGGCTTCTGTGTGCACATGAGCATGCACTTCTTGTACTCTCTGCTTAATAAGAGCTTAACCTTATTAATCACATTAGCGTGCAGAGGGTGGCGCTGGCAACGCTCACACAGACACACACTCCGAAACATGCGCACATAGAGAGAGGCATGTCAATCTGTCATTAGTTAATAGCTCATTAGCACAAGGTGATTAATTACTCTGGCAGGGTGTGGGGATGACGAGGATGGGGAGGGATGAGGGAAGCAGAAGGACCATGGAGACGTAAGGATTACCCAGGTTGGGTGAATTGGAGTCAACATGGTAGGAGGGTTTCACCACCACTGATTTCTGGTGACGAGGCTGGAGGGGGCTGTTCATGCATGTGCGTGTGTACTCGAAGCGACCCACCTTTTCCTGGAGGTGTTTTGCTGGGGTTTTTTCCCCCCTGCTTCTCATGGGGATCAGCTGTAAAGGTTAACTAGTCTTTTCTTAAGCTTTCAGCCTCATGACAAATGACCATGTTCAACCCATGGGGCACCTTACAGCACACCTTCTCCCTCCTTCCATTTCACCTGCTATCCTAATGTGTTTCAGTTCAGGAGGCAGGCAGAAGGAGGAATAAACATAAAGGAGAAACAAAGACATGGATGGAAATAAAAGATTTAGAAAACCAATAAAAAATTGGCACGGAAAGTGTGAAACGAAGTTAGCAGTTAAAAAGACTTTAAAAAAAGGAAAAATTAACTTGCTTTCCTTGAAGTAGTGCATGTAGGTCGAAGGATTAAAGATCTTGTGTGATTTGTTAATGACCGTTAGCTGCTAATACACCAAACTTCAGCATGATAGACTGAGTGGACTGAGTTAAAGCCATTTCTGTGTTTGCTAAAGCTGATTGTCTCTGGTGAGCATCTTAAGTCGAGTTTACACCAAAGGTTACTCAGTTGTAGATTTACATGCAATATTTGCTTTCTGGAAATTTCATTCAAATGTGTCCAGTTGTTCATAAAGTATTTTGCCAACAGACAGGGTTGGCTACATTAGTTACTGACAAATTTTAAACAAAGATCTCACACTGTTTGTTAGCACACTATTTGTTGGGCTACTACCACAACAGATTTTAGCATATCATCTGCAAAATTTACAGAAGTATTGCCATTTCTGTGTGTGATAGGGTTGATTAGCTTTGGCCACCATCTTGAATCAGCTTGAGTCCAAAAGGTGTTCAGCTGTTGGTGTGCAACCCAAAAAACATTTTCTGAGAATTTCATTAAAATCCACTGATCGATGAGATATTTTGCTAATAAACATGCAAATGAACATACAATTACGCACAAAGGCAATGACATTATTGCACAGCCTTCAATAAGGGAGATAATATTAATGCGTTCGGATTGCATAAGTTGACAGTTTCCAATAAATGTGTTTTCTATTTTATTATAAGCGTGCAAAAAAAAAAAAAGATTGTAAATCGTCATGAGTTGGCTGTACAGAGGTTTTTACTCAACCCTGGGTCATTACATGATGCTTTCTCATCTTACCTGTGACCTTTCCACACAATCCTTTCCATTGTTCTTTTTAACACATTCTCCTGCTTCACTTGACATGCCTTCTGCACAACCGTTCTCCCCACTCAATTACTGTAGGCTGAACAGACTTTAGCAATAGCTTTAAAAAAAAACCCTCACATACACCTAATATATATTCTTATGTAGACTTGTCAGGTACAATGATGTCGGATGGCATTGATAAATAACTTGCATCGACAAAAATGTATAAGTTTATGTCCACATACGCTTTATGAGAACATACATGTGGCCTGTGTGAAGCGTGTGTATGATGGAGCTTTACAAGGTGTTGTCAAGAAAGCAATTTGTTCCTGCCTCCGATGGGTCTTTTATCATGAGAAATCGACGTAAACCTCATCTAGAAATCCAGCGTGTCCTGCTGCGCGCCGTCCAATTCTACAGTGGCCACGCTTTCAACTTTATTATGCCGAAGTTACAGCCGCAAACCAGCTCCCAGCTCTGCAACTAAAAAAAAATAATAATAATAATTTTAACACTTTTGCATGCAAGTGGGTCTATTGAGAGTGAGAACACCTGCCCAGGTGTGTAGCCCTTTTTTTTATGATCGTCGCATTCATTTATATTCAGGCACGTGCAAATGTAGCACGTCAGGCTGCCTTGGCCTGTTGTGCGCATGAAATTGTGTGACATCGAGGGGATGATAGATGGTGCCTGAGAATGTCACGTAAAGAAATAGAAAATGAGGCTGACAGTGGTCCTCTAGAGAAGTGACACGGGGGTTGTCCTGCTGAGCTCACGTCCTTCTCTCGCTTCGTTTCGACACACAAAGACACACACCTGCTTTGTGTGTCTGAGGCGGTGTACTGTTTTATCTCCAACGACTGTCTGCATTGTCATTATCGTTTTAATTGCAAAGGTAAATATTCACAATCGACTGAAAATTTAACGGAACAAAATACACATTTCAGCTAAATCTTTATGGATTTTAATACATACATCAATATTATCTGATAAAGTGTGTCTGAAATCTAGTTTTATGTCATGGCTCCTGTTATGTAGATTTATGAAAATATCTTCTTGGGATGATGAGCTGGATGACCTCACCCTGGAAGTGTCAGGATGTCTGCCCTCTGCTGGGCGGTGTGAGGACCTTCACTCACCTGGTAACCTGCCACCTGAGCCGGTGAAGCCAATAAGCTCGATCTGGTTCATGTCTTTCGTTGGACAAAATAATTTCTTTTCAAGCAGGTACATTTTCCACATCGCTCTTTATTCGTACAGGTGGTGTTTGCTGGACACGAGCTCGATTCAGATCTTTGCAATCTCTGGCATGTGAGATCTGACACGTTAGTGGCTCCATCGCCGCAGTTTCCTCTGCCCCTTTTCTGCCTCCTTCCCTGCATCCCACTTTGCATCTCCGCTTCACTGACTCGCCTTTCCTCCCTTTTACCCGTAACCTTGTCTTTTCCTTCCCTCCACCTTGCCCCTTCCATTCTCCTCCCTCTTTTATTCCCTTGCTACATATACACTATATATTATTTAACCCTCTCCCTCCCCCCCACCCACCCATCTGTCTTCGACGTGCATGCTTTGTCACATTTCCATGGTTCTGTCACTCTTTTCACTCTCTGAGCTCCACGGTGTGTTCCCGCCCTCGTTGCCACCTCCTCCTCCTTACCACCACTACGCTCTCCCTCCTCCGCCGTCTCGCCCCCTTCCCCGTTCCCCTCTCTTCTGCTCCGTTCGTTGGCTCCCGCCGTCATCCTTCCTCTCCATCTCGGTGGTGCGACGCTGCTGGGAGGAAGATAGAGAAAGAGAGGAAGAGAGAAAGGGAGCAAGCACGCGTGTGTGTGCGAGCCTGTGTGTGTGTTGAGTCTGCTCTCAGTCTCAACTGTGGGCAGATGGAGGATGGAGCCGCAGCCACATCTCTCCTTGTTCTCTGGCTGAAAGGCGCTCTCGCTCCCAGTGTTTTCTCATCCGCCCGTTCCCTCGTGCCTGAGCTGGCCCTGATTGGTGACAGATCCAGCGACATAAAGAAGTGGGGACTGGAAGCAGGAGGGTGACAGAAACAGACCTGCAGCCTCCTGGAGAAGGAGCATTGGGTACTGCCGTTCAAGTGTTTCTTTTTTTTTCTTCTTCTTTCCCATCTTCTGGTGTTTTGGTGTGTGGAGTGCATCTCTGCAGTGCAACAGCTACACGTGCACGAGAGTGTCTCAACTAGACACTTGTGCCTGACAGAGCTCAGTAACAAACGGACACAGGGAAGAGGCACACAAGGTTGAAGGCGATACGACAGCAGGGGAGAGATAGAGTGGACTTTTGACAAGAAGGGAGACAACAGGGGTGCCAAAAGAAGAAAAAAAAGAAAAAGAGAAGAAAAAAAGATTGAGAATCAAGAAAAAAAGAGCCTTACGGGAAAAGAAAGGAGTGGAGCGTGGAGGAGAGGAGATAAGGGCAGAGGGTTCATGACAATGAGCGACAAGTACGGAGCGATGCATCACGCAGGCAACACAGGAAGAACCAAGACCCTCTCGCATGAGACAGGTAAGGCTCGCAGACCCTCCAGCAACTCGATCCTTGTCGTTGGTGAAACAGTGGTGTCACAATCAGAACCACTAGAAAACACACTCTCTTCTACTCATCATGAATGTTGAATTATTTCTCTCTTTTTTTTATTCCAGCTAATAAATTTTGCATTATAGTGCCTTGCTGTAATGTAGGTTACATATGGTGGCTTGTGTGTGCATGTGTGTGTGCATACGTGTGTATGTATGCATGTGTATTAGAGAGAGAGAAAGTGTGTGTGTGTGTGTACATTGGAGGCAGAGGTGGTGATCAAACGGCATACATCTGAATAGAACGCAGCTTTGATGTGCCCTTGAAGTTATGATTGGAATCCGTGAATGCCAGTGTGAGCTGTTCAAATATGAATCTGAGGATGCAGGTTTTCATTTTATTTCACCTATTTATTTATTTTTCTATCTTATTTTGGCCATTGATTTCAAGTCAACATGTATGTAAGTTCATTATTGTGTGTGTCAGCCCTCGGCTCTCTGGTGACCGATTGTATAAATGACTGACAGGCAGCAGATGGAAGAAATGGATGGGGGGCGCACACACACGCGCACACACACACAGTCACCACTACTCAGCATCAATGCATCTTTTATTCACGTGCATGAGCCTCAATATTTACCAGGTAATTTCTGGGTATTATTTAACTTTCTGATTCAGTGCTGATTAATGGATTGAGCATTTCGATTGGATTTAATTTAAAATTCATTGTGTTCTGACTCGTAAATGTGCAATCGGAAAACAGTAGGACTCGCATTTATTGAGATTGCGTCGCCCTACTTGAACCTGACCTCCGAAGGAAAAGGTGAAACATGTCTACAAAGTCCTTTTGTGTGTGTGCATAGCCATGTGTGTGTTTTCGTGTAGCCGTTGTTTGATTGCATTGTAGGTGTGAAGGGGATTACTAGCACTCGACAAGCTAATCAAACAGTTCCCACAGACAATCGCAACGTGGCACACACCCCTCTAACCAGTTCTGACACATCTGCCTTCAATCCGTACAAACATTGTAAATTCACAAGCCAGACAAGCAAAGTGTGTGCTTTCGTTTATTTTTTAAAGGAAAAAGCAACACTGTCTAAGGAAAATACAGGGATTTGACAAGCTCACATACAGAAACACCCACACAAATTCTCATGCACACAAAAGACTTCACATGCACACTAACACACACACACATCTGTTAGAGGCCCAGCGGTGGATAAATGTGCCTTTCTGATTGCTGCCACAGACAGGACGTGATTGGCATGGCAGACCACGGAATTAGCCATGGTTTCCATGGTGACTAATTAGGAGGGTACTGACTGGTGGGCTTATGAAGACAGATGACAGATCGGTGGTTCACTTCCTGCTTTACAGATCAGGTGATCTTGTTGGCTAGCTGGACCCCCCACCATCTAAGACAGGCAGGCTCTCACGGCAGGTGCTCCTCGCAAATGTTCAGCTGTCACCAAATGTGCAGAAAATTAAACAATATCCCGAACCAGCCGGCATCTTTGAATCTTAAACGTCCCGACGCACTGGTGTGTGAACGTCTCCGGAAATCTTGACCAGACAGATTCAAAAGTTCAACGTTTGCTTAAGGCTTAGTTTATCCATTCACATGTGAAACAGTAAATGTGCAGCACTGCAGGTCAAAGCCACCTTGCCGTTATGCAAATTTAGACCAAAACACCCCTTTTAATGTGACAATAAAGGCCCAGGTATGCACACACAGACACACAATCACACACACTCTTTCACTGGCTGTGTGGCTACAGGGCATGCATGAGAGAAATAGGTGTGATTGGGTCCATCTGTGGGAGAAAAAGGGAGGCAAAGAGAGAGCTCCATCTGTGGACACCTGCCCCTCCTCCAGGCTACCGTCCCATTTCTTCCAACCTGCCAACAAGATCTGTGGAAGCACAGGTGCAAGTGCGTCTGTGTGTTTGTTCTTAAATCCAACCATGGTCTGTTAGTTTATGAATGTAATTGTAAGAAATTTCACGCTGTGTTTATCTAATATGAGATACATTCAAAAAAAAGAGAGAAAAACTCCATTTAGAAAGGATTTTCTTGCTGTTAACACAAGTCTTATGTGTCAGCGAGCTGTCTTTACACAACTTTACTGACATGTGAGGCTTGTGATTTGGCAAAAAAGTTTTTTCCAGAAAATATCTACTGTTTTTTGCATACAGTGAATTTACTGGATCTTAGTGATACCTTGTTTAAATCTTGAGTTTCACCAGCATTTTCTTTTTCATTTTCTTTCTTTCTTACTCATTCAATAAGTGACGTTCCCACAGTTATAAGGTCATTTTAAGTTTAAAAAGAGCTGGCCAAAATATATATTATTATTTATTTAAGCCCAAACTTCTATTGCTAAGTGTTACTAACTGTACTGTGTTTGACACTGTAATAGGGGAAAAAAAGTTGCAACAGGCAAGAAGAAGAGTAAGCCCTCAGCTGTCCATCCTGATTTTTTTCCTTTCTCACAATCAGGCACCAGCTCCACCTAATGGCCTCTACAAGAACTGAGTCACAAACACACACACACACACACACACACACACATTCGCAGTCAGACAGGCTGACATGCACAAATGAGCTTTGATTAAAATGGCTGGAGCACAATTCTTTATTATCAACATGGGCAAAGCAGTTCGAAAGGCGCAGAGATAATAGCTGTATTTTTAGGATTTTTTTAAATTATTTTTTTTGTAGGTAAGTGTTTATTAGAGCACAACCCTTCCATCCACGCAGAGAGCATGTCAGATTGGAGTAGAGAGGACACAAAGATGGGGAGGTGGGGTGGTGGAGGAGGTGGTTGGAAAAGGCTCAGAGAGGGAGAGGGTAAAAATAGCAAAGTGATTGAAGAAGACATGCGTGTCACGGCTAAACAAATAAGCATGTGCGGGAACAGATGGTAATAAAGTTCTCCGTTACGAGACTAGTGGCGTGAATGTGCACGCACACGCCGACACACCGACCCACAAACGCACAGCTTGATGCAGAGCATTGAGTCATTAAGACTTTGTCTTAGTGACTCAAAACTGTGCAACAACAGTCATCTACAAAGCCTGGTCACTAGCAATCATCTCTCGCTTTACGCCCTCCATCTGTCTCTGCGTGCCTGACACCTTCTCCATCTTTGTTTCCACTTTGTACATCCTCTTCACCCCGTTCCATCTCGTTTTGTCTCCGTTCTGCTTTAGGAAAAAAAAAAGACTTTTAGCTTTCCATTCTGTCTACTTTAACCCTAAAACCTGTGCAGGTTTTGTGAAGCCGCCGATGTGGGAGGGCGGCGTGTTCCTGAGTCATGGCAAAAGCATTTGTTTCCTTCCACCAGGGGAGACAGATTATGTGTTTCACTCCTTTTCTTCACATTGGCTTCTTTTCCCCTCTCCTCCTCCACCTCCTCCTCCTCCCACGGCCACGCGTTTTGTCCTCCCTTACTCAAGGTCGGTCAGAAGATTGCTTTCAGCCCCCCTGTGTCCTCCCCGACGCGCCATGTTTTATTGTGCAAGCGACCGTCAGCGCCCGAGCATCGGTGTGCAATTTGTTTGTGCATGTTTGAAATCGTGGAACGGTAAGGGGGAAAGGGAGGGGGTGTTTTGTAGAGTTCAATCTATCCCGTCTTTCATCAGGTAAGCACTTATGTGTTTGTGATTCGCTGATGGAAAAGCAGTCAGCTGGCTCAATCTCAGTCTGCAAGTTTTTGGGGAAAAGGAAATGGAAAAGGAAAAGAAATTGTTAAGATAAAGCAATGGGCATTATTAATATCATAGTGCAAGTGTCAAACTGAAAGCATGCAGGCGAAATACAATCTTTATATATGAATTTATCCAGCCCACAAGGTAATATTTCACAATGTATTAGAATAGGTCCCGCCTGTTGCTTCTTACACTGCAATTAGCTAACATTGAAGCCAAGAAAATTAGAATTGTTTTTATTATATTGGAAAAAGTGTGACCGGGAACGTCTAAATAGGACCATATGACTCTTCTTCTATGAAAAGATGTAAAGTATCTGACTTGAGCAAATGTGCACCACAGCAGCCTAGAGTACAACGTTACTACCTGTATGTTTATGTTTATGTTGAAGAATTTTTTTTAGCTGATTAGAAAGAATTTATGGTTCGAGCGTTATTTAAAGTGCACGCTGCCCATCAAGTTTCATGCCAGAAATTTAGAAGAAAATAAACTTATGATGAGAAATGACAATATTGAAGCCATTTTGGTCAAAACATGAAAGTAATGTTATGTGCAACGTCTTGTGTCTCATGTACGATATCTCCCACGTTTTTGTAGGTTAAGTTTGATTAGCTGTGGTAGCCATCTCGAATTGGGTTTTCTTCAAAAGTCGATGTGTAGAAAATGTAATCAGTGATTACTTTCTGAATGTTTCCTTAAATTATTTTTTGTGGTTTATGAGATTTTATTTTTGAAACCACACACACACATACACACACACATACTTGCACAGTCAGACAAAAACATGACTGTCTTTGAAATCATACTAAAGCTCCAGATGTGTTTCATTTATTTTATTTTTTCTTGCTTTGGTTAGTTTTTTGGGGGTAATTATTAATAAAGTGCTATTCAAAACTCTATACAGTTTGCTCTGAGAAATTGTCATTAATTTATTCGGATGCATACTAAGTCTGAAACACATTGTGAGATTCATTCAAAATTTAAAAAGAATCTGACGGTTTCTGACCTGTGTCTTTGATCGTGGCTCCTCGATTAACTGAGTTTAACACCCCTTTCCTGAGTGTGTCTTTTTTATTATTATTATTCTGTAATCTTTTGTATGGCTCGAGCTTTAAAAGCAAAATGTTTCAAAGATTTTCCTCACATATTTGAGGGATGCATTTTCCTATGTAAATATTTAATGTATGTATTGATTTTTAGAGTAGATGCGCATCAGCACACTGTTGTTTTGTTTTTTTTTTTGAATGGAGGGTTGGAGGTATTAATTTTCACAGTGGTGATTTGGGTGAGTAAAGGGCTGGCAAGCTAACTGGTGTTCTCAGCATGCATTTTGAGCGTGTGTGTATGTGTGTGTGTCTGATCAGCGAGCTGGCTGCTTTTATGCTTCGCTACCCTGGCTGCTCATCCATGTGTGCCATCTGCATGTGGCATCGCCATGTGTGTCACCTACAACACATCCCACTCCTCCCGTACTGTATCTCTAACAAACCCTGCATCCCCACCTGACACTGCTTCATTGTCCTCTCATCCTCTGCTCTCATTTAAGAAGCCCATTTGTCAAAAGAGAAACAAAACAAAAGCTGTTCCTTTTCTATCCTTTCGCTCTTTCGGCACAGCATATTAATATGGAAGAGTAATATCTTTATATGGGTATTCATCATCCTCATTCAACTTTTAATTTTCCCTTCAAGCGAGTGAACCGTCATATCCACAGCAGTGCAGTGTTTGTTGGATGCAGGGTTAGGCCATTTGTTAGCTATGCAACACTGGCGCTCTAAGTGATCGATTCATGCCAAAGCTAACTATGAGACAGATGAAAGTGTCACGATTACAGTCAGGCTGAAGTGACGAATTGATCCCCGCGTTTCTGCTAGAAAGGAGTTTTAGTTGAAGAGATGCAATCGTTCATCTGCACAGCCTCATTATGGCTTCTCGCACGGCAGCAACGGCCGTGACTCACTGACTCATCACGCCGCCGTTTGTAAACCCCAAACCATTCTAACCATTCTGCTTTGTAGCTCTGCCGTCTTATCGAGCGTTCCCCCTTTTCTATCGCTACCTCGCCGCTGCTGCTCCCTCTCGTCCACGCGCCTCCCTTCATCTTTAATATTCTTATTCCTCAAAGACACAGAGACTCAAGCTTCCTGAACTCATCACCTTTGCCTTTGTTCTTCCTCACATACCTCTTCCAACCTCTCCTCTGAATGCTTTTCCCTCCACACATCTGCGTTATTAACATTAAAAAAGGAGGAGTGACTACCTCGGAGCCCCGAGTGTGAGTCACTCCGCCCTGCCAGCTACTGGCTGTCACGTCGCGGCAGATGTGAAACGGATTTTAAAGCGATTGGGTTGAGGACAATGCCTGATGTGTCACAGAGTCGCATCCAGCACTTTCAAAGAGTCGCTCCTCTGCTGAAGACAGCTGGGTAGTTTGCTTTGCTGTCTGTGCAGCAAAAAAAACAAAAAAAACAGGTCAATTGCAGGATTGTTTCACACGTGCTGGGAGGAAGTTGTTTCTTTGAAGATTTCGTGGAAATGGCAGCACTCGTACGTGTGGAGGAGGTGTCCTTGTGCAATTCTGTCTTGTTCTTTCTTGTGTGGTGGCATACCGTATAGAAGTGAGTCTCAATAAGTGGTATATTCTGCTCATGTAGGATGAGTTTAACGAACATGAGCTAACTGCAAAAGAAAAGTTTTGGCATATGTATTTTTTTACAGCGATATCCCTCTAGAGCCCTGCTGTCACATTCATCTTCAAGAAAAATATTATCGATTATGAGCGATTTAAATCACGAGAAAGGACCCGAAGCTCGTCCCCGTGCAGAAAGTAATGTGTCGCAAAGTTAGTTTTATTACTTTTGAATTACTTTGATGAACACACTAAAACGGCTCATCCGAAAGAGATACATTAGCAGTCCATCAATTTTGTGAGGTGGATGACAGCCTCAGCTAAAATGTTTTGTCACTTTTTCCTCAATTAAGTCGAGGTAATGTTCTCACTTCCATGAGGAGTCAATTAAACAAAGAACCATCAGGGGCTTCCATTTCAGCGTTCAGGCACAGCGTAGGCCTATTTACAGCTCAGAAGGGATACAAACTCATTAGATTTGACTGTTTTTTTGTTCTTTTTTTGTTGTTCGTTTTTTTACTCTGATCTGAAGTCTTTGAAAAGACTGGCAAAGGTCAACGTGGTTGTGCTACACAAACCAACATTACACAAGAATGTAGCTCAATTAGATACCGAAGTTGTTTTTTTGGTCTGTTTGGGGTGTTGATTTTACTGCAGTTATAGCTTTAATCTGTCTTTGCAACATGTTTGTATTCATAAACACTCAAGTTTAGCAGCTGGCTTCTCCAGCTGTCAGCTTGTACCAAAGGTGAGTTTTGAGGAGAAAGGAGACGGAGACCTTGCCTTAGGCGTGATGACAAAGGGAAGCCTGGTCTGCGTGTGTTTGTGTGTGTTTGCTTGTTACTAATGACCAGTGCTTAAGGGGGAGAAGAGGGGAGATGGTCCGTGCAGAAGGGCTACAGGGGGCAGTGAAATGATCCCATCCATCATTCCTGATCACCTAAATAATGTCACACAGCACATTCATTCCGCTGTGTGTATTCCCTACTATGTGGGGACAATTTTTGGAATACACACCAACTTGTGGGGACCAACTGCTACTTATGGGGACTTGAGCCTTTTCCCCCAAATGCCCTTGGTGGGTTAGGGTTTAGGTTTAGGACGAAGGTATGAATTGAGTTTAGTTTAGGTTTAGGGTCAGGGGTCAGAGTTAAGCTGTAGAAATGAATGAAAGTCAATGCAAAGTCCCCATAAAGATAGCTGTACTAGACCATGTATATGTGTCTTGTGTTTTACACACAAATTTGGTGGAAGCCCACTCTTGTCTGTCAAGCCTTTTTTTTAGTGTTATGTGTTTGCTTTCAGCGTGATGCTGCAGTGACAGTTCTGGCCAAATGCCAGCTATTGCACGGTTCCATTAGCGTTGTGAAGGCTGTTCGTAGATTGCTATTGATTGACTATGGCTTCCATTCATTGGCTCTTCAGCAGGAAGCACACACACACACACACACACGGACACTTTAGTGCAAGAGAGCAGATTTAAAGTAAATGAAGGCAGGCTGTGGCACGGGTGTTAAAGATGTCAGGTTTTTCTTTTTTTTGTTTGTTTGTTTGTTTGTTTCTGCTTTTGTTTTTGCTAGTTTTTGCTTGATTCTGTATTTGTTTTGAAACTGTATTGCGTGGTCATTTGCTGCATAGACGGACTGATGTGCTGCGTGTTTGCAGTTCGCAACTTTGACGAGGGCTTGCCAAGCTTGTTGATGGCTGAGCTTTGGATCTTAAACAAATCAATGCCAGCAGACTCGGCCCCGGAGCCACTTCTTAATGACAGCCACTGCTCGGAGATCACCAAGCGCTCGTCTTCATCTGCACTCCGCTCTGTCTGTCTATCTCTCACCCTGTGCCCCATCTAGATCACTCCCACTGGTTTTATTGCCTATCGCTCTCACTTTTTCCTGTCTTTTCGCTCAGCTTTCCTGTAACATCAGCACACAGACACACATATGCCTCCAACTGAGCATTTGGCCCTCTGCTTTATTTTCTCATTCTCCTTTTAAACTCCTCCCGTGTCTGAAACACTTTTTCTTTCAATCAGTGCGTTTTGGAGCAGAAGAAACCATCACAGTGTGTCTTTATTACCCAAAAAAATACAATCAGAAGTTAGAGAAGAGTGCCTACACCTGACGATGGTGCTTTTATCTTATTATTAATTTACCACAAACAAATGTGTTTTTTTTATCTAGTTGCATGCAAGCCTACTAAAAGTGATGTTGATTGTTCCAAAAAGCGTGTGTGTGTGTGTGTGTGTGTGTGTGTGTGTGTGTGTGTGTGTGTGTGTGTGTGTGTGTGTGTGTGTGTGT
>JAVKLF010000161.1:5339364-5356072 GCA_034783495.1 Millerichthys robustus | reverse complement strand
ATAGATAGATAGATAGATAGATAGATAGATAGATAGATAGATAGATAGATAGATAGATAGATAGATAGATAGATAATTTAAAGTATTTAAAGTATTTTTTTATGATTGCAGTTTCCTCATGAACTAAAATCCCCTACAGACCAGCAAAACATCAGCCTGGCACCACCAGACAAACTGGTCTAAGGTCTCTCAACTATTTTTTATTTTTTCCAAGGGGCAATGTCATGGGCCAAAAACCAAAATGCCTCTGCATTCAATCACCCAATGATGATTGCATTAACTCATCACCTCTGCAGACCTCCTGACTGCAAAAATATGGTGATTGATAATTGTTGAACTAAATGCTTAAAAAATATAATTGACAATAAAGCAAGTGACATCATGGTGGACATATCCATCTTATATTTATAGTTATGGTGGGAGACCCATAGCCACACTAATAGAAACATGAATCAGAAGCACAAAGACATACAATTATCCATTATGTACCAAAGCTAAGAGGAACTGAATGAGCTGGCAGCATCTGAAAATAGGTCAGAACACTGTTTGATCAAACAAATCTTGGGTCCAAAGTTCTAATTGTTTAGAATAGAAAGGCTACTCGACAGCTGGTTTAAGAAAAGACATAAAGGACTAAATGCAATTAAGCTACAGTAGCTTGACATAGACATTTGTGCGTTATTAAATTGCTTCCTAACTCCCCCTCCCTTCTCTAAATATCAAACAATCTCATCAATTATTGATGAGGTGTCAAGCATTCGATACAAATGACCCTTTCTGGCCCATCACACCTGCCGCCCAACATCCTCCCTTTCATGATGTGCTTTCATGGTCAATCTCATTGACATAGGAGTCCAGGTCCGGTCAGCTAATCAATCCCCCGTGTGGCATTTGAATTGTTTGGTCTGTCTATAGGTTCCCAGTGTACCTACTGCTTTGAACTCTCTTCCCTGCAAACACAGAAACTCTGCCAAGGTTGGTCATGAGGGAAGGATCTCATTACAAGGAAGCTTTGTGAGCATCTGGATGACTGCTATTGCTGTTATCGACAATACCTAGAGTCAAACACTATCAATAAGGTCAGATCAACCTCTTCCATTTTCCCATTGGATCAATTCTCATGTTTCATATGGGAAGACAAGGAAGTGCAAAGATGGCAGGATATGCATGTTTTATCCTGGATGCCATTGCCTATGCATTGAAGCCATCCTTTTTATTACAGTTTTCCTCTGTCATTGTTTCTGTCATAGTTTTAAAATCATTATTCTTTTTCCACTTTTAGAAAAAACTTATGCAAAAAATACTTCAAAATTGAAAAAGGTATGACCTTTGGTAGTAGTATGACATGCACACATTTCTTAAAAAACTCCAAATTTTTTGCAGATGTACAATAACGGGATTTTGCCAAAACTAATCCCTATTAGGGGCTCAACAACTCAGACATGCTTCTCAGTAGAAATATGATTTAAGGTTTAAACAGTTCAACAGAAAGTTCAACCTTACATAACTGATAAATTGAGATTTTATTCATTTTACACAACCACAGTTTAAGTTTAATGCATTTTGAAGATTTTACCACAGACTGTTTGTTTTAGAGGGGAATCATTTCACACATGTTTGAGCTGTCTGAAATTGACATAATTTTGGCTAATTCTAATTTCTACTTTTCACACATTTTATATAGTATACACCTCAAAATGTAGACCTTTTTGTCTTCTTTCCCCTAGTGTCTGGGGACCATAGGACTTATGGTTTTTCTTAAATTCCCTTATGACTGGACGTCCAAATTCTCAAAGTATCTGAGCTCAGCATTTTCTTTTTAGAATTAGATATGAGGTGGTATTTTTGGTCATATCTCCTACATAAAACAATGTAAGTAACTGCCAAATATATTGACCACTTCTAGTTTTTACATAGTGATTGTTTGAGGCTTACTTTCTACTCTGAATTTCTGTCTGTCTCCTTAAGATAGCTGTCGGGGGGTAGAGGACATGGGTTTGTTGTTACCATAATTACCATGGTGACCCTAATGAGCCAATGTCAGCAGTTTTAAAATTTATTTTGATCTTTGTTCTCCACACATGCTATACAGTTTAAACATTAAAATATCAGGATTTGCTTACTTAGATTATTACAAAATTAAGGCCCAACACATTAGTGGTTTTATCAAAGAAAGTTGACGTACATTGGAATTTTGGAACATAGCAGCATTGGCACACCTCTCCAGCAATGTTTTAGTGAATATTTATGTTGTATGTATAATATTTATGTGCTAGTGTAGCAGAATTCTTGCAGGACTGGCTCCACTGACACAAAAGCTCTTCTAAATTCAAGAGTCTCTGTAGGCTCGTGTTGTTTGTCGTTTCCCTGAGAGGTCGGCAGCTGCTCTTAGCACACCCACAGTCATTTAATTGGATTGTCAATCTGGGGAAGCCCACTTCCTACCCCTGTCTAACACTTTTCACATAATAGCACACTGCAGCCCTCAGGCGCTTACCTTAACCACACATCATAATCATATAACAGTCAGATGTTATCTGTCGCCATGTCAGAAGGCTTTGATGCAATGCTAAAAATGAGTTGGCAGTTGGTTAAATCCAAATTAAACGGAGATAATTTCAATCCCCCGAGAAGAAGATGAGGCCGTGTTGTTGTGTGGTCTAGTCTCGATGCTACCCCCTTCCCCCCGGGTCATCTAACCTCATACATCTTTTTCCAGCCGATCAATAGGTCACATTTCTTATTACAGTGTGTCACTTTTTCTCTCCTGATTCTACTCATACACTTGAACAACACAAAAACTGACACTCACACACATACGTTGTTTGTTTTTCCCTCTCTTATAGCCTGAGTCAGCACACTTCCATCCCTTTGGTCGTTTTTCCTTCTATGATCTCATCTCCTCTTCACCCTCTCCCTGTCACCACATTTCAAGCACAATCACAGCCGGGTTTATGTCTCTCAGCCAGTTTCTTCTTCTTTAAATGCCACTCTCAACCCCATCCCTCCAGAAGTACTCCCCCACCTCCCTACCGGATGGTCCTCCTTCTCTTCTTTCCCATTTATGATCATCTTCACTCATTTTGCTGCTCTTCTCCTCATCAGTCTAAGCCTGCAGTTTGACAAAGATGCAGAAGCTCACAAAGGCTGCCAGACTGTCAGCACATATCTATTCATCAGCCTGAACGTGCTCCAAAAAATGTAGCAGGAAAACTTTAAAATTAAAGAAAAAAAGAGAAAACAAGCACACACATACAGCCTCTAATGCAGCCGCATCACTGAGTTCTTTTGAAATTCAATGCATTTCTTTCTTTCTCGTAATATGCCTCGCAGCCCAGTTGTCAAAATGGAAAATTGCTGATTCACAGACTTGATTCTCTTGACATTATAATTGGAATAATGTGCAAAGAGATAAACAAACTCTAATGCCATTGTTTGTGCTCCAAGAAGTGTTATCTATCCTTTTTCTTCCTTTTCTTTCCAAGGCCATAACAATTATTGTTATTTGGCTCTGTAAACACATTCTGAAGCTGTGAACGTCCTCTCAATGAAAAAGCTGTCACGGTTTATTCAATTTCCACATTGTTGAGATAACATCAAAAATGTCATCCTTGTATTTTTCTGCTTAACTGTGACCACATTTTTGCTGTCTACACCTCCTTCTGCTGTATGTGACTACACCAACTAGCGTTAAGTTCATTTGTGTTAAATTTTCTGCTTCTAAAAGCACAGTGGGGAGAGTCTGCTGCTTATCGAGGCAACTTTTAGGAGAAACTTTGCTTCCACACACTTTGCTATCAAAGGAAATATAATTTCTCTTTGCTGAAATGAGTTTGATTTAGTCTCCTCCCTTGTGCCCGCCGAGTAAACAGACGCAGCGGGTCTTTGGTTCTGATGTCCTGTGGGAGAAGATCTATGAGGAAAGATGAAGGCACACAGTTTGATTCCAGAGGAAGATGTCCTCAGTCTTGTTTCTTCCAGCACTCCGCTTTCTCTCCCCTGTTCCCTTGTTAGCTCATCTTCTCCGTCTCCAGAGTGTTCACAGGAATGAGCGGGTGATTGTTGTGTGGACCTGCTGCATGTGTGCATAGATCCCTGTGTTAAAATATGTGAAAAATGAGAAGAGAAAGTCAAGGAGAATCGAAAACAAACACCAAAATAAAACACAAAAATGGACGGGGGTGCAAAAGACAAATTTGGTTAGACGGTTTTCTAAATGCACCACAAAACTAGCGTGGATTTTATTCATGGGTGCAGAATTAAGAGATTTATATAAATGGAATAAGGGAAAACAAGAACAGACAGTGTTGGCGCTATAGGAGTCAATCTGTTCCCCCACTCTATTGTTGGTTAAAAGAGAAATAAAAATCCCTCACAATAAGAGGGCTCGGCTTTAGACTCAGTCCTCCTCTCTCCTGCTACAGCTTTCTGCTGTGGATGTAACAGTTAATCCACCGCCACAAGTGCTATCAAGCCCCTTCTGCTGCTTTCAATAAGACTCTTTCATACATGCATGCTCACTTTGGTTTGGTTTGATTCTTTTATTTTGTTTCTTTTACCTCTGGACTTAGTTAGTTAACCCGTTTTTGCTTTCTACGTGTGTTCATACGCGTGAGTGTCTTAGGGCTACAAAGGGCAAAATAAGGCCCATGTGTCAGAAGCAGCCCTTGAGCCATTTAGATCCAACATCCTCATGCAAAAATATGAGAACTAAACATTTCTTTAAGAAAGTCTCGGCGTCCACCAAATTGCATGTCAAAGTTTTAAACAACGAAAACTCTGCTCATTCTGTTAGCGCTCAAAATAAGTCACAGGATGACTATCAGGTACTACCACACACACGATGAACGTAAATATCTGTAAAAAATATTTGAGTTAGAGCTTTTTCTGTTTGCTAAGGCTAATGGAAAAACAATTCTGATTGCTTATTGCTAAAGTTTTAAACAAATATCTTTCGTGATTTATTGGGACTTGAAGATTATTGTGTATTATTTGTGTATTATTGATGTGAGTTTGTGTGCGATAGATGCAGTTATCACAACATGTCCTTTCACATCAGCTTATGGCCCTCTGATCCTTTTAACCACCTAAAGAATTACCACCAGGAAAAAATTTGGCCCACCTGTGGTCTAAGAAAATTTGGTATATAAATGTGTCAAAACAGAAAACACAACAGATTCAGATTTTTCTCTGCTTTTGCCAAACACATTCAAACTCCCTCCCACATTTTCAGGCAAAACAAACTTTTTTGAGACGCATTTGTTAAATGGATCATCAGTAAATGAGGCGCTGCCTGTTAAATGAAGAATCGAATAATGTGCAGTTAACGATAAACAGAACCTCATCATCAGCTCAGTTTAATGATAGTCTAATTGAATTTTTTCATGGCAAAGAATTAGAATGATCATTTTGACACTGTGAGCCACGGGCTATGATGGAGCGCTGTATGGCTGATAAAAATAGCGAGCCATTTGTTTTTGTGTGTTTTAACTTTTTAAAGTTTGTCATTTTTTCGACTCTGCCATAACCTGCATCAGATCTACCGTATAGAGACTTTTATTTTCTGCACTAAAGGACTGATTAAATTGTGATATCCTCTAATAAATTGTAAACCAAACGCAGATTAAATTTTCGCTGCTGAGAATGTATGCATAAAAAAAACCTCTTTAATGAAATTGCATCTTTTCTTTCTGTTGCATCCTCACTGCTGCTGTGCGTGGGTCCGAGCCTGCCACCGAGGAGGCCTCCTTCCAGATGTGACCCGATTAGGGCCGCCTCTGTCTTGGGGCAAAACGTGCCAGATGGGATGGAGAAATGGGTGGGGGGCAGCTAAGATGGACGCTGGTGGCCTCAAGGCAAAGAGCAGTCCCTGTGACATTGAGGGGCACAAGTGGCCGCGGAGCTGACAAGATGAGAAGTGATATGCCCTCGCCATTGCTGTCAGTCATGCTACCTCATTAGAAACGGGAGGAAAAAAAACAACGTGTGTCTGTGTGTGAGTGTGGAGGGGTGTAGTGAGGGTTTTTGGAGGAGGATGGCAAAAGAGAGTGGTATTTATGTTAGCAAGAGCCTGATTTTTATGAGCACAATCACAGGAAGGCTCCACCGCTGTCAAAGAATCTGGTTCAAAGATTGTTAAATTAGCATATACTGTACACTTGTCACATTAGCAAGGCAACCAAGAACTCTTGCAGAAGCAACTACCGTGGATTTTTGAGCTGGAAGTGCAGGAGAGTGGATAAAGGAAGACAGGATTGTGCAGAGGAGATAATGTGAAGGCATGAAATATTAACCCCTTGCTAAAACATCCGAGCTGAGCCCTGTCTGCGAAATCCCACAGTGGACAATGCTAATACTTGCTGCATTCACCGGGGAGAACGAGAGGGCCTTGTTGCGCCGTCAGATGGGAAGTGCACATTAAGAAGCTCTCTCATGTATTCATGCGCCCATAATAGGATATATATATAAGACGAAAATCCCAACAGTCATTTCAGACGGAACAATTGCTGCACGATTCAGCAACATGTACGTCCGCACACGCACACACAAAATCGACGCGCACGCAGACGCAACATCCTTCGCCTCTGAAGCTAAATAGTTGATTGATGGTCTAAGCTGTGAAGAAATGCTCTCCTTTATGTCTCTAAAGGTTTGTAATTGCTTCAGTGAAAGGATGCTCACTCGCCTGGAATATTGATCCTAATGGGATTACTATCCTGCACCAAAGAGAGGGTGATGGAGAGACGGAGATGGAAGGAAAATGGGAGGCAAATGAGGAATGGTTCGGAGAGGTGAAAAGACAGACAGACAGGGGAAAAGTCTAGTTTGTCCTTGCCATTGTTGCACTGATCTATTCCTCTTTTCCTTTATCACCACAATAATTCAGTAACATCTTCCGTACGGGAACGATAAAGGCCCAGGGTAGAAACCAGAGATGGGAGAAAATACCGGGACTGGCGGAGGAGGGGAGCTGGTTCTCATGGGAGAGATCATGGAGGGGCGATACAGCCTCCTCTCCCCTGCTTCTCTGGGACAGTTGTTGTTGTTGTTGTTGTTGTGGATGACTCTGCCGCAGTATGGATGGTGCTATTACACCAAGAAACAGTAACAAACAACAGTTCGAGACGAATGTGGGGGAGATAAGTTAGATTGTTTTGTTTGTTTGTTTTGTTTTTTTAAAGAACAAAGTGTAACAGAAATAGAGAATAACCATATGCTCTCTGTGCCTATAACCTAATACAGTTTGCTGCTTCTTTTGATTATTTCCATCACAGTTCTGGTGTGATACGGTCCTCTGTATTTCTCTGAATTAAAAAGGGGTTGTCATTCTGTCCACCACCCCCCTGCCCTCCCCCTGCTCGTTTGACTGCACTAACCCCCAGATGGAGTGTATGGTCATCAGTGTGGGGCCAGATTGTCCTCGGCAGCTAATTGAAATGTTATGACGGGGCAGAGTTATGGAATCTGCATACATGCGTGCCTTATGTTGTCTGAATGTGTGTATGTGTGGCCATAATGTTGATCATCTGCCTGTGCTGTGGCTAACTCTAGGCTCATTCTGTTGCTGCTGAGTTCAGCCTCTCACACAAAAGTCACCTTTATGAATAATTATCAGAAAACCATTATGTCCGTTCAGCGGCTTTTGATGTCCCTCTGCGGGAGTGCGTCTTCTCACTGAGGATTGTGTGTGTGTGTATGTGTGATTCATTGTTTGGCTAGCTTTGAAAGTTTGTTTTCCCCCCAGCAGGGGGGAATGTTTGGGGGGAGAAATGACTTTGGTTAGAGTTTGAAGGAAAGAGAGAGGTAAGGATTATCTCAGTGAAGATGCACTGGAGTGGGGAGGAGGGCTGAGGAACAACAGCAACAAACTGTATCCAAGACAATAATAATCAGCTGCAAACTCACTAAAAGAACAGAAAGGATTGTCTAACACAGCTAGTGAACACTGTTTTCTCTCACACACACACGATGCTCACAGACGTCTCTTTGCCTGCCTGTGGGGTGATTGTAAAAATGAGTTTTCAATACCTTCAAAGGCTTGTAATTCAGCCAGCAATTTCATTTTTGACAGACTCACTCCTAAAGGTGCATTTTTTTCTCCTTTTCCTTCTGCTGCACAAAAGAAACTCAGAGTGTGTGTGTCCGTCTGGTTGTGCGCATGTGGACCCAGTAGTGATCAGACTCCCACAATGCCGTCTCAGCCTTTAAGAACTGCAGGAGACTTATGGAGGACAAAAAACAGCGTGAAAGAAGGAAGAAAAGAAGGAAGACAGAGAGGAAGGGCAGTGTTGGGTTCACTTTCCAGCTGCGTGTTTGCATTACTTTATGAAACTAGACTTTTTCCTTGACAAGGAGGTCATTGCAGCAGGGTTATCAGGGTGCAGGCGCGAGTCCTGCTGCTTTAAAATAGCTACTTAACACGATACGAAAGCTGGCGTCGAATTAGAGTTGCTGCTTGGCACAGGTCCTGTTTTAAATACACATATAAAACTGGTTTGCATAAATCAGAAATATGCAAATGTTCACCAACGGTGGTGCAACTTTTTGTGGAACTTTTGTGTCCCTGTGTTTTCCATCTCCTCATGTAATCCCAGACTGACTCTACAATATTGAGACCAGTGCTCTGTTGGGGCCCCACCATCTGCTGTAGGACACTTTGATCGTCTCGTTGCTGAAGTTAGCTCATTATAACATTGGTCGTTGCCATGCCGTAAAATAAACATCACACGCTACCCCGATAGTGCTTCATTACAGATAAAAATCTAAAGTGTTTTAAGTTTTTATGCTTCGAAAGCAAAGAAATTGCCTTGTGCCACAAGAGGCATCACCACTAGCATTCCTTGCAGGTGTCTGAACCTCATGGCAGCCTGGATGTCGGACTGATGGCTTGGCACTGATCGCTTTTGACACAAGATGCCATAGGGTTGCTCAAGGGCCTAAGAGGGCCACATAGTCTCATTTATGGAGCTGGATCACTGGCTTTGACCCCCAGAGGTGGGTTATTACTGAGTGTTTCAGCTAACTAACGAGTAGGCATACAGTCAGACTGAGATTAGGATTTCCATCTGTAAACTCTGTCTGTTCTAGACTTTAAAAAATGTTAGAACTGCGTAAAACACAAAACAACTTCTGCCCTTTGACAGGATATTGGCTCGTCCTCTCACAGCAAAGGGAGAAGTCACAAACTCACGCCCTTAACGTTGAAATAATCAGAATTTTACATACAGCAGCCCTGGTATTTTGCCTGTTTCAGCTTGTTAAAAAGTTTGGATCAGCATTTAAAGTCGGTCAAGCTACCATGCTCGAGGGGCATAAAGGGTTGAGGGGCTCGTTCAAGGGTCTAACAGTGGCAGCTTATCAATTTTTGAACTCCTGACCCTCCTGATCTGTGACCTATAGCCTGAATTTTTGAACAACTACATTTATAAGTAACTTATATTTTAAATTAAAGCACTGTCAAACTGAAATGGTGAAGAACTTGCATAATGAATCCACGAAGTCTCAATCCTAATTTGCCTCTATCCATGTTGCAGCCAAATTATAATTTCAGTTACTATGTGAACTATTTAACTGCTAGCAGAAAATGTAAAGAAACTACCAGAGACACAGAAAGGTAGTGCAGTGAAGAACATGTGTGCAAGAAATGTCAGAAAACAAGCCTGTGTTTCCAGAAAGTCTGTGATCCTGAAAAAAGTGGTGTTTACGTGTTTGCATGTAGATAAGTCATTAAAGGTATTTTACCTGAACTGAAGCCGGGTCACTTTGAACCTCAAACGGGACAAAACCACTAATCTATGCCAAACCAGAAATTCTTGCAGGGGTGTCAAAGTCCAGTCCTCGAAAGATCATCACCCCTTACCATATTTACATTTAAGTGGTTGCAGTTTGTTGGATACCATGTAAACACATTGTATGTGGGTATTTTGACATATTGTATGTTTTGGTAAAAGCATATTGGCAACAACTGATGGATCATAGTTTTTTAAATTTCGTCATGGAACAAAATAACCATTACTTCTCATGACTGCATAAAAAGGGACAAATGATATATGTCATAGAAATGGGATTTGGCTAAAGGATCATCAACCAATCAAACTTTTTCAAACTCTGAGGTAAGTTTCTGTATGTTAGTTCATTCTTTTTATTTTAGCTCTAGAAATACAGTGCTGTTTTTATTAGTCGTGAGAAAAAAAAATGTAATGTGACTAAGCAACAAAAACACTATTATATGAGCTAATATTTTTGAAGAACATTTTGGAGTTAGACGAGAATATTGTCTTACTGAGTGTCCAGCAATGATACAAAAGAGCTACAGTGCTCACATTGCTTTTTCTAGCTGCAGCCAACATTAAATTCTTATAACAATGCCCACAATCCAAATCCACCTGTTCAGATTTGTTCCTCTTTTTTTGTCCACTGAAAAGTGGGGCAGAGTAAAGTTCAAGATAAATCTTCCAGGTGCCTAAAGCCCCAACATTCTCCCGTATGAAGAGTTGGCAGTTTTCTTAATGTTAGAGTTTTTCCAAAGTGACCCCCCTCCTGTATGGCTGTGAGTAGGTGGGATCCCAAAGACATAGATTATCTTTGACTGATGATATCTGGAATGCAGAGTAGATTATTCCTGATTTATGGGGTCTGAGGAGCAGCCCAATTTTTAACTTGCTGATTATGGCTGGAGGGCCCAGCAGGTCCTTCATGCATGTTTGTGTATGTGTGACTGTTCATATTTTCCAGGACACAGTACCCTGAGACTGATGTGCCTTGTGTGCAATAAAGAAGCGGTATAATGAGATGCCTAACTTTCCCTCTTTGAATGATATTTTACATTAAAAATGTAAATTAAAAAGCCCCCACCCCACCCCCATCTCGAGCCCCTTTCCTCATCGCCATGTCCAAAACAATTTTCTGCATGGCTCCCTTGCGGTAGTGGGCTAGAGAGTATGTTTGTGCATGTGTGCACGTGCGAGTGTCCGTCCTCGTCTGGGCCCTTAACTGATTGTGATTGCATTTCCATCGGATTTTCTGCCGGCGCAAACGGAGAGCGGGGCCCAGACGAAGAAATGGGATCAGATGGGAAAACTCATCTCCTCTTCCCAGACACATTCCCTCCTTGAGTGTGTGGTCATCACACACACACACACACACACACACACACACACACACACACACACACACACACATTCAGTGAATGGTGTCCTCAGCTACTCTGAGTATTACCGGTGCTAATGAGGTGTGAGAGCGGGACAGAGATGAAGCAAGTGGAAAGGAGGTGGATCAGGGAAACAGATCGAGAGAGAGAGGGAAGAAGAGTAACCATCAATCTCATTGCTGGAAAATCAATAAGAAAGGTAGAGTTGGAAAGGAAGACAGTGGGTAGAAATTTATTAGACAGAAAAAGAGTGAAAGTTGGTAAAATACAAAGAACAGGAGAAAAGATGATGGAGGAGTGCAGGAGAAAGGTAGAGATAAAACAGAAGAAAGGCATTTCCATTCATATTTTCAGCCAAACATTTCAGGTGCACAGACTCTGGTGCCCAAAAATACAACATGACCGGGCTCCTTCAACAGATAATATCACTTCACTTTTATCAAGGGCAGCACAGCAGAGCACTGGACAGCACTGTTGTCTCACAGCAAGACTGTTACAGGTTCTTCCCTCGGCCTTTCTGTGGGGAGTTTGCGTTGTCCCTCCTGTGCATGTGTGGGATTTCTCCAGATACTTCAATTTCCTCCCAAATGTCTGCATGTTAAGTCAATTGGTAACTCAAAACTGTCCCTAGGTGTGAGTGAGTGTTTGTCTCTCTGTGGACCTGTGGTGGACTTGGGTCTCTCAAAGGTGTACCCTAACTTTTAAACAGTGACCCCAGGAGATTGGCACCAGTTCCCCTGTGATCAGGACAGAAAAATGTCGAAGGATGGATGGAGTTTTGAACAGCAGAAGTAAAGGGAGATGCTTTGTCTAACATTATACACTGTTTTTGATTCTTCTGTATACTTTGTATTATATTATTTTCTAACATACTGGAACATATCATAATGTATCTTATTGCTCTGAGCTACGCTCCTGCATACAATTGCACTCAATGCATTTGTGATTCTGCTTGTAACACGGTGGGATTTTATGAATCGCTGAGCAAAACGGGACGATATTCTGACTCACTAACAATAGCTTTGAGAGAATCTTTTACCTTTCCCACTTATGCTAGGTTGTGTGTGTCTCATGTGTAAGTGCTAACTTGTATTTGAGTGTGATGAAGTGTGTTTATGCAGAATTGAGCTGCCACTTCAGATGATATTCACCTACAAGGCAACTGCTCTGACACCGCAGCACCAGCAAGCTCATTGTTTTAAGTGTTGCCACCATGATAATCCTGTATGCAGTAAATAATGAAACCTCCTACAGTCTGTACATTTATGAATGAGGTGTGTGTTTGTGTTTTATACCATCTTTCCTCCAGATAAACTTATTGTTCTCCATGTAATTACTCTGTTGTTGGGGCAAACTGCTTTACGGGTTTAGTGCAGAATCCACAGAATCACTCTTTCATTCTGTTCTTCATCTCTTTCCTCCTCTCCATCTGTGGCTTTGCTAACTCTTTTTTTCTTGTCCTCCCTGCACCTCATTCGTGTAATCACTCTTTCACTCCCCCCACCCCCTTCCTGTTCCTGCACTCTTTTTTCCCCCCCTTTTGTCTGCCATAGCAGGATACGGCGCAGTCATTTGCCGCTTTAGTCTATAGCTAGGAGCTCTCTTGCGGAGATAGATGCCTGCCTATGAAAGACATTTGTTTCCTTTACTGTCACTGTGCAATAATCAGCCTCGCTAACGTAATCAACATATTGCCCTGGCGGTAAATACAGCTGAGCAAGTGGGTCTTGTGTGCTCTTGGTGTGGGCATAAAAGCATGTGTGTGTGTTGAGAGTGAATGGGTTGTGAGGGAGGATATGGTTTTTTTTTATGCTTTTGTGTGTACCTGTAGTTGTGTAGATATGGTTGGGTGTCTTTTCACGTTCTTCTTTCTATTTTTTTTTCTTTTTTGGCAGTGCAAATGCAGATTCTTATGCATGTGTATGCCATGTGATGGAGAGAGATGATTCTTGGTAAAAAAGCAGTTTGTTAGCGAATTAGAGTTAATTAGCCAACTTTCAGTTCCCAATGCTGTAATTGGGCCCATTTCTCTCTGTTTCCTCCAGCTGGCGTCTCTCATCCACTGCAGAGAAAAGAGAGGAGAGAAAGAGTTGGGAAAAAATGAGGGATGTGTCAGAGGAGTTGGAGGGGGAAAGGAGGGTGGGGGTGCCTTACATGTCTGTAGAGTGAGCTGCAAGCAACCCCCCGCCCCCCAAGGGGTAGGAACCACTCACAACTGGGAACGAAGACAGTAAGATGTATTAACTGGAAAATAATGACGAAAAAGAAGGCTGATGGAAGTGAAAATGCATAAAACTGTGCTACGAGGGCGGAGAGGAAGTGCAGAGAGGGGGGAGGGGGGAAAGAGAGAAGAGAGTGACAGAAATATTGACGGATGAGAGAGGAGGCGATAAAATCAAGTCATTGCAAATTGATGCCCAAGAATGCACAGCGGAGCAGTGGTTTAGGGGTGAATTTGGACAAGCTGTGCTCTACAGTCCAACAAATCTATAAGTTAAGAAAAGTTAAAGAAAAGTTTTGGCAAAAAAAAAAGAAAATCCTTCCAGAGCTGCCATAGCAAACTATGAAATATGATATTTTATGACTAACAAGACCAACTAAAATTTTGTGGCCACCACAAAATAAAAAAGCAAGGAAAAACCAGTAAAACCAAGCTGCCATTTATGCTGCATGCAAAAGTGATATTTGCAGCTGTGCTCTCAGCCGTTCGGTGTTTTAATATCACCAGCTTGCAGAGCTAAACCCTGTCATAAACTCTCATTTGTGAGTGTGTTGTAAGCAGCGTTCACATGTGCCGATGACTATTGGAAGGGGGAATGAGATAAACACTATAATACGTGTAACAGGAAAGCTTTCTTATTGTGATCTGTGACAAAAAGTAGTAGTCAAACTAGGTGCAGAATATACACTGACATATATGGAGTGACTAAAAAGGTTTGCAGATTTGATTCTTAGCCAAATTGGCACCAGCACACAGTCTAGGTTGGTAAAAAAGAGGGGTATGGAATTTCCTTTTCTCTCTGCCTAGGCCATTAATAAAGCCAAAAATACCATGAAGAAAACATCCAAAGAAAACAAAGCTGCAGGGTCTACTTGAGAAGCAGGGCATTGAGTTAAAAAAAAGAGTTGAAGAATGGCAGAATGGGAAAGAAGCAGGGGAGTAGTGAAGTGAAGGAGCGATGAAAGATGGGAACAGACCCTCTCTTGGTAATGCACTGTGATGATCAGTAGAGTCTAATGAAGGTGCAGATGTCCCGCAGGAGCTTCGCGCACTCTTGACGACCACTGGGAATGGCAATTAATCCATGATGCGTTCACACACACACAGGCTGGCACAAACATTCAAATACAAAATTTACATAAAAATGTACCCCAGGCTCACTTGCCATTGTCTACATCCTGAGCAAATTGTGGCGCATTCAGCCGTATTACACTTACCATTAGGCTGTACAATCTAATGTAAATGGCTAGAGGAGAGCAGCATTATGCCTACTTATTTTGTACCAGAACCAGACAGAAAAGCTCAGTGTTCAAGTGATTGCCACCATTGTGCATGCAACCTCCCAGAACTCTGAGCAACACAGGCCTCTTTTTTTTAACCCCTCTTTAAATTCACGGCACAAAGAAGTCCTGTTAGCTGTACTGCGATGACCTATATTTCATACATACGCAATGTTTTGAATCTGTGTGGCTGAATCCCATCAGAACTGACCATGTGCTTATTATCCTATTGGTACTGTGATGCCAGTAGGTTTACTGACTTGAGAAAGAAGGAGATGGATTTAGAATGGGGGAAAGGAACAAGCCTCAGGTGGATAAGGCCCTGCAACAATAATGTGCTTGTGTGTCTGTGAGTGTGTGCTGTGGAACTTTAAGAACAGGTCACCAAGGACCTCCTCACCCCCCACCCTCAACCCCAAACTGTTATTGAAAGATGAACGGATAAACTGCTGAGACAGGAGAGCGCAGAGAAAAAGACACATGAAAAAAGTGTGCATGCATTAGTGTATTTGTACAGGAGTAAGTGTGCATGAACGAGTTTGTTAATGCATGCATGTGTTTGTGTGCATGCATGTGCATTGATACTGCATATATACATTGTATATATGCATGTGTGCACGATATGTGCACGATATGTGCATGTACGTGTGTGTTTGTGTGTAGGAAAGCCACACAAGCGTGTTCTTTTCTGAGATAAAAGCGTGTGCCTCTGTACCATTGGGACTTCAGTGTAATGGCACTACAAGACTTAAGCTAACTCATGGGGTTGCAAAAAAGGGACGCTGTGTTTGTGTGTGTGTGTGTTTGTGAGTGGGTGCAGAAACCTGGAATGATGGGTGGGTGACGTCAATATCAGCCCTGACATTTACACAGCAGGGGTTGGGAAATGGGACCTCTTCTCTTCCTCTTCAGCCCCTCGTAGTTAAGAGAAATGTGCAAAAACTTTCTCCTTTTTTCGCCTCCTCTCCTCTGCTTTATCCATTGAAATTACCTTAACCTTTGCATATATGAGTTGAAATTGTAGTTTCCCTTCTGCTCATCCTTCATTTTGCTCCAACCTGCTCCTATTTATTCCACAAAGAATTTCTTTTTTCCTTTTTTTTAAAATCTGAGTAACTCAAAAGACAGAAATTTTTCCTGCGCCTGTGTCTGTATTCAATCATTTCAAGAATTGAGCATAAATCAAAAAGTTACTATTCAAGGTTCTACGATCAGAACTGTGTTCTTTCCCACTAATTTTAGGACGTTCCTAAAGTTAGCGGCAGACTGAGTTCACAAGTGAACTTGTGCCAAGGACATGCTGCATATTTTAAAAAAAGATGGAATAAGTGTGTGTGATATGTTCTGTGAGATATTTCTTAAACACACATATGCTTATGTGCACGCAATAATTCACGCACTGACTGTGTAGAAGCCGACAGCAGACGTACTATCAGTTGTAGTTAAGGAGGGGGGGTCTTAGTTACCTCTAGGTTAATGATCCTCATTAATATGCACTAATATACCCCAGGTCATGCAGTAATTAAAAATCTCATTCGACGCTCTCAGCTTACATTGACTGACTTGGCTTTGCCCTACTAAAGATTAGCATTTATTATTTGTCTCCCAGATCTGAGGCTCGTGGTGCAGGGTGAGACTAAAAACGGACTAATGTTAAACATTTGACTGGGTCGTCTGCCTCCAGCGATTCCTTGCGAGGGCTTTTTGCCTGCGCTTGGCTGGGCACAACTGTTTATGAACTGAAAGGGTTTGCATCTTGCTCCCCAGGGAGTTGCATCACGTTTGCAAGAGAGTGTTTGTGCAAAACGGGACCACAAACAAGCACTCCAAAATACACACTTCTGCATGCACCTGGAAACGCAACTGCATGTTAAGTCCATTAGCACGGGGACTTCAATATTCCTCTGAGTCAGCTGATGTCAGCTGATGCAAGCTGTGCTAATTGTAAGGCTGTCGAAGCGCAGTACAGTCCTGCAGAAAACATGGATGGATGGATGGATGGATGGATGGATGGATGGATGGATGGATGGATGGATGGATGGATGGATGGATGGATGG
>JAVKLF010000161.1:5320757-5333626 GCA_034783495.1 Millerichthys robustus | reverse complement strand
TGTGTGTTGGGGGGGGGGGGGTGTATAATTGAGTGTCTGTATGCATTTGTCAGTTAGCCAAACATCCCATGAAAAACCAGATAGATTTTATCGAATCTCTCAGGAAATGTTCACCTCTAACTGATTAAGTTGTAGAATCAATCCAATTCAAGATGGCCGCTAAAGCTATTCAACACTAGCAAACACAAAAGTGGCTATATGGAGCTATCATTTTACAGATATTACAGATACTGAGCTGAATTATAGTGTGGCAGTAGCTGAGAGTCATCTCCATCGCATACTTCAAACACCATCAGATCACACGAGATCCTTGACTTGCAAGGCAGTCAGTGTTATGCGTTCCTTTAAAGAATGCTATTTTTTCCCCCATTTTTTCAATCATTTATAATGAAAGTGAAGGTTGAACAAATTCAAACAAGACCAAATATTTGTATGTGTATTTATAATCAACTTTAAGATACTTAAACCTTTTATTTTCTTTAAGCCCTGTGATGCATTATACATTTATTTCCGCTTACATTTACATAACTCATAACCAAAATAAATTAATGAGAAGAAGCCAGTGCTACACTCAGTACTGAACACCAAACAGCTCCTGTTTAGCTGTGGGTTTTGTGGTTTGTATTTTTTATGTTGTCATTCATGCAATGGCACATTGTACAAATGATACAACATATCTCCTCAACTTTATTTTATTTCTATTGACAGTAGCTCGTATTATTCCTGTGCAATTCTCCTCGTATAATGACCTAAATTGGTGTAAATAGGGTGGTTAGAAATATGGTGAGATTTATTATAGAAATAGGGCTATTTACTGATCTCTTGTTAGGAGTTGATGGATTTAACTCGTTAACCATCATGAAATGCGCCAGAGAACAGTAAACACTAAAATCATGCCAGTGCTCAGCTTTCATGCTTTTTTATGTGGTCTAGTTAGACTCAACACTGTCTGCAGGCTATTCAGTTGCTGTTTGAATGGCAGCAAACAAAAATCATGATTGTGATGACAAACGTCACAAAAGTTCCGTAAAAAAGGGTGATGAGTCAAGATCATTTTGGAATTGATCTAAATTCTTGAGGATTTATTATTAGTCCAATTTTATTCAGGCTTATAATAATTCTGAGAGCACTTAATCAGGAAACAAAATTCATTTTGTCCTGCAGTGCATTTAGAAGTGATGCTCATTTTGTCATGAGTTTTAGTGCTTTTTTGCTGTGACGTTCTGACTTCAGCTCTTCGATAAAGGCCCCAAAGTGCTTTGTGACAGTCATGTTAGTTTTATTTTTTGTTCATTTAAAAATCTATTATTTCCAAAGAAAATGATAAATACTGGTGCTTATTCAAGATTTTTGTATTGACTGATATATTTTTGTCATATACAAACAAAAAAAGATATATATTGTGTTTAAAGATGTTCGCAATTAGGGAAAGTGTTTTATCTTGGGCTTTCATTTATTGCCTTTAATGTTTTTACTGAGACTGCATAAGAAGGTGTTTATTATCAGAAAGAGCTAGCTAACATTAGTGGATGATGGGTAAAATTGATATTTTTTCTTAATAGTTTTCTTATTTTTTTATTTTTAATATTTTTTTATTTATTTGACACATTAATTGCTCAAATGTACTTACGTATAATTAACAATGTCACATTTCAGGGACAAAACTTACCGGTACAAACGAATCTGATGTTTTTAAATGACAATCTCTAAGTCGTTGAAAATAAAAGCCTCAAATTTCACACTTAAAGAGTTCTGAAAAGCTGAACGTGGCACTTTTTCGGCTTCTCCTGGAAGAAAGACATCCTAAACATCAGATTATGGCAAGACAGGGAGAGAGGGGAACTAAGCGCGAGCAGAGGAGACCTTCAGGCGGGAGAAGAACCCAGACACTCTGTTACACATCAAAGAAACAGCCAGTGATACAATCTTCTCTTTGGGATGCAAGAGCCTAACGTTTTATAATTAAAAACACGTCTGTTAAATCATATACCCGTCTGTCCTTTTTTTATTCTCTTTAGTCACTGTGTCACTCATTCTCTGCACCTGATTGCAGAGGAAAAGTGAAAGGGAAGGAAAAGGCATTTTCCAAACACAAGGGAAAAGAGCTCGAAACGTTTCTGGATCTATTTGTTGCTTACACATAAAGGCAACAAGTGCACACCATGCACAGTTCAACTAAATTTAAAATATTACAAAGCAACTAATAAGGGAGGAAGAGGATGCAAAACCTTGAGTGATAAATAAAAAAGGGGAGGGAGGGAAATTGAGATGGAGGACACAGATTGCACTAAATAGAGAAAAGGGCTCATTGTGTCAGCAGCTGTCTAAATAGCCCCCAGTATACTGTCAGGAACTAACACACACATACACACATTTATGTGTACAGTTAGACTCACACGCTGACTGACAGCTCCCCCTCAGTCCAACATCTGTGATGACAGCAGCCATGGTAATGAGTCTCTCCATGTGCCAGCGAGGTTACGTCGATTCTCTTTTTTTGCTCTTCCAGCTCACGCGTCTATCATTCCACATTAGCCTTATCATGTCGGACCCCTCACCACCACCCCAGCCCCCCACTTATAGTTTTTTTTTTGTTCGTTCTTTTTGGTATCGTTGTAAAAAAAAGTGCGTGCTGACTGACTTTGAAACCCAAGCCACACAGATAAAGACTAAATGGGAGTAACATCAGCCAAAATTGTGTGTGTGTGTGTGTGATACGACTTTTTTTTTTTTCTGCTGGAGTTGCTATCCAGGTGTGCTTCGTGGAGAGGTGTGCGAGAAGCGAAGGATGAAAGAAGGGAGAGATGAAGAGATGATGAATGGCTCTCGTTAGAGGGGTAATTTGTTTCTCCTTGTCTGACTGGGCTCCAGCTGTCGCTCCATCCCTCGCTCCACTCCACTTTCCTCTCCTCGTCCTAGCGCTCCTCACCTCCGCCAGATGGGTGGACGGATGGACAGATTGAGGCAGGATGGAGGGACAGACACTCAGAGAGGAGAGGAGGACCGAACCCAGAGGAGTGTGCATTTGCGCGACAAGGGACGGCTTCAAAGAGCGATGATAAATTATCCAAAAACCACAATGAGATTATTTAGTACAGGCATGCAGAAACACAGCAACAGGCTTAGCGCGCACACTTGCCTGACTTACAGAAGCAAGTGTCTTCACACCAAACTAATCAGGATTGTGTTTTGTTTGGTTTTCTTAACATTGTAGTCAAATCAACAAGGGACAGTAATGCTTTTAATACAGTGCCACAGACTAGAATGCCCACCCCCCCCCCCCCCCCCCTCCACACTCACACACACACACACACACACACACACACATGATACACTACTTTTTTCACACTAATCAACACTTGTGAGAGAACGGCAGATTCACGAAGTGAGAGACGGGCACAGAGAGGACTGGATACAGATGGCCAAGGAGGCGGGCTGAAGGATGGCAGCGAACAAATTGTCAAGAGAACCTCGCGAGCTCATTGCCAAGTCTTTGTTCTAATAACACAAAGCAATTTTCACTGACCTTTCTAGAAATGTAGCGGGCAGAAATGACTGCGTTAAGGATGCCCCACAGCATAATTGCTAAGGAGATTAAAGTTCCCTTAATTGCTTTTGGCCAACTGGTGCAATTTTTCCTTTTTTGTAATTAAAGTGATTTAAAATATTAATAACCACACTTGCATACACATAACCTCATGCGCACGAGTTCCGACTCACAAAGTTGTGATAAAGCTGCACAACAGCAGTAAAATGGTCTTAAACGCGAGCATTTTTCATAGCCCGTTGTCACCAATAGCCTCATTACAGGCCTTGTGAAATATACTATTCTTTTCACAACATCATTTCTGAAAAGAGAGATCAACGTTTTCCTTTTTTTCATACTTGTTCATTGCTTATACTTCCTTTTAGGTCAGTCTTGGGTTAAGGGTGTTTCTTGTATTTCTGTGACTCTTCCTGAATCAGTGCAATGGCTAAAAGTCAAGAAACAAATTCAAGATCTTGTCTCTTTTGTTTAGCCCAGGAACAAAATAAATCATTGATAAAGGTTTTTTAATTTGTATCACTGGCAGTGACTAAAAGTTCAAAGCCTAGTGAGCGACATTAGAGTTAAACACATCTTTAATTCTGGACCTTAGGTTGAATTGGTGGTTTGTCTATTGAAAGACACTCTTCCCGAAGAAGATCCAGCCAAGGTTAATCAGGCTAAGATGTCCCAAAGCTACATTAGTTTATGTAGATCTATCACTTTTGCATTTAGATGGGTAGGTTGAAGGTTAGGGTTAGGACAGGTACAGAGTTAAAATGTATTCTTGTATCTCACTTCAATTAATCTGATGACTAAAAAAGCTCCCCCCCCCCAGAGTCAAAATGCATATGTAGGGTTATTTTTTCCTCCCAGTCAAATAATACTACCATCTATTGCTTATTTTCCCCATTTTATTCAAAAATAGGTTTGTCCTATAATATCATCTGGGTTGTCATCTGTTTTGTAACTCATTTCTTGTTTCCCTCTGAAATCTCTTTTACTCTCTATTCTACTGATTAATCCCAAGACTTTAATGTATCTCCCGCCTCCCCATTTGTCTCTTGCCCTTCCTCCCTATCTCCTCTCCTTTTCCCTCCTGTCAGCCACAGTGTTTGCTTTGACACTCTTTATCCATTTTTCTCTGTGATGAGATTGACCGTATGGACACACCGAGGCACGCGCACGCACATACCTGAACAGCAGACGAGGCTGCCGTCTCTCTGGGGTGCAGTTAACATGGGGCTACGAATCGATCCAAGCTCTGGTTTCCATGATGCAAAGCTCGAAGGTGGAGCAGCTAGGGCAGCAGGACGAGAGGCATCAGTCGGCCTCTGATTCTATCAAATAACTTTCTACAAAGCAGCGAGGACACCCAGAGTCAGACATGTATATATTAATGATTTATGTGTTTCATTTGATGCAGCACAAGTGGGCGAGTTAGCCAACAGATACGCCCGACTGTTTTGTGCCTTAACTGATATCTGCATTGATTTTTCCCCCTCCTCCCTCAGCCATGTGTTGTTTCCCTGTTGCAAGCAGAATTGCACAGTCACCTAAAGAAATCCTTCCATCTATCATTGCATTTTTTTTCAGATTTTGACTTCTGCCAATATTGAGCAATGGCATGCTGAGAGTTGTCAAATTCAAATCGTACCAGATTCTGATGAAGCATCAATTTAAGAAGAGGGGATTGCACAAATGTGTAACTGTTGTTTCCTTTTTACTCAACATTTTATCATTTTCTTCCTTTCTTTTTGATCATTTTTGTTCCATACAAAAAGAAAAAAATAGAAAAATAAAGAGACCAAGCTTCTGAAAGCTTGTATAGCATAACTTTATTTTTTTTGGGGGGGGGGCAATGTTTTGTCTGGAAAAGAAAATAATGAAAAATGTTTGCAAAACCAATTCATTACTCCAAATCATAAAGTACATTGAACTGTTTCTTTGTTATTTTCTGTTTTTTACAAGATCCCGTCAATGAGGCAACTTGTTCAGGAGAGAAACTCCAACATCTCCTCTTTAGCTCCTCCTGGGGGATCCAGGACATTCCAAAACTAGATAATTCATCCAACAAGTTCTGGGTGTGCCTTGCCGACTTAGTGGGACTTGCACTTAAAATTTCAGAGGGAGATCATCCAAAAGGAATTCTAATCACATACCTAAACCACCTCAGCTGACTCCTTTCAGTGTAGAAGGAGCAGTTACAATGCTTTACTTTACTCTTCACCGTATCACCCCATGACAATGATCCTTTTCAGCAGTTTTAACTGATCATGTACTTTTGGTTATGATTCATGACCTCATGACCATAGATGGCAGTTGGATCAAAGACAAAATGGTGAATCGAGAACTTCACATTTTAGCTTAACTTCTTCACCACGGCAGACTGGTGCAACACATCCCATTACTGCAGATAAAGCCTTATTCCATTGGTTTGTCTCCCCTTCCATCCCACCATCACTCGTAAACATGACTCCCAGATACTTGAACTCCTCAGCTAATTAATAAATATGTATGAAGAAAACATCACAGGCACCTCTGGCTATAATTTCAAATGTAAAATCAAGAGACGATACACATTTGAACATCTTTGGTTGACATCTAATTAGTAGCCATAATAACCTGAGTCCTTCGGCGGATTAACTGGACTCAATGGCCTCATTCTTACCCTTATTGTTGATTGATTGAGCTGCAAATATGGCAGCCATAATTATTCTACTTTTTGAGCCGTCTCTAAATAGAATTTATTAGATCTGTCTTTGTCCTTGATTCCAAACCTTTGGAGAGTCGAGTGAATTCTCTCCATCCGTCTCTTTGTATCCCTCTGGTGTGCGGGACAGCCTGATTGTGTCCACGCATCCCATGGCTCTGACTATTTCAAGACTTGATGGTTAACTTTCATTTGTTTCACTCACGTAGAGGACGATCGAACAATAGATGTAGGTCCTCTCCCAACCATTGGTATTAGTGGGACTTTGCAACATTTGGTTGAGAAAGTATTTCATAACTTTTCTTTTTTTAAGTGTTTCATAACTCTGCTAGCTAATGAAAATTTAGATTTGTTAGCGTTGAGACACACTGATGCTCTTTTCTAACATTTAATTTGTGCTTATGAAATGTAGCTGTTAGTCAGGCTATAAATGTTGGTTAATGCAAACATACCAAGGTCAGTATTTTGAAATCCAGTTTTGTCCTGGCGTTCAAGAAGAAAATTGTAAAAGTTTGTAAAAAACACAAGTTAGGTTCTCTGGATGGTTCTGTTGAGTTCAGCCTGCAGTGCAGCTCTTTTTCAGTGTTGCAGATTTTTGTCTTCTTCAGAAAGGCCAACTTTGTTATTGCCCTGGAAGAAACACAAAATACATACTATACGTACAAGAAAATATAATATGGTAGATTTTCAATAAAAATGTTTATCTGTATCTATAAACTTGAACAGATACTATAGTTATGAGTAAAAATTGTTTTGTTTTTTTTATAAGTTAATTGAACTGACCTTTTAAGCTATTCTGGCTCTTCACACTCCAGTGGTATTCATGTCTCATTTGAGCAAAGCTCTGTCACTGTCAGTCATCTGTTTTTGTCTAACATCCCTTTTCTGTCCCTTTTCTCTTCCTGTCCCTTCCATCCTCCAGGTCGCCCACTCCCTCCAACCTCCTCCTCCACCCTGCTCCCACCGTCCCTCCCGTCCTCCTCGTCGGCCCCACACCACCCATCCCCGGGTCCGTCTCCACTCATTAGGGAATGCCAGGTGCCCCTACTGGAGAAAAACTCCACCCACTCTCACCTGGAGCCCCACCGAGATGACTCATACTTGCTCCGAGCTCAGCCCTCCTCCACAGGTAAGAAGCTCCATTTCAACCATCAATTATTGTACTTATCTGTACACATGTTTTGTTTGCATTATTATTCAGTCCGTTTCCTGTCACTGCATTACCCCATCATGTGTTCATTTCCTGATCTGACTTGAATTGTTTAGGTAAAAAAAAATATTATTTTTGATTGGGCTGCTGCCTTCAGTGTTTTTTTTTACCCCAGATGCCCTTTCTGAAGCAACCTGGGCTCAAACCTGCAGCTTTACAAGGACACTCTACACTGACCACCAACTACTGTGGCGCTCTGAAGCCACAAGCAAATCTTTGCTTAAATTTGATATTGAATCTTGCTCTGATCTGATCACTTTTAACACCAGCTCTGAAAGGACAAGGAATTGCCCATATCTGTCTGTTAGCAAAATATGCCATGAACCACTGGATGGGCTTTAATGAAATAACGAAATCTACAACTAATTGATTTTTGAAACAGATTTAAACTTCTTGTCATGGCCTCCTACTCTTTGAAAATGCAATAATATGTATTTTACAGATATTGAGCTCAAACTCGGTGTAGCAGTAGATGAGAGTCATTTGAACACATACTCCTAGGCAAGACCTTGTGATATTATATAAATTGTAAATAACCTTATTTTCAAGATGGTAATGGGTAAAATCATAAACTGATGACAAATAACACATACTATAACTTCACTTGACCTTTTATGGGGCTCAACATTTAAACAGACAGTAGTTGACTTTTTAATGGATTACATGTCTTTTTTTTTAATAGATTACCTTTCAAATGTCACCCTGCCACCTTTTTAAGCTATATTACCAAAAAACAATGATGCAAGTGAGGGCAACCTCAACTCTCTGCCGCATGCAGATGACAGTGAGTTGCTGCGCTTGTACTTATTTTGCATATGACATTAATAATCCAGCAGAAAGTGAAAGGTAAGGGGATGATGAATTTTCGGTGCCAGCAGGAGGATCAGTGTTGCAAAGACAAACTAGTTCCAGCTTCGAGCTTTTACTTTCATCACCAGACTCTGTCTTGTTGGTTGTTTCAGGCCCCGTGTGCTCATATCAGTTGCTCGCAACTATTTTTCTTCCTCGCAAACACACACCACACAAACATCCGCAGTGATGAGTTCGTTCATCAGTCTACGTGCTTCTCCTCAACAGTTGTGGGCCAACTTTCGTCTCTCTTCTTCCTCCCATTCCCGCTCTTACTCTGTTCCCCCTCTCCTCGGCGCATCTGCACTTGTAATCAGCAGATATATTTAGCAGCGACCTGATGGGAGGGAGAGGGGTGGGCAGAGAAGTCCTAATGTGATTTTTGGTGGAATACAATCTATTGTTAATGGCGTTAGGCTCTCCTTTGATCCAGTATAAATCTTCATTAGGGAAGGCCCGGGTCCCAGGTTCAAGAGCAACGTGATTAGGAGGCTTTTAAAATGACGTTACATCAGCCTTCTAATTGGTTTACTGTTTGCTGGGGCAACATCAATCATTAGCCCAGTAACCGCACAGCAAATAAATTCACTCTGCCACTGACACCCTAATGGCAGAAGCTGGCAAAGAAAGGAGAGTGAGGCTTGTGGGCCCGGTCTCTCTTCCTCTCATTCCTGTTCACATACGCCCACACTTTTCTGTTCCAGGGGCTTCTTTCAGTCTCTGCTGACGGTGTGCAAGAGCGACGAAGACAGGGGAGAGGAAAGGGGGAAAAAAACTTACAGAAAAGCAGGAAAAAAAGAGCCATGACTAGACAAATGGGAGCAGAGATTGAGAAAGTCAAACTTTGACTTTTGAGGGTGTTTAATGAGACATCAGTAATGGAGAAAAAGAAGTCAAACAAGAGAGACGTAAAGATGAGAGCATCCAACAGCACCCCTGTAAAAATAGATGGGAAAAGCGACTGAAAGGGAGATGGAAGAAGTCAAAGAAGCAGAGAAGAAGAAGAAAAAAGGGGTAAACAGATGAAAGCTTAGAGGGTGAAAGGAAGCAGCTTGGATAGAAGAAGGGAAAGACACTGAGATAAAATTGCAAATTGCTATGTTTTCCAGACAGTACTGCACATCTAATGGGTGCAGAGAGTCCTTGGCTTTGGGCATCCATTAAAATCAACTTAAATGTGTTTAGAGTGGCAGCCTGGCACTGCATAAACATACCCTGGCATGTAAAAAGGCACAGGAATGGCTGTGAGCTGGGGGGTGAGAGAGAGACTAGCCCACCTACAAATATCAACAGCTTCTGCACGTGCTGTGAAAGTGCATGCCTATCTAAATGTGTGTGTTTGCAGTTGTCGTGTAGAGAGAGGGATGCTGGGCAGGAAATGAGCCTTACCAAGCCAGGCAGAAACTGACCATGGCGAAATAATCCTCAGGAAGCTGCATGCTGTTTGTGTATACGTGTGTCTGTCTTTGTGTGCGTTTTCAGAGTGTGTGTTCTTCCTCTAAAGTAGTCCACCTAAGCTAACAGGTGGATAGATGTGGCTTGTGTTCCCAATGAAGCATGTCAGGTAAATGGGAAGGAGACATTGTTGCTGGGGATTGGCAGGGAATTGGTCTGCAAATGTTTGTGTGGGAATACTGCCTGGCTCGGAGCACCTGTCTGGGAACGCTTCCGTCGGAGCGCCGGCGGGGGTGGTGGACGGGCGGGTGGGCTTTGTGGGGAGATGTGATAGCTAAACGGAGCATAGCGGCTCACTCCTGGAAAGAGCTAGCGTTAGCGCTGTCGCTGTCCATTCATTATGCATGGGGAACACTGGGCTATTTTTAACTCAAGCCTCTTCTAAAGTGGCTAGCTATCGGCTGCCACTTTAGAAGGGATGCCGACTCAAGTCACTGCAGAAGCAATGAATGTTTAATAGCTCCGCTGAAACAAATCTGCAGAAAACAAACGCAAAACAAAGACCCATTTGCTTCATCCCTGCTAATGGTATTCTTCCTAATGGTGCTTATGTAAGGGTGACATTTGCGTGACGGTGGGCTGATTTGTGCACGTGCGAATCTGCGTGTGTGTGGGCGTGGATAAAATGCACGCATGCATTTCTGCTCATGGAGTGTTTGTTTTTGGCTGAGTTTGATGACTCTTCTGTAACGGATTACTGCCTCCTAATTAGACAGAGATGACTAGCCATGGCAGAGGCGGTGTGTGTGTGTATGCATGTGATTGTGTATGTTGCATCTGTAAGTGTAATTGTATGTCTTTAACTTCTTTTTTGTGCCTATATGCTACTATGAGCTCATTTGCCTAGTAAAAAAATGTCAAATTGAAGCCCCTTTGTCAGCATGTATGCAGTTCTGGATTTTCACCTCGAGCTCTCCTTCTGTGCTCAAACCCTCCGAGCTCTGAGAAGAATGACAAATGAGGAGCGTGTGTCATTCTAAAACAGAGGACATAGGAAGAGGAAGCACTTGGGAACACACATCCTTTAAAACACAGGGCGCATAGCAAATAGCTAGGAGAGAATGTACGCGGGAATCAACGAAGGCAGGTGCTGCTGTTTTTTTGTTTTTTTTACAAAAGATGAAAAACGAAGAGATAGGGGAGAGCGGAGGAGCGAGGAGTTGGAGCAGAACCCTGCAAAGATCCCCTTTTTTACTGCTGAGTGGCCATTTTTGTACCACACACACACACACACACAGATACTCACATCCCGCCCTGTGACTTTTCTCTGTTAACCACAGAAAATGTCAACAGTTTGCTCATCCTAGGCTGCAAAACAAACTACCTTGGTTGGCACCTGCTGCCAGCTGGCCACACACAGACACACACACGCAGACATACACAGGCACACAATGTAAGACTTGTATGGTGTGGCAAGCCCCTGCCTCACATACATGTGTGAGTATGTGTGCACGTAGTGTGTCTTACAGGCAGGCAGGTTAGCAGGCAGGCTAATGCTCCTCTGCTGAGAGAGGATCCGTTGAATTGGCGAGCATAATAGACTTCCAGGGATTAGCCCGAGCCAAAACCCACCAGCTTACAGCTCCAGTCCCCTCTTTTCCAGTCGCAGGAGACCTTGGGCAGGATAAAGTGGGTCAGGCTTCAGCAGCAGTCGGAAGGACTCTTCTGTCTCCCCACATAAAAGGTGGCAACAAAATCGAGAGCTGCTGAGAAAATCTTTTTCATGATCTGTGTTTACTGACACTGGTGAGAAGAAAGAAAGGAGGAAAAGATAAACTAGAATAAAACAGGATCTGCTTGGCTGCACTCTAATTGCTCTATTTCCAAGCTGCATATTTGGTCTTTTATCAAACCGGGTTCCTGGTGTTCCTATTAGTCTGCCCGCGGCTTGAACTCTATCACTCCGTCAATCCATTGACAGATTCCCATATCTTAATTTATTGGACCTATTTACTTGTCCTCACACTGCGCTCCGCATCTGCTCCCAAGCTTTGTCAGATTTGTGTTTCCGTGGCCAAAGCAAGCTGCATTTTTATTCAGGGCCCGTCGACATGTACTGCATGAAAAAAAGTGCCTTGGACACAAGCCTCGCTCCTCGGGCAGCAGCACTTCTCAACATATTTGTGTTTCCTCTAGCAAGCTTCGGGGTTTGTTTTATGGATTTAAAGCCTACATAAGAATAAATTTCTCTGACTTCAATTTCTTGTGTTGTTGCAGGAAAGCAATTTGTCATAAATATTTTTGCAGCTTGTCCACAGAGAGGTTTTGTTTTTTTTATTTGTTTAGATTCTACCAAGCCTTTTTAACCAGCTATTTCTAGCTAAGAAATAAATTTGTACTTATTTTTGTAATAATTTAAGCTGAACATACCAACGTTTTGGTTATTAAGATATGAAAAGATCAAACAAAATGTTAAAGCTTCTTCCAGTGGCTCATTAAGGCCACCATGGTTACCATGCGCCAGGGGCAGACTGGCAAACGGGGCACCTGGGGAAATCCTTGGTGGGCCGCTGGTTCACAGACCAAACCACCGGCCCACCGTCCAGTGCAGGCACAGGGTGAACCACCGGCCTACGGGGCTGGTTTGGCTTGTGGCCCTGTGGTTCATTTCAGCTGGTGGTTCACGGGCTGAAGTGCACAAACAGATATCTGCGCAGGGTGCTGGGTGGGTGGTTCACTTCAGCCCGTGAATCACCCACCCACTGCCCTGCACAGACACCAAGCTCTGCTGTTCACTGGTGCACAGCTGATCTGTAACACTTGATCACAAGCTGCATGGCGGTCAGCTGAGCTGACAATGAACAGTGATCAGGATCAGGGATTTTTTTTTTACTAAAACAAACCGATGCTCTTACTAAAATCTGAACATTGACAAAATAAGAAATGCCTTGTCTCTATTAGTGCCACATAAATTAAACTTATGCTTGTTTCTGGCATCCAGCAGAGAGATGTGCATTCCAGCAGTTCTAGTTCGCGATCTCATTCTCACCTTATTTCTGTGTGTGTGTGTGTGTGTGTGTGTGTGTGTGTGTGTGTGTGTCAGTGGCGGGCCGTCAGGGCCTGCAAGGCCTTCTCTGCTGGCCTAAAAATATCTGAATCACAGACTGATGTTAATT
>JAVKLF010000161.1:5253146-5265243 GCA_034783495.1 Millerichthys robustus | reverse complement strand
TTTAGTCTGTGCCCTTTGCTTTATTTATTTTTTTGCTCAGTCTGTTGTTTTGTGTCTTGCTGCATGTAGTAGTAGTTATTTTTGAGCACTCACGCTTCTCCAACTGTCTGCTCCCTGATAGACCAACAAGGCCAACCCCCCCCTCCCCTTTCTGTAAACAATAGAGAAAGGTAGAAACAAATGCTAGAGGACACTCGGGTCGTGGGGGGAAAAAAAGGTGCACTGAAGGGAAAAGCAAGTCAGGAAGAAGTGTACGAAAAAAAACACTTTCCTTTTTAGATAATCTGCTTGCACACTGCAGTTGCCCTCAGCTTCACATCCCGATGACTCATCCCTCCCAAAAACTAACACTTCTCAACAGTTCAACGCCCATTCCATCACTGAGTTCCCCCCTCATTCAATGAGGCGCTGAGCCATCCAGCTGCCAGGGCTGCCATCCGTTTTCGGCGACGAAAAAGAGTGAAGTTTAATTGACTTAAAGTGTCCGTGGGCTGCCCGCGGCGTCTGAGTTATGAGTCGTTGCTCACGCTGTTCATCTCTGCATTTGACAGGTATAGCGGTGGATAAAAATGGCCTGATGTATTTTGTGGATGCCACCATGATCCGCAAGGTGGACCAGAATGGCATCATCTCTACTTTGCTGGGCGCCAACGATCTGACGGCCGTCCGACCGCTGAGCTGTGACACCAGCATGGATGCCAGCCAGGTAAGGAGAGACGGGAGGAAGTGGCAAAAGGTGACAGCGTGATAGATGATGATGTAGGCGCCTCAGAGTGCTGAGCTTTTGCGATGACTGTTGGGAAACGAGCCAACCAAGAAGGGGGTCAGGGTGAGGTTTATATAGAGGCTCTTCATTAAAAAATGAAGAGGCTTATCCGAACATCCCCGCCAGCATCTTTATGACTGTGCGTATCCTTCCTGTTTTTGTTGAACAGGTGCGTCTTGAGTGGCCCACAGACTTAGCAGTGAACCCCATGGACAACTCTCTCTACGTCCTGGAAAACAATGTCATCTTACGCATCACTGAGAACCACCAGGTCTGTAACACAAGGCTGGATCACTGCTGCAAACCCCCTAAGGGTGGACACTCACTGTAGGCTTCTGACAAGATTTTGTTCCAATTAGTCTTTTTCCAGCCAATTTAGAGGCACAGAAAGTTCAATTTCTGCAAGTTTTGCACTGGTGACAAAATCACCCATTAATTAGCTCCAAGTAAATTCCACATTCTATTATCTAACTTCATTATTGAAAGTTTTTAGCTGCTATTTTCAATTATAAACCACTAAGTTTTCTGCATCTCTGTTGTCACATTAGTCTTGTTTGATCACCAGTTTATTCTGTGCTGTTTCCTGTAGGTGAGCATTATAGCGGGTCGGCCCATGCATTGTCAAGTTCCAGGCATTGACTACAGCCTCAGTAAGCTGGCCATACATGCAGCCCTGGAGAGCGCCACTGCCATCGCTCTGTCCCACACCGGCACCCTCTACATCGCAGAGACAGACGAGAAAAAGATTAATCGAGTCCGACAGGTACGTGCGGAAAAAAATATGTTTGTTTCTTGTTGTTTTTGAGAATGAATTTGATTTCCTTAATGATATTTCTGGCCACCAAAGCTGACAGCTCATTTATTCTAGCTGTGTTTTTTTAAGATATTCTATCAGATTTCCAGACTTGATTCAAAATTAATTTTGCTCTTGGCAAGGATGGCATCCTCTTTTGATAACCTGTCTTTCTTTTATTTTCCCTTTTGGTTTAAGGTGAGCACGAATGGAGAAATCTCTCTTCTGGCTGGTACGGCGTCCGACTGCGACTGCAAAAATGATGTAAACTGTAACTGCTTTTACGGGGACGATGGCTACGCTCCCGATGCAGGCTTGAACTCCCCGACTTCCCTGTCTGTGTCTCCCGATGGCACACTTTTTATCGCTGACCTCAACAACATTCGCATCAGAGCGGTGCGGGCAAACAGGCCCGGCCCCGCCTTCTCAAGTGTGGGGTTTGCGGGATCGGCGCAATACGAAGTGGCGTCACCGAGAGAGCAGGAGCTATACGTTTTCAACGGGGAAGGGCTTCACATTCAGACAGTCAGCTTAGTGACCGGGGAGCCCCTGTACAACTTTACCTATGGCTCTGACGGAGAGCTGGCTATGCTGGTGGACAACTGTAACAACACCGTCAAAGTGAGAAGAGATAGTTTAGGTCAGGGAGGAGGAGCCGGCCTGCTCAGACTGGTTCTGCTGCCCGAGAATCAGGTGGTAACACTTGGGCTAGATCCAACTGGGGGGCTGCGTAGCGTGTCTGCAATGGGCCAGGAGGTGGCTCTGATGGGCTACAGCGGGAACACGGGCCTCCTGGCGACCAAAGCTGATGAGACTGGATGGACGACATTTTATCAGTAGGTCTAATTTCAAAACTGCTTTTAAACAGAGCTTATCATGGTTTTCTTTGTTATTTTCCCGTGACGTACTACTTCCCCCTTGTGTTTGCTTTTAGAACTACAATCAATTCCTCCTCAGTTTTTCTCTAGCAGTGTTTGTGGCACAAGGGATGAGAGAATTCCTGCCTGATAACATTTCTGCAATTCTCCACCCTCCCAGGTACGACAGTGAGGGTCGACTGACCAACGTGACGTACCCAACAGGCATGGTGACAAGTCTGCACCGCGAGATTGAGCGCTCCATCAACATCGACATTGAGAGTTCAAGCAGAGATGACGACGTGACCGTCATAACCAACCTGTCGTCGGTTGAAGCTTCATATACTGTGGTGCAAGGTACAGACTGGCTCGGCACCTCCAGGAAATGCAGTGAAAAATGGACTTTTAAATGCTTGCAAAATTACACACATGTTGCTCAATGATGGGCATAGTGTGGGGAAATTGAAATAACAGTAATTCTTCTTTGCCGGCCACTAATTGTAATTTTTTTTTTTTTTACACAGACGTTTGCATTCTCCTAGAGATTATTTTTCCACATCCAGCTCTTTTTTCTTATTCCCTCTCTCATGGAGTAAAATTACCAGTGTATGGTTGTTAATCCCAGCTGGGTCATAGCTTTTGAAAGTCATCACAGTGAAATTCATTAACTCGCTTCAAGTGAATCCTCCTCATCCCTCAAGCCTTCTCTTTTCACACACACATGCACGCTCACACAGACACACACACACATGCTGGCTTACAAAAACAGTTCTCATCCAGTCCCCATGATCCCTAAGCTTATTTGGCGTGTTTAGAAAAGAGGAGAAAGAAGAATAATTGTCTCCTTTCCCTTGACCGGTGCAAGCAGCGTGGCACAAATGTGACTAGAACCCGTCCACAAGCCGTGGACTGAAGATGTAGTCAGTGATCTACCTGCGTTGCAGTAGCAGATGAGTTGTTCACAGAGCTGCAAGTCATTTAGGGTTTCCTCTACACTGTGTGGGTTTCAGCTCAGCTCTCTGCTGACATACTCACTTAACCATCCCTCTCTCTTTCCGCCGCTCCTCGCTCTCTTCATTAACTCCTGCGCAGTGAATTCTCCGCGGCCCTCGGGCTCTCGTTTCACCCTCTCTTTCCGTCTTTCCCTCAACCTCGCCTCAGTTTTATTACGAGGTTGTTCAGACAGAGAAGAGAAGATTTATCTAAAGGCTGGTGCTGCCAAGTCAACAGAGGGAAAAAAGGCCTGACTTGTCTGTTTGAAGCATTGTTAAAATGTGCCTGGAGCTTTATTACAAATTGGCCTTATGGATTACTGTCGTTTATGGCAGCAAGTCAGACGGATTTAAAAAAAGAAGCCTATCTGATCCCCTCACATTTTGTGAATTAAATAAAGTAAAAAACCCTCATCCCCCACCCCACCTTCTGCATCTTCTGGATATCTCTGAGATTTATCTCCTTCATTGTCATCAAAATGCCTGTTTTCAGACATCAGAGAGGAAAATTAGCCTCAGAATTAGGCATGAGCTTATCTGTCTCCATTCTTGTGAAAAAGACATTAAATTGTAAAGATAAAGAGATTGTGTGTGTGTTGGAGGGACGGCATCTGTTTAGCTTTGAATAGCTTCATTTTGAATAGTTTTCACTTTGAAGGAAGTAATCGAAAACCACATCTACGTATTTATGGGCCCGATCTTGTTCTTATTGGCATGACCCTTTTAAATTTTAATCTTCCATTTTGATCTGACAGACATAAAGTGGCTGTTTAATCTGACCAGTTCTGAATGCCCGTTTTGGTTTGATTCAATGATTTTTGGGTAATAAAGCTAAGTTAAATGTTTACCATTGTTAATTATCACCTTACTCTGTGTGTGCTGCTTTAAACCAGAGCTATGATTCTTTAGGTAGAAATGAATTAAAATATATAAACTTTGTTAAACTTTAGACGTCCTAACAGCTTGGCAGGATATTGGTTGAATATCCTTATCCTTTATATCAAATAGATATTGTGATAGACCTGGCATCGTTTATGCAGTTTGATGTGCTGGCTGAGTTTGTTGTAGTTTATGTCCAAATTGCCTTTCCTCTTACAATCTGTTTCCTCATCTCACCCCCTGCAGATCAGGTGAGGAACAGCTATCAACTGTGTAACAACGGCACTCTGAGAGTCATATACGCCAACGGAATGGGCATCAGTTTCCACACCGAGCCACACATCCTGGCAGGTTCTGTCAGTCCCACGATTGGTCGGAGGAACATCACCCTGCCCACGGACAATGGCCTCAACTCCATAGAGTGGCGTCTGCGCAAAGAGCAAACCAAGGGCAAGATCACAGTGTTTGGGAGGAAGCTGAGGGTAATTCTACATTGATGGATTGGCTCAAATATAAGCAGCTTGTGATCCGTCAGCAAAATACTGAGACGTGTTTTCTGTTTTTCAGGCTCACGGCCGCAACCTTCTCTCCATTGATTTTGATCGCAACACCCGCACCGAGAAGATTTACGACGATCACCGCAAGTTCTTGCTGCGCATCATGTATGACACTCAGGGCCGACCAGCTATGTGGCTGCCCAGCAGCAGCCTGGCAGTGGTCAACGTTTCATACTCAACCACCGGACAACTCGTCGGGCTTCAGAGAGGGAGCATGAGCGAGAAGACTGAATTTGACTCACAGGGTCGCATTCTGTCCCGTTCCTTTGTAGACGGGAAGGTGTGGAGCTACAGCTACCTAGATAAAGTAAGTGCATATTTTTTTAACAAAGTCAAATCTTTCTGAGGAAGGCAATAGCGGTAGAAATTAGAATTGTAGAATTGAGTGAAGTAATAGATCATTTTTATGGTTTTGAGGGTGCAGATTTGTCAAGGGAGGGCAAATTACCCCTGGAGCTATTTGACAAAAGGCAAGTCATCCATTGATAATGCTTTTATATTAATCTGTATTTTACGTTTTTTTTCTCTCCTCTTCCAGTCCATGGTGCTGCTCCTGCAGAGTCAAAGGCAGTACGTCTTTGAGTTTGATGCCTCAGGTCGGGTCACAGCTGTGACCATGCCCAGCGTCGCTCGCCACACCATGTTCACACACGTGTCCGTCGGCTACATTCGCAATACGTACAACCCCCCTGAGAGCAACGCTTCCATCATCCACGATTTCAGCGAGGATGGCAGACCTCAGGCCTCGCACTACCTGGGCACCGGCCGACGCGTCCTCTATAAGTACGGCAAGCTGACAAAGCTGTCGGAGATCGTGTACGACAGCACGGTTGTTACTTTCGGATACGACGAGACAGCTGGCGTGCTGAAGATGGTCACCCTGCAGAGCGGGGGCTTCTCTTGCACGATCCGCTATCGGAAAATGGGCCCACTCATTGACAAGCAGATCTACCGCTTCAGCGAGGAGGGGATGGTCAACGCCAGGTTTGATTACACCTACCATGACAACAGTTTCCGCATCGCCAGCATGAAGCCGGTCATCAGCGAGACACCTCTGCCTGTCGACCTCTACCGATATGATGAGATCTCTGGAAAGGTGCTCACCTTTTTTTTTACCCTCTCCATTTTTGGAAAACAATTGTGTAGAAAATAAATCACGCTAAAAGAAAACCATTTGTCAGTGAATTCAATATTTATGTCCTCCTGGGGTCTCAACATTTCTTCTAAACTTTTACCCATCAGGTGGAGCACTTTGGAAAATTTGGGGTTATCTATTATGACATCAATCAAATCATCACCACAGCCGTAATGACACTGAGCAAGCATTTCGACACCCATGGCCGCATCAAGGAGGTCCAGTATGAGATTTTCCGTTCGCTCATGTACTGGATGACAGTGCAGTATGACAGCATGGGACGGGTGGTGAAGAGGGAGCTGAAGATTGGGCCGTATGCCAACACCACTCAGTATCGCTACGATTACGATGGAGATGGACAGCTCAGCGGAGTCAAGGTGAATATTCTGTATGGAGAAATTGAAGCTTTAGTCTCTTATAGATATAGTGATAGTGTCATCAGACATCACTTTTTCCAGACTACAGTTGTGGTTTAAATAATGATTGAAAATGACTGAATAATAATAAACTCATCACTTTTTCCAGGTTAACGACTGGTCTACATGGCGTTACAGCTACGACCTAAACGGAAACCTCCACCTGCTGAATCCTGGGAACAGCGCTCGGATCTTGCCCCTCCGCTACGACCTCAGAGACCGCATTACCCGCCTGGGAGATGTCCAGTACCGCCTGGATGAGGATGGTTTCCTCAGCCAACGAGGTTCCGACGTCTTTGACTACAACTCCAAAGGGCAGCTCCTCCGGGCCTATAACAGAGGCCCCGGAGGCTGGAGCGTGGTCTACCACTACGATGGGCTTGGCCGCAGAGTGTCCACAAGGAACAGCATGGGTCAGCACCTTCAGTTCTTCTATGCTGACCTCAACCATCCGACCAGAGTGACACACATCTTCAATCACTCCAGCTCTGAGATCTCTTCGCTCTACTATGACCTACAGGTACCTCTTCTTATGTTTCTTAAACTGTGTAAATGTTTTGAAGAACATCTAAATATTGCCTGCTGCCATGAAAGGTGCACGATCATCACCCGAGCCCGTGCATATGTGCGTTTATTTTACTCCACAGCTAATGAGATCAACCTGATCAACCTCCACAACTAATCAGCCTTAGCAAACACAAAAAATAGACATTTGTAGACATTTTTTGGGTTGTGGTAGTAGCATACATTCATCCTCAACACATACTAAGTGCTAACAGATGTCTTAGAATCACAGTCACTTTGATTTTTGTTTCAAACGTTTCTTGCACGGACAAGAGTTTTAGTATAATTTTACAAGTTTTGACTCAAAACAATTGTCTAAAAGTTAAGTTAATAAAATGCAAAGAAATAAAGTTTTCCGAAAATCTGACGAATCTTTGAAGAATGTATAGAGTGTCCTTATACAGCGCACATTCTTCTAGGAATGCTACATTAATGTCTTCATACAGTACATTTCTTTCAGCAACCCAGACTATTTTTTAATCTTTTTTCTATCAAGAGTTTTTCAGGGTTTTGAAGGTTCGTCTATATTTCTGTTTGGAATTGGACAAAAAACAAATAAGTGAAAAAGCAGCTGAAGTGCAAAAAAAAAAGACTTTCAAAGACATTCTGAACTTCTGTTTGAATTATTGATTTTGAAAATATGAAGAATTGAGGGATAACCCAAGACTTGTGCCCAGTACTGTATACTATATACATAGATTAGATTATACAAAATTGTCTGGGAAACTTGGTGGTGACAAGGTTGACTGGCAGACCACATCTATTGAAATGAAATTTGAATTTCAAACCGTTTCATCCCAAGGGCCACTTGTTTGCGATGGAGGTGAGCAGCGGGGAGGAATACTACATCGCTTCTGACAACACTGGCACACCACTGGCAGTCTTCAGCAGCAATGGACAGATGATCAAACAGGTAAAACACTAAGAAACCTGTGACAGAACCACATAGTTATTTTTTTTTGTTGGAATGCATAGTATTACCAAAAAGAATAAAAGATTTATTGAAGATCAGTGGCTTCCCTCAAAAGTACAGTAAATCCTGATCACGACTTGAAAAATAGGTTATTTTATTTTGACACTAAAAGAAATGAATCATCAAAAGCCAATTGTGTCTCCCAGGTTCAGTACACGGCCTACGGTGAAGTGTACCTCGACTCCAACCCAGAGTTTCAGCTGGTTGTGGGTTTCCATGGTGGTCTTTATGACCCTTTGACCAAGCTGGTCCACTTTACACAACGGGACTACGACGTCCTGGCTGGACGGTGGACCTCGCCCGACTACAGCATGTGGCCCAAGATAGGAAAGGACCTGTCTCCATTTAATCTGTACATGTTCAAGAACAACAATCCACTCAGCGACATGTTAGATGTCAAAAACTACGTCACAGGTAGAGTCTTATTGTATGTTGCTTTGTTTGTCATTCTGCTGAACTTGAAATATTTGAACATGCATCAGAGGTCAGGTACCTGAAACTTAAACATCATTACAGTGTTGTTTAGAAGTTTCCAGGTGCACAGATATTAAAGCTTGTCTGGCAAACAGATATATAATGACCTTGCTAATCAATCATTATATATATTTTTTAAAAAACAGTGACCTAATGAGTCACACGCGGACATAGTGAGTCCCCAGGGTGACACTCGTCTCATTCTTCTTTATTAAGCTGCCTGATTTGCTGTTCTTGTTGTCTGTTACAAGTGAAAGTGAGAGCAAACAATTGAAATCATTCTATGCAGCATGCTAACCGGCATCCTTCATGGTGGATTAACCAGGAGCCGCAGATGTGCTTAGGTCTGTTACCTTAGTCAAGAATAATAGTATGATTTAAAATGACTTCAGAACAAGTAAACTGCAGGCATCTTGATAACTGATTTTAATTTTTTTTTTATTTTACTGATGATGTGAGGACTTGCATAACACTCCACATAGCAGACAGTGGTGGGCCAGATCTGGTACCAAGCTGGCACTGCTAGCATGGCAAGTGGTTTGTCAACCGGATATGGGCCAGGTCTGGCAATGATGCCATTGTTTTTCATACAGCATGCCACAACTGACCCAACTGTGGTTTGGTTCGTGTGGTGCTGGTCCATGCATGGACCACTTCTGGCAAACCACATCTAAGCTACCAAGGAGCCATCATCCTTTGTGGTATCTGGTCCAACTGGGGCAAACAAATTTTGCTCTGTGGGACTGCTCCCACAGTTTACCATCTAAATCTATGCAGCCTGGTCTGAAGCCACAAATGTCTTCTTTTATTGCCCTACTTTGATTAGAGAAGCCAAAATGCAATGTGGAGAATTTAATACATTACTAAGCTATTGTATTATTTCCATTATGATACCAGTAGTTTTACAGTTTGTTTTGACCCAAAAGGTTGCGCAGCCATTTGAAGAAGGAATTGGGGTAACTGTTCTCTTGTCTATAGACAGGAAGCATGTAAACACAAACTACACTTTGCTTTCATCCAGATATTGTCTGTGTTTTTTTTTATTATTTTGTTAGTGATTTAGAGAAGCAAAAAAGCACCACAGATGGCAAAGTTTCTGAAAGCTGCACAAAACAGTAGATGTGTCTCAGAGGCAAACACACTTAGATCTTATTTTTATGATTAAAAAAACAGTGATTCCTTTGTTCCTGTGTTTAACTTTGTCATTTAACAAAGTGTGTTCTCTCATTCATTCGCTCACTGCTGTAGATGTGAAGAGCTGGCTGGTGATGTTTGGCTTCCAGCTCAGCAACATAATCCCAGGATTCCCTCGGCACTCGCTCTACTTTGTTGAGCCGCCGTACGAGCTGCAGGCCACCCAGCACTGTGAGAATGGACAGGTACAGTCAAGCACGGGAGAAAATATGCTCTAAAAAAATAAACTACATTTGACTACATTTTCTATAAAAATGTTCTAAATCATCATTCACGTTCCTCCAGCTGTGTTTACGAGCTGCAGCTACAGTGTGACGAAGCTATCTTTATCTTTCTCGCTTAGCTCATCACTGGTGTACAGCAGGCGGTGGAGCGTCACAACCAAGCCTTTATGGCCCTCGAGGGTCGTCTGCTCAACAAGGAGCGCCGCAGACGCAAAGACAAACCCGGCCATTGGTTCGGCACCAGCATCCCCATAATAGGCCGAGGAGTGATGTTGGCGCTGACGGAGGGCCGGGTGGTGGCCGGCGTGTCACCGCTGGCCAGTGATGACAGCCGCAAAATAGCTCTCGTGCTCAATGGTGCTCAGTACCTGGAAGGCACTCATTACACTCAGGATGGGAAGGACTGTCACTACTTTGTGAAAGTAGGCTCTGCTGACAGCGACCTGTTGGCATTGGGGCTCATAAACGGGCGAAAATCACTGGAGAGTGGCATCAACGTGACAGTGAGTGGCCGGTCGAGGAGAGGTGTGACTGTGGAGTTTGCTGTCCCATCGTTAGTGTTGAGCATTCGCTACGGGCTCGCCGTGGATGTGGTGGACGAGGAGAAGGTAAGACTGTTGGAGCTGGCCAGGCAAAGGGCCCTGGCGGGGGCCTGGGCCAAGGAACAGCAGCGTGCAAGGGATGGGAAGGGAGGTAGTCGCCTGTGGACTGAAGGGGAGAGGCAGCAGCTCCTAACAACAGGTAGAGTACAAGGCTACGATGGCTACTACGTACTTCCTGTGGAGCAGTACCCAGAACTGGCAGACAGCAGCAACAACATCCAGTTTCTCAGACAGAACGAGATGGGCAGGAGGTAACAGCCCACATGAACTCGCCCCTTTTCCCACTTTAACATCTCGGAAATTCTGTCCCTTTTCCCACCCAGCCTCCTTAACCTCCCAAAAAAATCTATGGAGAATTAACCAACAAATGGGGTTACTCACGGAAAGCTGCAGGGACTTTTCAAAAGAATGACTTCTCTTAAAAAAAAAAACATATTAATTTTACTGCCACAGGCAAAAAAAAATAAGTTAAGTCAAATGTTTTTTCTTCGTTTTTTTGAAAAAACTGAAAAAAGCACTGATGAACTTTTAAGAACTGTTGCTTAACAAATAAGAAGATTCCCCTTTTTAAAAAAGATAGTGATATTTTCGCCCATATTTTTTGGGTTCCACTGAGAGCAACCAGCTGAACGGTGTGGGGAAGAGTGTGGATGTTGGAGGCTGCACTGCGACGGCCTCTGCCGTCGGGGCTCATCTGTCTCTAATACTAAAAACTGAAGGCAAAAAAAGGGACCAAAGCAGAGACCGAGCCAATCCAGAGTGCAGCCGTCACCACCGAACGTCAACGGCAGATATCGTAAACAGTAACATACAAAACACCGTCTCCCTGTCTCAGGCCTCCCATCGTCCACCACAGACCAGTCCAAGCAACACACAAGATAACGGCATCCTCCGAAATCCAAGCCCATGACAGAGAAAAACGTGGAGACATTTGTGGAGTCACTCAGCGTTGTTTATCTATCAGTGGGGAGAAGTATCATATTACATACGTGTCAGACTACACTTAACTTCAGGATGTTGCGTATACCGTAGATGCCGTAGTTTTGTACGTTTCAGTCGCGGTAGAATTGTGAGATTATTTTTTTTTTCACCAAGGCACTTCTGTACAGAACGATCAAAACACGCCCCCTCGCCCTCTGAGTCTGGCAAACATGCTACTTTAGTATTTATTTTCCTTTAATTTATTTATTCTTAGTACTATATGACAATCATGAATGAGTCACCAGTTCTATTCAAAATGAACATTAATGAATGAGCTTTTAAATTTTTTTTTTTTTCCTTTTGTAACATATGTAATAAATGTTCTTTTTTTTGTATTAATTTTAGTTTGCTGACAGGGGGAAATAATAGTCACCCACGGAAAAAAGAGTAATTTATGTAATGAGGTGTTTTAAAAAGCAGTTTATACTTTAAATAAAGTCTTTAAAACTGTGAAATCTGTTTTTTCGAAGTATATTTCAATGTACAGTGTATAGATTTATCTTTATGCAGCACAGTAGAATATTGTTCAGATTATCAAGTTTTATATTTCTAAGAGGAAGTGGCTTGTAATGTGCGAAACCTTTAGCTGCTCTTACTACTCTATAGAGTTTTTGTGGCACTTGGATACTCCACTATCTACAATATTGGTCCAAAGTTGTTTGTTTTGTTTTTCTTTCATTGTTTTTTATG
>JAVKLF010000161.1:5188704-5209192 GCA_034783495.1 Millerichthys robustus | reverse complement strand
TATCCAGAAGAGACTCAGAGTAGAGCCGCTGCTCCTCCACATCGAGAGGAGCCAGTTGAGGTGGTTCGGGCATCTGGTAAGGTTGGCTCCCGGACGCCTCCCTAGGGAGGTTCTCCAGGCAGGAGAGACCCCGTGGAAGACCCAGGACACGCTGGAGAGACTACGTCTCTTGGCTGGCCTGGGAAAGCCTTGGAATCCTCCCAGAAGAGGTGGCTGGGGAAAGAGAGGTCTGGGCCTCCCTGCTCAAGCTGCTGCTTCCTGTGACCCAATTCGGATTAAGCAGGAGATAATGGATGGATGGATGCATCTTTTCATTTCTAAATCTTTTTTTCTTTATCTTTGTTATTTTCTTTCCTTTTCCCCAAAGGCATTTATCTGCATGTTTTTTTAAATTGCAGTCTGACTTGCTGATTCATAATGGTGGGGGTTCATTTTAGCATCTGTTAACATCTACGTTAACTACGTACAGTTATGATGGCCCAAAGTAGTTTTTCAATCTCAAAGAACAACTATACTTGACAAGGTTTAATTGGTGGCAGAGAGAACAAAAGTTATCACAGTCTGTTGAATTACAAGAAAACCAATGGCACCATAGTAGTGCAACAGGAAGTGACATTTTACTAAATCTGGTTCCTTTATGAAATTGGACCGCCACGCAGTGATAAATACCTAACCGGTGAAAACCATGCCCTGAAAAAAAAATTGTTTGAGGAAGAAAAAAATACAGATATGCAAATTAAAAACAGGAATGTAGAAAGGAAATACAAACGATGAAATACAGATGATGAAAATATGTTGTTAGAATAGAATAAAATAAAGGAATGAGCGATTAAAAGATGGATCAATAAAAATTTAATTACTGGGACAAATATTTTTTTATTTTTAATCAAATATTACATGATATTAAATTTATATATAAAAAGTTATTTTCTATTTAGGCTTTTTATGTCTCAACAGTTTTTTAAAAATAAGAAAACTGTAAACAATAAACTGTTTGTACTAAATGAAATATAATTTTTAGCTAATCAATGTTTATTCTTGCCCAACCTCGAAAGGTGAAAGGGTGACCTTTGTGAAATCATTTGTCTGCTGTGTTAGTAAAATGTCTCTTGAACCACAGAACAGATTTTATTGAAGAAAATAATCACTGGATGAATATCTACAGCTGATTAACCTTTGAACTTCAACACATTCAAAACAGCCACCAGAGCGAAGCAACCTTAGCTATAACAAAAACGTCTACGACTAATCCAGTTTTACAGATACTGAGTTTAAATGTAATGTGGTAGTAGCTGAGAGTTATTCACAACACATACTCTGAGTGTGACACCTCACAACATTGCATGTTGTTGGACATAATGCTATTTTACAGGTTTGATCAAAACTCCAACATTTCTCAACATGAGAAACACCTAAATTTCAATTAATGTTAGGTCTTTAATTGTATATGCAATTAGTAATAGAGAGAATGAGAACTTCAATGTTTTTGTTTGTATTTTACTTTTTATGAAAAACAGTAGACTTGCAATGAAGATGTGGGGTAAAAGTCACTCCTCCCTGGCGAGGAAAAATGTGTAACAGCACATTTATTTTAATAGTTATTTAAGGAAGTCTCTTTGCCTAAAAGATGTGCTAGTGTGTTCATAAAATCAAAATCAAAGTACTTGTATTTAAAAATGTACTATATAAAAGTGATAGACAGAAGCTGAGGTTCCGGGGCATGAGTCAGGGAAAAAAAACAACACCACAGCTTTTATGAAGCACTGTGTCGGAGCTTGATTCATTTGGTAAAAGTCATGTGACCAGTGACTGTAACACCAGTGCTGATGTTACATCACTGCTTTGGTACCTGAATTAAAGATTTGTGAGGAAGTGAATCATTGGCTGGATTTGTGGTGTTTTGGTGGCAAATTTGTGCAAAATATAACAAACCAGTGAACAAATTATAGCAAGACATGGAGCCAGACAAACTTATGTGTTTAGTTTACCAGTTTATAAGCACTTTTATACCACAAAAAATAAAAAGGAGAAGACTACATATTTCTAAGGTACAATACGATTTTACAGTAAACATAAACTGATTGAATACATATAGACATGGAGGCAGAGAACTGGCAGCACAAGCATCTTGCAAACTGTATTGTGAATAAGTTATATATTTTTTAATAATCTGTGTTTACAAATGCCAAGAAGTCACAGGGGCACCATGCCTTGTCACAACTTTGTTTACTTATTCTAAATCATAAACAACCATAGCTTTAATATTTCACCCACAAAATATAAAAATGGAGCAGCTGTTCAAAGCAGCGCAATGAAAATCTGATATCAGATAGAAATGTGTCTTATTAAACAGCTGTCAACTCCATCGTGATGAAGCCTTTCATTTTATGTCCTTTCAAACAGCTTTTCATACTTTTGGCCACAAGATGGCGCCAAAAAGACGGTGTTGGAAAGCTTCGACTAATGAACTCTTTTATAAAGCAAACTTCAGTGCTTCAGAAAAGCTTCACTTGCCCATCACAACTATTTGAAAGAAAGTTATTCAACCCGGTTCCTCATGGCCCTACATGTCTTAGCTGTTTCCCTGATTCAACACATCCGACTGAAATGAATGCGCGATTACCTGCCTTCTGCTAAACTTGATGACATTCTGAGTAGGTGATTTATTTAAGTGGATCAGGTGTGTTGAAGCAGAGTACCAGCTAAACATGCAGAACAGTGGGTCACAGGGTTGATGACCTCTGCTTTGCGATACAAAACTTACCCTTCTTTTCTTATCCATGCAGTCATAGTAAATGTTGACAAACTCTTCAGAATATCGACACGACTGGTCGACGTGGGTCCTAAAATCCTAAAGTAAAAAACAATTAAAACTGTGTACAATAAAAACTGTCTTCAACTACTTAGAATAAAAACAAGCTAATATCACATGTTCACTAGCGAGCTACTCTACTAAAAAACGTAAAATATTGACAAACTTACCAAAGTACTCGCCATGTTTACAGTTATTTAGTCAAAACACCAACAAATACGAACGAAAAAAAACACCAAGAAATTAGTTAGAACAATTGAAAGTTATTTTTTTCTTCCTCGTTTAGCAAACAACGCGTCTGTCTTGAATCATGTTTTACTTCCTTCGGTCAAAATGCGTATCTTTCAAAATAAAAAAATTGTTGTGTTGTTCAAACACAATTAACGCTTAGTGTCAGAATAAGTGCATTTTATATTGCATTTGATGTATAATTTTAGCAAAAGATCGATTTTATAATACATACAAAATTGCATTTCTACAGAATTTGTGCAGCTCTGTCTTGTTTTCTACTGTGAGAGCACGCCTGGTATTTTACTTTGAAGAGAAAAGCGCCGACCCAAGCGGATACAAATCATAATTTCCTGAGTCATTGCGCCTGTGTTCCGAACGCAGTAATTTCAAATTGCTCACAAGTTTCCTACAAGTTTTCCCCGAAAATAAGACAGATTCAGCCATGGAGGGCTCTGTGTCGAATGTGGAGGTCTGTAACTTAGCATACGGCGGTCAATTCGAGAAACTAAAACAGTGTATTCTGTCAGATAAAACGCTTGCCTGCAAAACGGACCAGGTAAGACTGTTATGGCGCACAAAACCAGCAGTAATTTCCAAAGAGCCGACTAAAAGAATAGCATTTAATTTCAGGACGGCAGAACCGCGCTACACTGGGCTTGTTCAGCTGGCCACACCGATATTGTGACGTTTCTGCTCGAATTGGAAGTTGACGTGAATCTCCAAGATGATGTAAAGCTTTTCTTTGTTGGTTTGTTTTAAATTTAATAGCCTTTCAAAAAATAAAAAAAGATCCTTTCTTAAAGGCGATGTACTCTATATTCTACAGCTGATCTGTAATGTGATGTAATAAATGGTATTTCAGAGTACTTTTAACATATGTGATGTATCCTTCATTTCCCAGGCTTCCTGGAGTCCTTTGCACATTGCTGCCTCTGCAGGAAGAGAAGACATAGTGAGATCTTTGATCAGTAAAGGAGCTCAGCTGAACTCAGTCAATCAAAATGGATGCACGCCTCTTCACTACGCCGCCTCCAAAGACAGATATGAGGTAGCGTTCCCATTTGGCAGTAACAACTACTGAGACCAATCACATCCCATCATCCACCCATTCATTTTCTCCTCCCACTCATCTTGTTCTTGGGCTAGAGCAGAGTTTTTCAACTCTTCTTTATTTTGAGAAATGGCACAATCATTAGGCATGCGACAACCCTTGATCACTTTTGAGTTGACGCATTTTTCCGAGATTCCAGCGATCAAAAGTCGCACCACATATGTATGGTATTCATTCATAGTATTCATTTTTTTGTCACGTGATGAAAATCTTGTGGCACACCACCCACCAGATAGATAATTGTTTTCAATTTGATTTGTAGCATCACTAAGTCTACTGTTGAACAACTTTTATTCACTCATTATATCGTTATTGTGCTCCCTACTGCCACCCACTGACATGAAAGGGTAATTGATTTCTCTGTCTACACTGTATGGCATTAACTTCCCATTTATCACTACACTTTCTACTTGGGTTAATCGGCCATTATTGCCTAAATGCAAACTTTTGTATATGTTTAATTTATTTTACACATCCTTGGCTTTCTGATAACATATTTATCTTTCTATATGGTGGGTAAACAAAGTTACCACTGCCTATATTCAGATTTTGTCATTATTTAAGCAGTCTTTTAGTATGAAACAAGCATGCTACAGCAGGGGGTGGAACTTATTGGAAAAACGTCAGGAAAACGCATCATTGAATACTTGTTCCTATTTTTAGTTTCCTGTTCTGGTTTTCATTGATGCTTTCGTTTTACTGTATTGATTGTTAATTCTATATTTTATCTTGTAGATTTGCTAATAAATAGGTGTCTTTTAGGAATAGGATCCAGTGTTTCAATGAGAATACCTGTGTAAATAATAATAATTTTAAAAATGACTGTCAGATAAATGACACAGTTTAATCGTTAGAGTTTTATAGGGACAAATATAATGTTGTCTTCTCATTTAAAAGCAAAGATCTGCTTAAAACAAATTTACAGCTTCAGTTTGTGATTCATTTCCTGAGGTTTTATTTAACAAAAGAAACTAGCGTTCTTTAAAGGAATGATTTTTGCTTGCTGCCTTGTATGCAAATGTTGAAACTAGCGGTTTGCAACTCTGATCCTTGAGACCCACTACCCTGCATGTTTTAGTTGTTTCCCTGCTCTTAAACAGGTCTTCAGACTCCTTAGAAGCCCGTTAATCACTTATTCATACAAAACATCTAAAATGTGCAGGATAGTGAGCCTTGAGGACCAGGGTTGAGAACCACTGCTTTAAACACAGATTTCATGTGATCTGTTAGCACTTCAAGTATGTGTCGCAAATGACTCTCTGCTGCCACCTCTCCAAATTTTTACCTCAAAAATCTGTAAAATTACCTGAGTTAGAGCTATTTTTATGTTTCATTTTGAACAGATTTGACTACAAAAGAGATTCAGTTGTAGATGAACAATGATTACTTTCTGAGAATTTCATTTTATTTCATGCATTGGTTCATGTTTTGCTAACGGACAGTCAACTGGTGAAATGTATGTCATGTTTTCTGATTTAAACTAATATTGATACATTTAACAAATTTACTGCAAGTCTCACTTCAGCTACACAAGCAATATAAACTAACCAGTTTTGATAAAACTGATGTATATTTAGCACAAAAAGTAAAGAAATTTGTGTTTAGTAGATTAATTTCTTTGTTGTACTTACTTTTTGGGGTGGTTGCAGGAGAATGGTTTGGGGAGTCATCCTGTAACTGTTAGGTTGCCAGTTCAAACCCCTACTCTGTCTGTCTCAGTTGTAGTGTTGGGACAAACTTCAAAAATCAAACAACTTGATTCCTTTACTTTTTCTAATTGCCCATAGCCAAAAGGTGGGTGAAAATGTAATTGTGTGCCTTTGTCTGTTATGTTGGCAACTTAAGCCACTGAACTGATTTTATTAAAAATAATAATTGGATGAACATCTACAAAAGAAGAAAGTCAGTTTAAGATGGCTTAAGCAGTTCGTCAACCTTAGCAAATCAAAAAAAGACTAACTACAGGTATTAAGCTAAAACATGGTGTGTTTGTAGATAAGTTATTCACAACTACTCCTAGTGAGCTCTTGTAGTATCGCACAGAATCACACAATTATTTTGAAGATTTGACAAAAACCGAAGAATAAAATACAAATAAATGAGTTAATTAATCAAGTCTCCCTCTATAAGATCAAAGACATCAATATTTAAAGTCAGTCGTTGAACGATTCGAGAAATTCCCAATGGTTTCAAGCCTCATTTCCACTTTTGATCTCGCTTCCTTCGTCAACGAGTGGTTAAATTTTCCACAAGTACGTGCAAATTTGGTGGCTTTTTTTTAATGAAACTAGAAGCACCAGTTGAGGAAATGTGTGAAACTTGGCAAAGGGGAAGCACTGAGGCTTAAACTGGGTTACTTGTCACCAGCTTGTGCTTGACACAGTTTCGTGTCTTTTCAGATTGCCTTGCTGTTGCTGGAAAATGGAGCAGACCCCAATGCTACTGACAAGTTGGATTCCACCCCCCTCCACAGGGCATCCGCTAAGGGCAACTACCGCCTCATCCAGCTGCTCCTCAAACAAAGTGCCTCGACAAACATCCAGGACTCGCAGGGCAATACAGCACTGTATGTGTTGCCAGAAAGTTGCTTTTGTTTGTTTGTTTTTCACTTCCCTTCAGTGGTATCAATCGCAGATTGGTTTGGAGTATTTCCGTCAGTACTATATCCGGTTTCGTTTTCACCACAATGTACAACAATTTTTTAAAAATGGGGGAAGGGGGTATTTAAGATTAATTTCCAGTAAAATTCCATTTCAGAGTTTATTTTTTGTAAATTTATTTATTTTTCTTTCAGCCATCTTGCGTGCGACGAGGAGCGTGTCGAAGCAGCCAAGCTGCTGGTAGAACATGGAGCCAGTATTTACATCGAGAACAAAGAGGAGAAGACCCCACTCCAGATAGCCAAGGGTGGCTTAGGAAACCTACTTCGTCGAATTGTGGAGGGATGATGTTTTAACTGACTTCTTATTCATGTTTCGTCTGAAATCCACACCAGTGCCACGATCCATCCTAAAAATTGTCATTCCTCTCAGTCCCTCCTGACCAGGTTTTGTACGATACAAATGGACAGGTGACAGGCAGAACATAAGACGGTGTCTAAGAAAACGTTCTGTACCCACATCAGCTCCTGATGGGTTTTTATTACATGCAGATACGATGTCTGATGAAAAACATGGTCTCATTAACAAGATGAAATACACATTGTATTTATTATGACTCGGATAGGAAAAGGACTGCAATAAAATGTAAAACTACCTATTTAGAATAAATTTGTTGGTAACAAATCCATGTTGACTTGTGTGTGAGTTAAATAATGTTTATAATCATTTACATTTACTTAACGGAATGTTCCACTACAAATACAAATATATATATTTTTTAATTTGAGAAAATTCTATCTACTAGTTCTAGTACTAGTACTAATTGTCCAGTACTGCTTGCTGCAGGGCAACAGTGCTTACAAACTGCATATTTTGAGCTTATAAACTAGTTTTTTTTTTCACCATGTGTGAAAGCGTCTTTGAGTATCCAAAAAAGTGCTATATAAGTTTGATTTATTTTTATTATTATTTTGTTTTATTATAAGGACCAGGATCTGAACCTCAACTCCTTCATAAAACATGCTTTCATATTTAGGGTAGTATTTTATTCACATACGGACCACTTCCTACCACCTATTTCCCTTTTAGTAAAGAGAACTTCTACGTTCTTCTATGTGGAACATTTCGTCAATGGCACAAACCGCACTCTCGCCACATAAGTCACCTGAGATACATTGTTCGGATCCAAAGGTAACAGTAACTGTTACAACAAAACTTAACATTAGTGAAATTTGATAATATGTAGTTTCCCTAAATATCTTAAAAACGGTTAATACCATTTTTTGAGGTAACTTTAAAAAATTCCACCAATAACTAATAATTTATTTTAAAAATACACATTTCAATATAAATTCTCTTCAGAGATGAGTCGTGTACAGTACGGTAGGCCAAGGTGATACAAATCTTGAATAACCTTTCATTTCTTTACATTTTGCTTCCACTGAAGCAAACTTTCCAGTTAAATCCAGTGTAAACAATGTATCTGATCATTTTCAGAAAAATATTTTCAGATTTTTTTTGTTGGCATTGATTGATCTAAAAGAAGGAATCTATGAATGAACAAATCATATTCTGTGAATACATATCTTGAAATGCCATTCAGTTACTTTAGGCAAGCAACCATAACACCTCTGGTGTACACCAGCAGTTTCTACTGTAGTGACGTACTGATCATATTTGACAAGCGCAAGTTAATGTAGGAAAACCCTCAGATAGAGCTGAAATTAGGAACACCTGCTGTTCAAGCCAAGAGATCAACCTGACAGGTTTTGAGCATAAATGCAGTTCCATAGTCAGCGTCTGATCTTCATGATACCACAGTAAAAATATGCAAACTATGTCTTGATGTTACCCTGAAACTATTCATCTATGAGGGATACTGTGACCGGCTGGCATGGTAGAACGGTGGCACAGCTGTTGCCTCCCAGCAGGAAGGTTGCTGGATCGAATCCCGCCCGGGGACATTTCTGGGTAGAGTTTGTGTGTTCTCTCTGTGCATGCATGTGTTTTCTCTAGGTGCTTTGGTTTTTCTCCCACAGACCAAAAACGCGACTGTTAGGCTAATTGGTAACTCTAAATTGTCCCTAGGTGTGAGTGAGAGAGTGAATGATTGTTTATCTCTATGTGGCCCTGTGATGGACTTGCGACCTGTCCAGGGTGTACCCCGCCCCTCGCACTGTGACTGATACGGATATGGGCACCAGTGGACCCCCTCTCCATGGCCCTGAAAGAAAGAAGTGGGTAAAAGATAATGGATGGATGGATGAATACTGTGACATCATCATTACTGATCATATCATTCTGGGATTATATGCTGACTGTTGAAAAAAATCTGCTCCCCTTGCAATCACAAGACGCGTATTTTAAAATGTCCAATTTACCATTGTAAATCCAGTGGGTATGTTAAATAACATACTTTTTTGTTAAGACTTTAGAATTTACATTTGGGGAAGGTGAGAAACAACCTTTCATTGTTTTTCTATGAAAATTAATACCAGTACGGAAGTTCATTTCAAGCTAACTTCTGTTGACAGTATTAGTTTCTGTTAAGTTAAAGGGGGAAACTCTTCATGGAGTAATAGAGATGGGATTGCTATTTTTCTGTTCTTTATTTTATAAGACTGTGTCAATATGTGTGATCTGAGCCAAAGTCAATGAATTCTTTAATTTAATGACCAAATTCAATTTGGTATGAGAAATTTCAACTCAGTGTTTATGGTTATTAGCATAAATCTGTACAATTTGCTAATTACATTTATAAGCTGAATAACAGGATTGTCTTTAACTTCGCTCAAGACACAGCTGTCAGGAGAGGAAATATGTTCATAGAGCCATGTGTCACAGCAGACACAGCAATTAACTTTTCTCATCGTAACAGTGAATTTAGACATTGTAAAGACATCAAAATACATTTAGGCCTGAATAAAAACATCAAATAATTGTACTTGCAGTCATAAAATTTACTTATAATCTTCATCTTTCGTTTGTTCCGTTCAGGGGTCACCACAGCAAGTCATCCTCCATCTCACTCTGTCTTCTGCATCCTCTGTCCTAACTTCGGCTACTGTTAACTAGTTGCTTAAAACTTGCCTGATTTATTGCCTGTTTAAGGTGTACCTGCCTCTTGCACAGTGACTGCTGTAGATAGACACCAGCGTCCAACAACCCATCACAAATTGGTTAAGAAAACGGATGGATGAAATCAGCTTAGGTTATTGCTACACATTCTAGCCAATTTTGTTTCTGAGCGTGACTGATGGCCAATCAAATAAGTGCTGTAAACAAAGTATTTTTATATAGGAAAGAGAAACTACTTGCTGCAGTCAATCATTATCACTAGGGAGAAGTTATTCAGTCTTGGCCTTCTTAAGTTGAGAGTGGTAATAGCATGTGTTTTTGATATGGGCATTAGGAGTGACAAGAAACCGAAATTGTGTCTTTTGCATATCAAATTAGTTTTTCGTAGCATGTTTAATATTAAGATATCTAATTCTAATTGTAGGCTACTAATAAATAAATTCATATTTTTAATTTTTTTTAAGTTTAAGTGGCCATTTTAACATCTAACTAATAGCTGAATTAGATATACAGTATATTGCAGATACTCTGAGTTATTCTGAACATTTCCGATCTCCACAATGACATTCCTATCCACTAACTCCTCATTAATCCCAAAATTTATTTCCCTAGAGTAAATAATGTCACTTTATCTACTCATGTACATTGGGTTTTCAGCTGTAGACATCCACCTGTACACAATATTTGAAAATAATGTTTTTCTTGCAGAAAATCACATTTTAAATATTGACAATACCTTGATGTTGTTGTAGACATGCAAATGTTTAATGGATTGTCATATTAAATTATGGGGTTTTCCCTTTTCTTGGTGGTTTCATCTGCACAGCTAATGGGGCTCTCCCAGGGCGCCATACAGTATATGCTCGAGCCGCGGCTGTGTGATTGACAAACCGTGAAAATGAGAAACGCCTCCTTCTTTCGTGACGTCACTACATTCCACTTAGCGGACGCTCGACATTCAGACAGGCCCCTTTTGCTTTCACTTCCTGAAAACAGTGTTCATAAATTCCTACCTTTAACCATTGTATTCCTCTCCGGTGGGGTGTTCACATCGACGACGGACGGAAACTGTAACCTGAAGACCTGTCCGAAAAGCGTCCAAAGAAAGGTAAATATTGAAATGTTGCAGCGACTGTCGCTGTAGTATCTGCGCAATGTAGCTTGTAAGCTAACACAGCTAGCAATCGTTTGGATTTTTCCACTTTTGGGCCATAAACGTAACAAATGAGGAGCTACCGTGAAAAACTTTTTGCTGCTTTTACATTACACATCAGTCAAGCGTACTACTCTTTTAAGTAACAAACTCGTAAAACGTGTCCTTCAGCAGTGTTTTTAATGCCGCTTTTGCCACACGGTAAGAGCTGTTTGTAGCATTATTAATTATTAAACGGGTATGTTTAAGTCAGTTTGAGCAATAACTTAATTGTGTCAGCAGCGCATGGAGTTGCTGTCACGTTGTTGGGGGATGAAAGACTAAATTAAACCCTGATTCAAGCTGTGAGTACATCAGAAAAAAAAATAAATGTCCCGAGTTAATGATTAAGTGAAGACAGATGTATTGGAAAACAGATTCGAGGGAAAGATCACGAGCCTTCAGTAAACAAACACGGCTGGCTGGGTGTATTTCAGAATTGCCTTCGTTTTGGTGATTTCCCAGTTTCTGAGAAAACACTCACATGTGGCAGCAAAGTAATATTCAGAAATTCACCACCGCGGTGTGAGCCAATTAAAGTTTTAGGTGTTCTTCTGATGAATCACGTACAAGATGTACTTTTGATAAATCCTGAGCCTCTCCTTTTAGATAATGTTTTTATATGTGTTCATCTCTACGCAACAGGCCTTTTATAGGGCGTCAGGTTACACCCTTTGTACTGCCCTTCATGTCCCCATTCCTCTGTGGAATAGTTCAACGTCCACATGACAGTTCGGCTGCCTCTCTTAAAGGCATAGCAATCGTCTCAGTCACTACGTCTGGTAAATCTTCAAGCATTCAAGTGTAAAACGTCAGATCCAGTATTTAAAATATTTATGTCTGTTTTCTCTCCAGACAACGTGCCGTCTACATTTATCCAATCAGGAATATTCTTAGTTCAGCCATGTGTGATTATCGAAGTGATGAGCATTTGGAATCCGACGGCGAGAATGATTTTTCCAGGCTAAACAATCGCCTGAACTCGTTCCATGGCTCCAGCCTGGCTCAGCAAGTTCCACCTGAGCGACTGGCCAGAGCCGGCTTCTATTTCACTGGCAACGCAGACCGTGTCTGCTGCTTCAGCTGCCAGAAGACTGTAGACAACTGGTGCAGTGGGGACACACCCATAGAAAGGCACAAGGAGGTAAATATATGTCAAATTAAAGAAAATAAAGTTAATATTTTCATTATCAATTAGATGATTCATACAAATCTTTCATCCTGCTACAGGTTTCTCCATCGTGCAGGTTTCTCAAGTGCTGCCACCGAGCCGCATTAAATGGCGCCCCTCTAACTAAGGGTTCCATCTATAATGAAGCTGCAGAAGAAATGGAATACCGTCTGTCAACTGGCGCTGTTGTTGATGAGACCCGCTACCCTATAATCCCTCACATGAAGAGTGAAGAAGCCCGCCTTAGGAGTTTTTCTTCGTGGCCCAATAGTTCTCCCATGAGACCCAGAGACCTGGCTCAAGCTGGCTTCTACTACTTGGAGAGGAGTGACAATGTGCAGTGTTTCTGCTGTGGTGGCAAACTCAGTGGTTGGGATCCTGAAGACATCGCTTGGAATGAACATGCCAGGCATTTTCCCAATTGCTTTTTCATCCTTGGGCATGACGTGGGCAATGTACCACTCCAGGAGGGAGAAAGTGGTCAAGATACGGATGCTCATGTCACTATGGAGACTTTTGAAGAGAGGCTCAGCAGCTTCGCTGGTCTTCAGCTCCCCGTTAACCATGAAAGTCTTGCCAGAGCAGGCTTCTACAGCACAGGTAGGATACTGAGAAATCATTGTTCTCTTTAGACATAAAAAAGGCATTGTACATTGTAAATATCATTATTTTCCATAGTTTGTTTTAGTTATGAATGTAAATACTTGAATTGTACTTTTACAGGAACAGGTGACAGGGTGATGTGTTTCAGCTGTGGTGGTGGTTTGAAGGGTTGGCAGCCTGGGGAAGACCCCTGGGAAGAACATGCCAAATACTACCCGGGGTAAGAGCAAACACAAGCTTTTTCTTCTCATTATTTATCCCAACACATATGTTGCTGCAATGGCTTTGTACAAAAATTATAACTTGGACATTTTTTATTTTTGCTAGATGCAACTTCTTGTTGGAAGAAAAAGGAAGAGAGTTTGTCAACAATGTCCAGCTACAAAAAACTCAACAAAGAAGTGCTGTAAGAAATATTCATCTATTTTAAAGATTTAAAGTGTTAAAAACGGCTTGTTTATTTTTAATGTATTTTTTTGTTGTGTGGGGAAAAAAAATGAAATACTCAACTTTTGGTTTCTGTATGCTTACAAAAATGTATGTGATCCCAAATGTAGCAATGACGGCTACATTTTGGGTTTCATAACTTTCTGAAAATAACTGTGAACATGTTTTAATTCAGGTAACAAGTCATCAGAATGGACCATCAGCCAATGGGAATGGTAAATATTTTGATGCAGTTGCTTTTAATTAGAAAAAAAATAATGTTCAGATTGAGCACATGTAAGTGGACAAAACACTTAGATGTAAACTAAAATATTATTTCCCCCCCCTTCCTTTCAGGGATACCTCCATCTCAGTCAGAAATGGCTCGGAAAGCCATAGAGATGGGTATTGAACCCAGTGTGGTGGAAAGGACCATCTTAGAGAAAATAAACAGGACCGGCTCTGGTTACTCCAGTGTGGAAGCTCTTGTGGACGATTGTTTGCATCACTCCCCAACGAGTGATATGACAGAAGTGCAAGGTAGATATACGTCCCATATGATGTTTTGCCTTTTGGTCAAACAAAAATGAAGTAGCTTTTGCTGAACGGGGAATGTCTTGCACAAGGGAGCTGATATGTGTACATATTTTATCCATTTCCTTCAGCTGAGGACCCACTGGAAAAACTGCGGAAGCTGCAGAGAGAAAAACAGTGCAAAGTATGTATGGACAGAGATATTTGTATCGTCTTCCTACCATGTGCTCACCTGGCCACTTGCCAGCGGTGTTCCGAGTCGCTCACCAAGTGTCCGATCTGCTGCGGAGCCATAACGCAGAAGGTCAAGACCTATATCGCTTAAGGGAACAACAAACTCTGCCATGAATGCTGCTTTCCTTTTAATGACGTTGTGATGCCACAGTGGTGTGGTCGTTGCAACAGACACCTCAAAATAAGAAAGTAAGATGCATATGGAAATAATTGAATGTTAAGATATACCAGTACATGTATAGTAGATAATCTGTACTTAAATACCTAATATATTGGAATTAAATTTATGCTATGTATCGCAAGGAAAATGTACACTAATTGTAAAAAGTTGTTAAAGGATCATTTTAAAAGGTAGCTACTTTTTTATGATTTATAAATGACACTTAAATACACATTAAAGAACAGCTGTCATTATGTAATACTTTTAAACTAAAAATACCTTTCTGTTTTTATATGTGTGATCCTCATTAACATTACTTTAACTGAGCTGGGCAAAGGATGTCAAGCTAATTATGTTCATTCACTGTGGTCTCTTCTCATCTCCTTTGTCTTGTGTATATTTTCTTTTTAGACCTGATTTTGTTTATAGAACAAAACCTATGTTCTAATAAATGTGCAGACAATACCCAAATGCATTAATAATTGTCAACTTCAGTTTGGGGCCTGCAATAATTCATTATTTTGGTATGATCATTTTACCATTTTGTCCTTCAATTTGTTGTGTAACTAAAAGTGAATAAATCTTATTAATTTCACCTAAAAGTGTGCAATTAGTTGCCAATTTTTTTTTTCTAGAGGACTCCCTAATTGATCTGTGTTATTTAGGAGTGGTTTAAAGTGTCTGTGCCATTAAATTTTCATTAGAAATATGAATGCACCATTGGAAAAACAACAAAATAAATGAATGCTGCAGAGATGAACAGTTGAGATATTTGTATGAGCAGTAACGGGAAGAGATGATGAAGAACATCTGCATGTAAACAGGGCATTACTATAATGGTTAACACAGACCGTAATAAAGAATCTGTTAAGATTATTTTTGATTCCCTATCAGAGACAACTTTTTATGAACAAAAATCTATTTGTCATCACTTTCTATTTTACTTTGGACAAGATAAAACTAAAAATATATACCACTTATGTGACAAAATGGGTAAAAGCAGGAGTGTTATCCCAAATGCTATATTTCCTAAATGTTAAAATATTTATTTCCTTTTTTTGTATTTTAAGGAAATGCATGTCATAAGCTCTTTAAAGCTTTAAATAATTAAAAAAAAATTGATTCAGCTGTTTTGTGCTGAAATTTTATGGAAGACTTTCAAAAGGCACTTCTATAATCATCTGAAATGAAAAGCATTTTTTTTAAATCTAAAAATGATTAACAAAAGCAGTACTATACATGCAGTAGCTTAACTGTTATCAATAAATTGATTGTAAATTGACCAAAGATGTACATATTTCTATTATGATGCAATTTAGGTGTAAGTTAACTTTTAAAATCTATTTTGGTGTGCCAACTATTAAAATATTTAGGATTGAAGTTTCCTCCCCACTCATTTCTCATCAGCGCTAACGTCAGGCCAGCCACAAATACGGTAAAGTGAAGCTGCAGTACTTATACCTTACCAATAGGTGTCAGGCCATTTACAGCGTGTCAAACGCGGCCGCTAGGTGGTAGCTCTGCACCAGGATTTCCTCCCAGGTCGTCTAAACAACAAACCGAACTACGGAGCAAGCGGGGTGAGAACGTCCGAAACCGCCTCTGACCGCGACTTTTAAACTCTTTTTTTTCACCCCATAGATTTGTAGCAGGATAAAGGCAGAGGCGGTAAAAGTATAGTAAAAGTTAGGATTGGACCAGGACTACATTTCAGCACCGGGTAAGTTAGCTGTAAAATGGCGGAGCGCTATCTGGAACTTAGTTGATTTGTATTTTGCTAGCCGTCTCGTTAGCCATGCTAGCTGTAGGGGAGCTCGGAGCGCGGATGTCTGCCTGAACCAAGCTCTCGCGGTACGTCGCTACTTTGATCTAGCGAACTAGGATTTTAGACACAGCAGCAGAAAATATACAGTTTGCGTCACAAAGAAACCTTTTGATATTTGTACTTACTTACTTATTCCTTATATATTTGTAAACAAAAGTGTTTGTTGCTTATGCAATACGGCACTGGAACTCCCGAGGCAAGATGGAGGACGCAAGGACGTGATGTTTTTTTCTCCCTTTTTAGGTTAGCCGTAGCTGTTAACATGGCTAACTACTGCTAGTTGTTTTCACCTCGTTGATTTCAGCGCATTTTCGGTTATTCACTTATTCTCCGTACAAGCTTCGCATGATGTCGTTATACATACAGAAGGTAGATGATGCCCCTGGCTAAATTGTTGATTAGCTCAGTTTAGCTTTAGCTCGTACAGTAAAGCTTTCGTTGTTTTGCTGTTATGAATATGTAGTAACTATCGTTCTTAATGATCGTCAGAATCAAGCTACAGTGCCTCGTAGGGCTGCGTTTGCTTAACTTGTTCAGCTACACATAGTTTGGTTGTGCCGAGTGCTTACTTCATCGGATTTCAACTAGCTGACGTCGAGGGAAAGACGATGAGCTTCTGTGTTCCTTAGCTGGTGGCGCTATTAGCACCAGAAGCGCACCGGTGTCAATTTTGACAGGAGCCGACTGTGAGCGCACCCGTGTCGGCGTTGTTGGAGCGAGTTGAAGCGGTGGTTTCCGACATTGTTATTAGTTGGAAGTCACGCATATTGGTTTCTTGGTTTCATTTAATCTCAGAAAATGCCCATTGCTTCGCAGAGAGAACTTTGTTGTATTAGGCACAGTCCGATTTGGCGCCACTTTTTCAGTGTACACCCATAAAATCGTGCCGTCTTGTGCAAGATCCCATCACTAGCTAGGAAGTACGCACGTAATTTTGCAATACGTAATATGTTTTTTTTTTTTTTAGCATAAATAGATCACACAAAGTTGCAGTTGCTCATTAACAAATCATCGCATTGGTTTGCACGTATCACTAACTTGAGCAGCTAATAATTTTAGTTACTCGTTTTATTAATTGAATGCCAGGGATGTAGGCCTGTATTTGCCTGATTTTGATAGTTTTTACTAACAATACCTCAAATTGGTAATCTTGTGCTCAGTTTTTGTAACTGCTGTGAGCATTTCAAATCAATATATAGTTGTCAGTACTGCCTGCACTAGACTTACTCCGTCAGTCTTAAGGGAGAACACTGATTTTTGGATTGCTCTCAATTTTCACGTGCATTATTTTACACATCAAGACCATGCAATACTTTCTGTGTGGCCTTCAGTATATTGTTGATGTTGACGGTGCAGTTTGATTGGTTTGCAGTGTATGGGGCGGATTGGGGACTACCATATATGGCCACTGAGGATGATACTTCAATCTTGCTTTCATGACGTTGTGTGTAAAACAAGGAAAACTGAGAAGTGAGGAACCAATGGGAGGAGGGCAAGCATGACAGTAGCTTTTGTGTCTGCCCCCCTGTTACCATGTGAAACTTTTTTTTTCCTCCCCTCCAAGCATGCATCATAGAAGTATTTTGCTTACTGAGAGGCTGTATGTTTTCTATTTTAGGTCACATGCAACCTCCCTTGTCTCATTTTTTACTGAGGACCTCAAGTCAGATCTAAGTTGACGTTATCCAAAAGATGTTACAGAAATGATAGCAGCACCAGAAATACCCTCAGAGTTCGCCTACACTCAGTAAGTGACACCTTTCTTTTCATTTTCTGACAGAGTTGATTCAGGTGCTTATTATATTATTTGTCTGATTCTATCAGGGACACAGATACCCGATTTTCCTCAGACACAGACTTTTCTGAGGATCTAGATGGAAGGAGTACAACTAAAGGAAAGGTATGAAATGCACAATAGGTCACCGTAGCCAGATTTAAAGTCCTGGTCAAACATCATTTTAAAAGGTTATGTTAGTTTTATTGAATATCTAGTTGTATATTCTAGTGCTGGTGTTTATGATTTTTGTATGCTTTGTGTAGGGTGGGAAGAAGGGGAAGAAAGGTGCAGGGGAGAAAGGCAAAGGAGGAAAGGGTGCAGGCCGGATAAATGGCCACCACCAAGAAAATGGCATGGAAAATATCATGCTGTTTGAGGTGGTGAAGCTGGGCAGAAGTGCAATGCAGGTATGAATGAGTGTATTTTAAATTAATGTACATTTACAAAGCAGTCATGGTATATTAAATAAAGAAAATAAGTAGAATTTAAGAGTATCTTCTATTTTACAGTCTGTGGTTGATGAGTGGATTGAGTCTTACAAACATGACAGGGATGTTGCACTGCTAGATCTCATCAACTTTTTTATTCAGTGCTCAGGATGTAAAGGTATGTTTGAATCACTCCATAAGTCGTCTTTTGGCTCTTTTCAAATGTTTTAAAGCCAGTGCTGTTGTTGGTCATTTAGTGTTGTCTAACTCGTCATTGTGTATTAGGTGTGGTCACCGGAGAAATGTTTCGAAACATGCAGAACTCTGAGATCATTCGACGAATGACCGAGGAATTTGATGAGGTAACTTATTTTGCCTGATAATCATTAACATTTTTGACTAAACTTCACATTCAGAAATGTTTGTTTTTGAAGAAATGCAAAAATGTTTTTTTTTATATCAAATAACAGCCAGTTGTGGTTCTTTATGGTTGTGTGTGATGACGTTCTTGGTTCTGATTCGTCTGTAGGACAGTGGCGATTACCCTCTAACCATAGCCGGGCCACAGTGGAAGAAGTTCAAAACAAGCTTTTGTGAATTCATTTCGGTGCTTGTGCGCCAGTGTCAATACAGTATCATCTATGATGAGTACATGATGGACACGGTCATTTCCCTTCTTACCGGACTATCAGACTCCCAAGTTCGAGCCTTCAGACACACCTCAACACTGGCAGGTAGGATGAATTATTCTTGTGAAGTGCAACTGAGTATCAGTCTATAAGAGTGGCATGTTTTAAAGGCATGACTAGTTAACAGATTTATTTAAAGGAAACTTGCCATTTGTCATATTTTTATAAACTACATAAAGTTTTTGGAGAATAGAGAGCTGTTGAATAGCTATTACTGTGAGCTGTGTGGGAATTGTAAAAATGTGCAGCCACTTAAAACAAAAATCATGCTAACACGTGTTTTCACTAGTTTTCTTCATTTTGATTTTTTTTTTTTTTGTTTTATCTTAATGCTCAAGATAATTTATGTTTTTACTAATGCCTATACGTAAAGTATTCAGGGTTCACTTAAAATACAAAGGTTACTGTACTTATTAAAACAAAATGCCAGAGGCACCTGAGTGAAGCTGATCTTATGTTTAGTAATGACTTCAAGTCAAAAGAACAAAATTAGTTCTGTTTGTGCTAAGGCATTTTACGTTTAATAAAACTATCCCTTTAGCTGAACTGGTGGGTGGTGTGACTGTACTTGTGTTCAACTCCAATATGTTTTTGATGTGCTTATGTTTTGTTGTGAAGTGGGTTAAAGTGGTTTCAGAATTATTTTAGATTGTATTGATCTCTGCTCCTAAAATGTTTATGTAAAGCAGTTAGAAGTGGACTTGCTCATTCAAAATTTGGTCATTTTTGTTTGCTGTTTTTAGAATTATGCTCTGAAATTTAAATCAACTGCAGAAAACTGTGTTAAATGAAATCAGTTCTTTGTAAAGTTCACTTATATAGGAATGTTTGTAATTAGGAAACTTGTGAAGTTTTTAGGTTTTATGTGTTAATGTTACTGGTTGTTTCCTGTTTAGCCATGAAGCTGATGACAGCCCTGGTGAATGTAGCTCTGAACCTGAGCATTAACATGGATAACACCCAGCGCCAGTATGAGGCAGAGAGGAACAAGATGGTTGCTAAAAGGGCAAATGACAGGCTGGAGCTGCTCCTGCAGAAACGCAAAGAGGTAAGCGCTGGTTTTTGTTTTGAAATGCATTTAGCCTGAGCTCGTGTTCAGCACTTAAACTTTTACAAAGTGACTAAAGTTGATTCTGAACGTTTTTCTTTTGTTTTTGCTGTAACATAAATGTAGTTCAAAGATTTTTAGTTGAATTTGGAGTTGGAGTTAGTTCGTTTGTTATTTGATCAAAAGGATGTGTTTGTTAGGCAGGAATGGATGTTCTCAGATTTTTTATTAGATTGTTTATTATTCTGAATTGATTGGTTGATATCTAGAACAAAGTGTTTGTGAGATGATGAGGACATTTTTGAACCCACAGTGTTTGATTTAATCAGCCTTTACTAGAATGATGCATTGCCGATAGGATTTTAAAATTGTTGCTCAGTGTTGTGTTATTACGTAGGGATCATGTATTGATAGGATGGACAGCTATATGTCCTGTTAATCAAAGGCTTAAATGCACAAGTGCACTACTTCACTTTTTCCCTGTGCTGTGTATTACTCTGTGGGTTACCAACAACCAGAGAGTTTTCTGTTTTTAAATGCAAAAGTTCATTTTAAACCTCAGTTTAAGT
>JAVKLF010000161.1:5139421-5156202 GCA_034783495.1 Millerichthys robustus | reverse complement strand
GATACACCTTCTGACTCCAAGCAGTTTTCTCTGTGTCACAAAACACTGACAATCATGACACTTTAGTTTATTTTGCAGTTTAGGTCCTCAACAGATAAAATGATGAAGGAGGTGGTCTACATTTAGATACTTTCAACTTCTTTTCAAATTTTCGCCTAGACAGTTAAGACAGGACAATGATTCTAAACATACAAACCTAGTTTCTAATTGAATTAAACAGACCAACGTTTAAATTTTAAAATGTCATTTAGGTTCCAATACACCCGTTTCATCGTTCCTCTCTGAAGAACAGAACAGTTCTAAAATGCTATTACCCCCCCTAAATAAATAAATAAATAAAAGAAAAAAACATTCATGCCAATGGGTGCCAAGGCGTATGTAAACTTCTGACTGCAACTGGATGTCTAACCCTATGTTGGGGGCACCACTTGGACTTTTACGACCTCTTTATTTATAGCTGCACAGAAAAACCTATGACATAACTGGGATGACAGATAAAGCTTATCTTATCACCATTTTACAGCTCAAATATAAGCGTATTTTCTTTGAAAATAATGACTTCATGGGAAGTACTGTAAAAGCACAATCAGATGTTGTGTTTTTTTAATGCTGGGATTACGAGGCTTGCAGGTCTTTGAATATAAATGTAATGATCAAAGTTGCTGCAGCCTGCACAATTTACTCAGCGCCTGCCTGTCAGTGGGGGATAAAAGACCCCGATGAGGTTGTTCAGGCTGGGCTCTGATTAGAGGTGGGTGCTCTTCAGTCCGAGCATTAAAGGAGAGGTGAGCAATCTGTTCAGTGTCCCACGGTGATGATGTCACCGAGGACATGTCAGGGACACCAGGCAGCACCAATGACATGTTGATCCCCCGGGGGAGGGGTGCTTTAGAGGCCGACCTGCTGCTTGACTGCTACAAGAAGGTTCAGACAGGACAGATATTTTTGTGAAGCAAACACAAATCTTATCTGGCCTTGCCCTTCAGCTTTTCCTGTTTTTGTGTGTGTGTGTGTGTGTTTTCTTTTTTTTTTTTTTTGTCTCAGGGGCCCTGAAAGATTCCAGCTCCTGGATTTGCACGAGGCTCTTTAGACACTTAAAGAAGCATCTTACAGTAGAGGGAGCGAGGTGATAAGTGGAAGATCACTTTGAGCCTTCTGAGTGGGAGCCAAATTGGATGACGCACGCCACGAGATCATAGCATAGGACACTGGGATCAAATTAGACTCTAAATCCCTCTGTATCGTTTTAGCAGCAATAATTTTCTACAGTGTGTCATGCGCTGTGGGCTACTTGTTCCAGCTCCAATCCTGCCTGAAAGAGCCGGGCGCTCGGTTCAGAAGGGGAGAGCAATGAGTCAGATCCTCTGCTCCAATTATATCTGCATCCTGCAGTTTGCTCTTTACAGTGAGCACACACACACATCCTCATTGAAGACACACAGAAAGAGAGAGAGAGAGAGAAAGAGACACACAAACTTTGAAATTCACACAGCTTGCCAAGCTGACAAGCATTCCATGTATCAGTTGGAAAATAACCGGCTGGCAAACAGAATCCCACTCAAACCGGAGGTTGTTGACCGTCGCACAGCCAAGGGACTGTGCAGCAGAGATGGGGTGTGTGTGTGTGTGTGTGTGTGGGGGGGAGCACACAGGGGTACCTTTGAAGTTTCTATTCAGGACTTTGTCCCATTCAGTCTGTTGGCAGTAGACATCTCTACTTGGGGGCTGAGCCCCTCCCATCATTACACACACACACACAAAAACACACACACATACACACATGCTCAAACAGAAAAGCAAGCACGTCCGCAGGTCCTGTCCATCACACGGGTTTCAATTAGAGTGGATTCAAATGCACCCTTTTGTGCCCTTCTCGCTCTCCTCACTTTCTTTAACCACCCACCCACCCTCACCCCCTCACTTCACTCTCTTTCACCAGCTCCCATTCGCCGCTCTCGCCTCTCCTCGCCCCATTTTTCTCCTTTCTCCCCGCACTTTTGTTGCCCTCCTTTTCTCGGCTGAGAGTGGGGCACCTCTCCAGACGTTTTTCTTCTCTATGCCATGAGCACCCCCCTCCTCCCATCACCACCACCACCAATCCAACCCCCCACCACTTTGCGTTTGGAAGCTGAGTGTGACCTAATGTTTGACAGACAAGTAGCCCCAGAGAAAGGACTCATCTATCAGAGGCTTGTAATTCTATTAGAATGGACATAACATCCCCCCCCCCCCCCACACACACACACACACTCATCAGCCCTGGGGCCAGTATTTGGCATATGCTCTCTCTCAGTTTAGTTTGTCTTTAAGTCCTCCGGGGCCACAGGACGACAAATGCTGACAAATAATTACACTGAGTTGGTACAACATGTATTTGTGTGGTTGACTTCATGTCCTGACACTGTATTTTTAAAAGAAATTCTACAAAGAACTGTCCTGTTCTTCATAGAAAAACACATTTTTTTTAATATAAATTACAATTTTGTGATGAGCTAAGATATAACGTAAGGAATTGTAGCAACTAAACGTGGTATTGCAGATCTTTTTATTAGAGTTGTGTGAAGGCTTTAATTAAAATTTTATCTGTTGTGGATAGTTCTTTGAACGACCTCAAATTGGTAACCAAAATGTTTATATTTGTCCAAATTGAAAAGGCAGTTGTTGGTCCAAGTGGGACAAGACCAAAGTTGTTCGCATACAGGGGTGTCCTGATACCAGTTATTTTTTTTTAAATCGAGTACTTCAATTTGGGTACTTGCTGATGCCAAGTACTGATACAGCGTACTTACTGGTTTACAACTTAAACATTACACAATGACTTTAAAACATTTTTTGAATTTTAGAACAAGGTAGCTCCCGTTCTTTACTGGATCCTGACTGTTTTAAACTAAATATACAGTAATGACATATACTGGGACATTTGAAAAAAAAAAATGACAAAAAAGATTTCTTTCAACTTATGTCAATTTCTTAACCCTCCCGCTACCCTGGGGTCAAAATAACCCACCGGGCCTCCGTTTTGAGACGGAGGCCCGGTGGGCAAAGTGGCTCAGTTGGTAGAGCTGTTGCCTCTCAGCAAGAAAGTTGCCTGATCAATTCCCTGCCTTCAACCTTTCTGCATGTTCTCTTTGTGCATGCGTGGGTTTTCTCTGGGTACCACTGGTTGAGGAACAGTACTTAAACCTGAACCTTCTACTGGCGGACTGGAGGTAAACTGAAGGTCCATGAATGAGCTTTCATTTCACCCCCACTTAATGCCAAAACGGTGAAACGGTGACAACTTGCAGAGACAGCTCAAAGAACTTTGCAGTGACACTGTAAACTTGTCTTATCAAAATAAATAAATAAATAAAGCTGCAGCGTAAACTGAGATTATCATCATACATTTTTCAATGTCACACTTACTTTTTTCAACGACTGAATGATTGATTTTACAACGTTTTATTTTCAATGCCAAATCTCTTTTTTTTATGTCAATGTAAGACTGTTGTAACTCCATAAAAAAGACCAGAAGTACCCCTTTAAAGTAGACGTTAAGAATTCGGCTGCTAAACAGGGCTGTTATCAGCATTCCACTTTGCTTATTTATTGACCAAGATTTCTGCCTGATATGGCTTTTTCCTTGGCCTTGTGAGAACAAAAGACGAGAGCTGGGACGTTAAATCGAGGACAGGCTGTTGATCGTCTGTAATCAGAGCTGTCCTTGTCAGTCATTGTGACTAAGATGAGTAAAAGCCATGAGGGAGAGTGAAGCAACAGAAGGAGCAGAGAGAGGAGCGGGAGGAGGAGGAAGACTTCTGGACAGCAATCAAGCGCCACCACAAACAGGAAATGTATGTCTGCGGACACCCCAGCTGTTGTTACAGTTAAATCAAAGCAGCATGAACAGTTCGTACGCCAACCTTCGAGTGTCAAACTCTGAAAATAGTCTGTTTACATTAGCCAAAGTTTTCCCACTGCTTTAGCAGGCCCGAGTGTTTGGAAGGACTCTGTTTTGTTTGCATTCATGCCTCCCCTGATGTTTCCTTCAGCTGCAATTTCACTGTGCATGAAGTGGACAGGAAACATACTCCACTGCTGACTGTTCGTGTCTGTTTGTGTCTCTGAGGATGTGTTGTCTCAGTGCTTAATGGCTGTTTGGTATTGATTGCAGCTGGATAAGTCCGAGTCACGTGTTCCTATCCCGCTTCAGATAACGAGGGTTAACCACTCAATCCGGTGAATGCCAAAGTGGAACCGCTCATACCTGGATCAGCTGAAGGCCGTAGCTCCCACGGCTCAGAGGAGGAGGCCCACCGATCATTGGTTTGCAGCCTGGGTCGTGGAGCCGCAACCAGAGGGCCATGTGCGAGGCCTCATTAAAAACAGGAGGAAAGCACTTTAACTATGATTTATTTTTACTGTGAGGCAGTTCGACAAACTTTAAGCTGGCCGTGGCCTCACCCTGGTATGATGATGTAATTGTTTCAGTGTTTGCTAAGTGGAAATATCAGACAGGAAGAGGAGTGGGGCAGTGGGTTTCATCTGGGATCTTCTGGGAAAAGAAAACAAAGTATGCAGAATTATTGTGTTATTTGTCATTAATAGGTTGTGACAAATAATTACTGAATGAAGTAAAAAAAATATTTTGGGTAATTGGTTTAATGTGTTGGAGTCTCTGATCTATAGCAGAAGTGCAAAAAATATTCTCTGTTATCAAACCCAGAGGAAAGACTTTTTTTTAGTTTGTTAGCAAAATACCTCCATGAACCAGAGATCCTAGAGCAGATCCTAATGAAACAATCAGAAAATAATCACTGAATGCACATCCATAATTAATCATTTCTGAATTCAACCCAATGGAGTGGTTCAATTGGTAGAGCTGTTGCCTCTCAGCAAGACGGTTGCTGAATCGGATCCCGACCAGGGACGTTTCTGGGTAGAGTTTGCATGTTCTTTCCATGCGTGCGTGGGTTTTCTCTGGGTACTCTGGCTTCCTCCCACAGACCAAAAACATGACTGTTAGGCTAATTGCTAAGTCTAAATTGTCCCTAGGTGTGAGGGAAAGTGTGAAAGGGTTTTGGTTTTTATGTGGCCCTGTGATGGACTTGCGACCTGTCCAGGGTGTACCCCACTCCCCGCACTGTGACTACTAGATATGGGCACCAGTGACCCCTATGACCCTAAAAGGTCAGGTCCTTCCATGTCCTGAAAGGAAGAAGCGGGTAAGGATGATGTATGGATGGAACCCGATGCAGGATGGCTGCCAACTGAGCTAAAATGTGGTGTGGTAGTAGCTGACAGTCATCCACAACACACACACTCTAAACATTATGAAAGGTCTTTTCTTAAATCTTTGGTGTTAACTGTAGGGAGTCAACTCTGTCTGTCTGTCTGTTAGCAAAAATATATAAACAAAATACTGGCCAGATTATATTGAAACTTCACAAACAGTAATTCTAGTTTGACTCCAACAGTTAATCAGTTGTAAATGAGCAAACTGGCTCAAGATGGCTGCCACAGGTAATTGACCTTAAAGTACACACAATTGTCTGTAACTCTGTCACCTTTACAGATATTAGAGCTAACATTTGATGTGATGGTAGCTGAGAGTCAGTCACAACACGTTCTCTCTTTCCTTCAGTGGAATACAGCTTTTTATGGAGTTAAAGGTCTACAGAGTTTTAAAGTCCAACTCAAATTTAGCTTTGGTGAGAGTCTGGTCTAGAAACATTTGGACATAATCCCCACTTAGAGGCCAGTTTAAGTCACCACAAACAAAGACAAAGACATCTGCCGGCTTTACAATTTGTATCCAATAAAGTGTTTTGGAAAGGAGGGTTTATTTCTATACACAAATCCAATTGGTTTCACCTGACACGTTTTGGAGCTTTTTAAAGTGTATTAACTTGTCAGCTATTAGTGGAAATGCCATGAAGAGTGGTGCTCAACACTTAGCTGACTCCAGCTAACGCTCCCAAGATGTTGACACGTGTGACACCCTGGCCAGAACACGCGTCCATTTATGTCCCCTTCATTGTGGTGCGTTCCACCATAGCGCTAATAATAAACCCATTACGGTTCTGCACGTTGTCAGTTCTGCATGTTGAAGTTCAGATTAGACCACAGTGAACCTGCTCAGCATCTTTGACAGCACTGTGATGATGACTGCTGTTAGCGTATTAGCTCATCTTTAGCTGGATTTGAAGAGAGTGGATTTAGCAGTCAGTATTATGTTTATTGAGCTAAAATTCTATGTGCTAATTTCATCTCAAAATTTTGCTGAAAATCATTCCCAACCTATATTTTAAGTGCTAATTGAAGTGTTGATTGCTAATTGCCACAGCTAACTGACATTAGCAAACACATAGGCCTACATGGAGGTAATTCTATGAATTTGTTTTTTACATATTTAACTAATAATTTGGTGTGGTAGTAGCTGAGAGTGACTTACAACTTGAGCTAACACATAACCCATAATAAGCATGCCCTTTACGAGGTTTGACCAAAACTGCTGTAACTCTCTTTTTTAAACATAAAATGATCTTAGTTTAAAATGATGGCATGAAAGGTGGTGGGCGATAAGCATTCCTTCAAGGAATGCTAGGCCTTCAACATTGAAATAATGATGTCAATCCTTGAAAAAGCCACCATTAAAGGTGATTGAGCGGGAAAAAACCTGACAGTCGTAGATACGATGCTCAGTTCTTGCTTTTGTCCTTACAGACTGTGTTTCCTCGCCAAATAAAGCCCTAATGTGGACAGTCCATCTGTCACAACCATAATCCTCTTGTACTGAATGTGGTGGTATGCTGCGTTGTGCTCCACACTGCTGTAACAGATTAGTTTCAGTGGTTCCCAGGACAAATCTCTTGGTGAAAATGACGTGTTTTGGGGACTCGCCTGCTGATGTCAGGCTGCGTTTTGATAACACTCTTACAACTGCAGCTTTTGCACGCCATCGTCCTGCAGGAAGCCGCGTCCCAATTGGTCGGTCTGCTCCCGCCTGCAGCTGTGGCATCCATCAAATCCAGGAAACCAGGGCCATCTCATTGGCTCACAGCTGATCAGGTATCTCAGCGTGACCAACTGATTTGCTGCTGCGTTATCAAGTATCCCTGAAGTCCTGGACATCAGCTGGAACATGCAAACTGATAAGGCAAGACAACTTATCATATAATAGATTGACAGGATTTTATGAAACATATCTATAACCTGATTTTTTTTCATCAGTGTGAACATTTCAGAGATCCAAAAGTTTGTTTTCCCACATGCAGAAACATGTTATATTTCTGAAAAGATTTAAAGACATTACAGTCAAACTATGTGCCATGTGTATGTTTACCTGTAATGAGTGTGTATTTATATTTTTTATAGATATATTGGGAAGTGTAGATTTGTTTTATGTACTTGTACTGTACTGCAAGAAAATGGATGAAGTTGTTATTTCAGGTTAAACTACGGTACATAAGTAAAAAATGTGTATATGTGTTTATGAATGAGTGTTTATATAAAATATAATTGCTGATCATGAAAAGCACAACATGCTGAGACAAGTGTTGCTAAGTAAAGTGTTGATGTAAAGGCTCTGAAGTAGGGCTGAATAAGATGACACACCTTCCTTCTCCTTTTTCAACATAGCATTGAGATGTACTATTGTGAATAGTGAGTAATTTTTATGATGTGTTTTAGAATTTTTATTGTTTTAATTTAAAAATGACAGAATGCAGTGTCTGCATTTGCATTCTTGTTTTTTTTTTTTTGTTTATTGTGTTTTAAAACTCAAACTCCTGGATATGTTGTGTTAATTCAACGATTCACATTTCAAAAGGTTCAGCTTGATCAAGAACAATGTATTATGAGTTTTAGAATTTGTAACTTTTACACTCTTTGGATTATTTAACTTTATTTACAGATTATTTCCCCACAAGGATACAATGAGATCTCTCCAGCTCCTTCAAAAACATTGTTCACTAAATGTTTTTCAGCAAACTTGCTCTGTTTTTGTTGCTCTTTTTTATCTTTTAGTGAGTCACTTGCTTGCCAATTTCAGCTTTTAGCTACAGTTTGCATTATCTAGCTTTAAGTTAGCATTTCACAAATTTTATCTGTTAGTTTCAGTTTAACTAATTGCTTTAAGCTATGGTCTATTTAGTTTCTAATTACTGTTTTAAATACTTTTGGTATTTTTCTACTTGTTTAGTTTGTTAAACTAAAAAATAATATTTAAAAAACAAATCAATTAAATACAACTTGAATAAACTTTAAGTTCCAGATATCCACAATAAAAATCAGACATCTGAAACAGAATAATAACTCCAAGAAATATTAACATTAAATATCTAGAATGAAGTCATTGCTAAGTTCTTAAATTTTATTTAAGTTGCTCAAAAAGAAGATAAAAAATTCCAAATTATTCTAGTGAAGCATTAAATATCTCTAAAACATTTTACATGGTAAAAAATACCAAGAATTAAAACTAGTAACTGGAATAACGACTAAATACATTTGTAATCACAAATATCTTATTTTATGCGTCTTTAAAACGTATTCTCTGACGTGATGTTCTGTGGAGCTGTTACCACTAATCATCAATAGCTTACCTGAAGGAGAAATGACTCAGCGTGTTATCAGATTGAAACATCAGACATCTGTCCCCTGAGAGAAAACTTCTGCCTGATATTTCAAACTGATAATGCTAAGAGCCATTTCCACTGCCGGTAAGATACTGATTACAGATAACTCCATAGAACACCACTTCAAAAAAAAAAAAAAAATTGCATGATCTGCTAGCACTTAGATTATATGTTAAGAGTGACTCTCAGCTAGTAAAACATCCAACTTGATCCAAATATCTGTAAATTTGACTGGATTACAGCCATTTTTATATTGGCTCAGGTTGATTAGCAGTGACAGCCATTTTAAACTGGATTAAGCCATTGCAGAGACATAACTAATGATTATTTTCTGAAAGTTTCATTATAATCTGCTCTGTGATTCACAGGATAATTTGATAACAGTGAGGGCTGACTTCAACAGATAATGGCAAAGTTACACACAAAGATTTTGCAGAATCGATTAGTGATCAGAGTCTCTGTTGTGGACAAACCTCAGCTATCACACCATATATTAGCCACATAGCCTTAAAATTGACCAAAATGTTGCCATTTTTGTGTAGAATAAGACCAAAGAGCTGTGGCAGACATCTTGAATCAGTTTGACTCTAAAAGTTAATCCGTTTTAGATGTACATCCCATAAATAGTTGTTAAAACTTTCAATAAATTTCATGCATTGGTTCAAAAGATATCTTGCTAACATGATGAACACTGCCCCTTGTTTGTCCTTTTGGAGGCCTGCAGCAACAATCTAATACACTTAAAGTTTCTCATATGACCTCCTGAGTGTCTGTAGTTTGGCTCTACTGTGGCCCCTGTTATTTGCGTCTCTCGGAAGCAGACATAAAACACACAAATATAAATACACTTAGATAATTATAGAGTCCAAGCATTTGGGAGCCAAGCATGTGTTTAGATTATTGTTTTACAAAGATTTATGGGCTGTCAGCTCACAACAGGATGCAATAAAAGCGTCATTTCAGGAACTATAATGGTTTGAAATGCCTGGGTTTTTTTTCTTAAAATACCCAAAAGTTCCCTTCTGATAGTTTCAGATTAGATTTCATCTCTGCCTTTAGGGGGCAGCATTGTCTGATTAAATGCAACAAAGTGAGAGGAGACACACACACACAAACACACAAAGGGGGCACAGACATGGACATGATCAATTATGTGTCAAGCATTTCGTCCTGAATGAATGAGTGAATGGCTCAGTGACTACAGGCTACCAACCGCCTATTGTCCACCAACACTAGAGACAAAGTTCTCATGCAGTTCATTATCCTGCAGGGGGACAAACAGAAAGAGATCCAAAGAGGCCATTAATCATCATTCCCTTCAGAGAAAGAGAGGCAATCAGAAGAGCTGATACAGTAATCCTATAGAGAAAAGAAATATCTACCACACATTTTCAAAGTGTTTATGGAGGAATTAAAAGCCAAGCATTTCTTGAAGGATGTCACCCGCAGCCTTTCATACCAGACTTTTCGACTGAGATCTTCTCATGGTGACTCTCAGCTACAACCACGTCAAATTTCAGCTCCGTGTCTGCAAAACTGACTGAGTTGTGGTATTTTTGGGTTAGCTAATGTTGATTAGCTGTGATGGCCATCTTGATTTGGGTTGACACTAAAAGTTAATCAGCTATAAAGACGCATCCAGTGATTACTTTCTTAGAGTGTTATTAAAATCTGCCCAGTGGTTCAAGAGATATTTTGCTAACAGACAAACGGTATTGACTCCAACAGTTAGTGCCATAAGATTTAAGCAAAGATCATGTGAAATGTGTAGCATCGGAGTATGAGTTGTGAATGCTTTCAGCTACTACAACACAGAATTTCAGAACAATATCTCTAAAACTGACTGAACTGTCATTATTTTTGTCTTATTTCAATCAGTTGGCTTTGGGCGGCCATATTTAAACGGATTGGCTTCAAGTGACAAACAGCACATGCACTGATTATTTTCTGAAAGTTTCCTTAAAATCCATCCAGTGATTTATGAGATATGCTAAGAGACAGACACAATTGACTTCAAATATTTTATGGCTGAATTTATAACAAACACATTGTTCAATCTGTCGGTGCTCAGAATATGCGTTGCGGATCAGTCTTGGCGACTACCACACCAAATTTTAGGCCAGTATCCTTAAAAGTGACAGAGTTAGAGGCCTTCTTAAGTTTTCAAAGTTTAGTTGGCTGTGGCGGCCATCTTGAATTGAATTATGTTCAGAGGTTAATCATTTATAGATGTATATTCATTGATCACATTATGAAAGTTTCAATTAAATGCATCCTGTAGTTTAACAGATATTTTGCAAACAGACACAGCTACATGCAAAAACACTATCGCTCTGTTTAAAACTGTCTACACCATGTGAAACTGATAATCACAAATATAGGAGTTATATGATTAAATATGAGGATTGTGGTTATGTGAAGATTACGACATGAGTAATTAGTTTACGGTTTTGATTTGACGGCAAAGTTTTTGCTCCTGTAAGCACTTTAAAGGCAGCACAACTATCACTATCGTTTGTGGCTTTCAATATGACGAATAACTCCAAAGTCCATTTCGATTTAGGTCGATGGTTCGGGCAGAGATGGTGGTGTGGAGGGACGAGCCGGTCGGCCCAAGAACGAGCTCCTCATACCCACTTTTTCATCTCCTCCACGTCCCCATAAATGCCTTCAGCTTCCTGCTTCCAACTTCGGACAGAGGCAGAGGGCGGTGATTGGCTGAGACGCGCGCGGTGTGGGCAGTCCCCCCGCCGCTCGCGCACTCCTGCCTTGTCTCGGGTTACAGTCGAGCTCGAGCTGTTGCACACGCGCGCACACACTCTCGGCAAAGAGGAGCAACGGCGAAGTGGGCATTTTTTTGGTCACAGTTCTTTTTTAAAAAAAGAAAGAAAACACACTCCTGTGTGTAACATGTCACAGAGCTAACCTCAAGGTTCGACTTTTTTATTTTGTTACCTTACTTTTAATTTTTATTTAAATATTTTGGGAACGTAATTAACGCTTTGGCATGCCGGAGGTGGACTAGCCGAGAGAGAAACAACACACGCTGAGAGCCTGGAGGGATATTTACAAAAGAAACAGTTCCTTTTTTCTGAAGAAGAATAGCAAGAAGGAGAAAGAAGGGGAGTGAAAGATAACACTGGAATGAAGCGGAGCTCCGGATTCCCGGCGTGCTGCGGAGTTGTGACTGATGGATGAATGTGGTCATCTGTAGGCTATATACGGCGACAGGTAGGGACGACCCAGCCGAACCAGGGGAGCAGCGCGGCGGTGCTGAGGCTCGACTCCCGGGACTGAGCTGCTCCAGTCAGCCACAGGTCACGCAGGACACTTCCCCTCCAGAGAGCGCAGAGCGGCGTGAGTGGGACAGATGTATCTTATAACGAGCTCTCATGCTCCCGACTGATCCGAGCTCACCTTCCCACCGGCCGCAGCGCAGATAGAAGACTCTCCCCGGCTCCTCTCTCTCTCTCCCCTCTCTGGACATTTTATCAGCATGGCGGGACTCTCTTGTTGGAAGTATTACCTCTGGATGTTTATTCTAATATGCAGATCGGCGCTACTCTCAGCTAGATCGCTGGAGACGATCATCTGGAGCTCTCAGAATCCCAAGTAAGTCCCGCATTCATGTGACTGAAGCATGCAAAACTAAAACAATACTAATATTAATAAAATCCTAATAGGGGTTATTTACAGCAACATCCCCCCCACACAGATAACATAGGCCTCACTTTAATCAGTGTAATAATAATGAGTGGTTAATTATAGTCATTTATTACACGCACCTTTTTTGTTCTCAAGGTTGTGAAAGTTTATCCACAGTCGTGTAATTAATGGTATTATCTGAAGGATGAAAGTCAAGTCAACCAACCTAAATACGAGCTATATTCTGAAATCAGGGGCCACACAGCTGCAGCTCAATTTTTTTGCCCAAGTTTGTGAGTGTTTTTGTTTCTCTGTTAGCAAAATATCTCACAAACTACTTGGAGTCAGACTCATTCAAGATGGCGCCCACAGCTAAAGGATCTTAGCAAACACAGAAAAGGCTACGATTTAGTAAGTTTTACAGATGTGGACATAAAACTTGTGTGGTAGTAGCCGAAAGTCATTCCCAACCTACACTCCAAAAGCCAACAGATCCGACAAGATCTGCTCCTAAAACTTCGTCACAGTTGGAGTCAGCCTTGTTTTTCTGTTAACAAAATATCTAATGGTGGATTTTAATGAAGCTTTCAAAAAATTTTTATTAGATCTACAGCTGATAATCATTTAGAGTCACCCTGGTTTAAGACAGACATGACAGCAATATGAATTTAGAAAAGAAAAAAAAGTGTATACCAGTAACTCTGGTTTTTATTAAGATATTGAGCTAACATTTGGCGTGGTAGTCACTGAGAGTCATTAATAACGCAAACTACAATCCCTACCCATATGACATCTTTGCTTAAAACCTTGGCATATGACTTCAACCCTATTTGTCTGTTAGCAAAGTATCTCATGAACCACTGTACAAATTTACTTTCAGAAAGCAACAAATTAATGTACAATTACACATCACTGAATTTTAGGAAACACAAAAACCGGTTATAACAGATTCACAGCAAAAGATCTGCCATGGTAGCAGCTGACATTAATCTCCAACACAGATTCTGAGCTCTATTTGATCAAGTCAGATTTTTCAACACAGTGTGAAATTATGTACAATGTTATTTTCAAGGTTTGACCAAAACAGCTGCTCCTCAACTTAAGGTGGTCCTAGTTTAAAACTTTGACATAAAGGCGGCGGGCGATATGCATTCCTTTAAGGAATTCTAGGCCTTTAATCAAGTTTGGCTTCGCCCTCTAAAAAAGTCAAGATAAGGTGGTTTCACAAGGCAAATGCCTGAAATGCCTGAACAAACAATTGTTTCTGAATTGCTCCTGGCTCTGAAAGCTTTAATTATTGTTATTATTTTTTTCATTTCGCAAAGGAGAACAAGTTTCTCATGAGAAGCTACTGAAGTTCTAAAAGCAAACAAACAAAACAAAATATCACATCAATTCGACTCAAACAATCTAATGTCTGATAATAACAGATTATTTTCTGGGAACATATCTCAGCCACTTAAAGATGACTCCTGCTTTTTTTTGCAGGATGCTGGAAAGTGTTCACAAAGTGCAAAAAAAAAAAAAATCAGTATAGTTGGAGCTGACCTTCAACTGAGCTCACGGGGAGCAGCGAAGGGACGCAGAGAGCAGCTCTGGCCAGCTTCTAACTACAACTTAGTCATTCAAGTGAATTCATGATTTATCCCCCAAATGTCAGATGTCATTGTGGCTCGTTGTGCAGTCAGCGAGTGTGAATTTAGCTGCAATGCTCACTGAAGTGTGTATGTGTGTGTGTGTGTGGGGGGGCTTGGCCTTAATAATGGCAAGACTACGGCCCATCAGCTTTTATTTGACTGTAGCTGCAGAGGTAGTGGGACGTTCAGCATCATCAACAATCTTTTTATAATTATTTTTTTACCTAAAAATACCACAGATGTGTTTGAAACGAGGACTAAAAGGAGAGGGAGACGCTTATTGATTGATGATGTCACCTGGAGGGAATGTCTCAGAAGGTTACCACACTGGTTTCGAGAGGATTTGAATATCACTTCTCCATCTGTTTCCCCCCACCTTTCTCCCTCTCTTTCTGTCTCTCCCTCTCCCTGCTCCTTGTAAAAGTCCCCCAAGCCGGCTGAATATTTCATAAAGTTCACAGTGGAACAATAATGCGCTCTGCAAAGTGTTCTCTCAAGCTAATTACCCTGCTGCTCAGTGCTCAGGAAACAAAAGACAATTATCTTGCTGCGTGTAGAGCACTTTATAATGACCGCAAAAAAAAAAGTGACAAACTTTTTTCCTTTTTTGTTTATTTTCCTCTGAAAAGTATCAGACAGCAGCAGAAAGTTAAAGGTGATAAAAAGGGGGAACCGTTGCGCCACTATTTGCTGTTTTAGGCTCTCGGTCCCGCAGGCTCATATTGCTTCACGGTGATAAAATTAGAAAAGTAAAAACCTATGGAACTGCACTATCTCAGTGACTTATCAAGATTTACGATGCCTTACTTCCTGATCCTGCTTTGGGGAGCTCTTCTGCCTTTGCTAATAAATTAATCTGGCCCTCTACATGCACGCACAAAATCTAACAATACCGGCTCCTCCCTGCAGGCCATGAGTTATGAGGCAAAGTATAGGAAACCAGCAGGTTAGGGCCATATATATATTTATTTTTATTTTTTTCTGTTCTTAATGTGCAGGCGGCCTTTATGGATTTTCATGCGAGGATGCGATCACTTCAGCACCAGCATTATCATTGACTTTGGCTGGCTTAATTGATTTTCTCCCAGCGTGCTTGAACAGCCAACATACATCAAGACCGTAGCGCTGACGGGAAAGAAAAATAATAATAAAAATAAACGTGTCTTGAATTGCAGTTTGGCTGTGGGATGTATCAGATCTTTTTGATATTTAATTTGACACGTAGAAGGTGGGGATGTTGGAGGTGATTGCAGGGAAAGAAGAAGAAGAGGAGGAGGGAGGCTGGGTTAGTTCTCATTTAGCTGAGTGCGGTTCCTCCAGAAAATGACACTTTGTTATGAGTAATCACGTCCCGTGGATTTTGGCTGCAAGCTGGAACAGCAGAGTCCATACAGCGTGTAAACACACCCCAGCACTCGCAGCGTCCTCGGGAACGCCGCGGTGATGCCAGTTTAATGATAATCGGACAAGGTTTTGCCCGTGAGCGGGCTCCTGCGCGTCCTCTATCCCTCCTCGGCTAATATTTACCTCATGACCCACGGCTGCCTCAGCCTGTTTGCAGCGGATCAGGAGACAAACACGATGGAAAACACACATCTCTGCAAGATTTTACTGCAAAGTTACAGCCACTGGTAGGGGCCGTGGGTCTGCTGCACTGGGGTTGAACTTTACACATTTCGACCAGGCTTGGAAACAGTTTGCATGCTTTTGATTTTGGCGTTTGTGTCCGTTTTTGATTCCCACAAAATAACATTTGGAAAAAGGCAAAGCGTTTGGTGTTGATTACAGTCAGCTGAAAGCCTCTGCTGCTGCGGGTTTCTGCTTCTTTGACCTCATCTGTTTGCCTCTCAGTTTATATCATGCTCCGGTGGCTCGGAGATTAAGCCGAACTTGATTAGTGCACTGATATTCATCAAACACATTTATTTTTTCTTTCGTTACCAGACCAGAAAAAAACAAAGCTGTGGCTTTTTTCCCCCTCTCCTAACAGTGCTGTTAGTTTATGTAGCTGTAAGTTTTGAAAAAAAAAAGTATTTTCTTTGTTAAGTCTTTACTATTTCATTTTTTTTTACCAAGTAAGATAAGTTTAAGATTGGCATTATATTTGCTTTAAGAAGTTTTGTTTCAAGAACTTTGTCAAAACTTTAGAACACCTTTGTCATTCAAAGTGACCACATTTAAACTGAAAAGAATTTTAACAGGTGTCAGGTAAAAAAGAAAACAAAATAAAAAAGAAAACAAAAACCTTCTGCAAAGCTCCAAACTGACTCAACCTGTTGAACGAGGGCTGGATGAAACTTAGGGGCGAGATGAAAAACTGGATTTGGTTGAGAGTCCGGCGAGCGCACCCCTCTTTTCCTGCTCGCCTTCTTTTGCCATTAATGCACAAAGTACCTTCTAGTGTCCCTCCCGCCCCTCTCCCCCCCTTAGACTCTGATCGTGTTTCCATCTGATAGAGATCTCATTACACACAGAGAGGACTTCGAGCCCGAGCCCCACTCAGAGACGTTCCTGACCAATAAGATGTCTGTCTGCAGAGCAACTGGCCCTCGCTGCTGTAAATGCAGCCTGTGTCTCGCTCTGAGGACAGCTGCCTTCAAGTGTTTGTGTGTGTGCTTCTGTGCCGAAATGACTGTTGTTTCAGTGGTGTGTAATGACAGATTCTTCATTTGGTTATCTACATGAGGCACCTGGTCTCTCAGTGTGTGTGTGTGTGTGTTGGGGGTGGGGGTAAAAAGGGGTGGGGTGAGGGGATTCAGGTTATTTCAAGGGAAAAATGCAGCATTTTCATTCATCATGTTCCTTTCTTTTAAATTTACCCCAAGATGGATTCACTCTATCCACTGGTGGTTTGGCTGATCATTTTGAGTTGTGTGTGTGTGTG
>JAVKLF010000161.1:5111843-5129483 GCA_034783495.1 Millerichthys robustus | reverse complement strand
ACACACACACACACACACACACACACACACACACACACACACACACACACACACACACACACACACACACACATATCTATGCTAGAAATGCACGTGCTAGCCTGAAAACGAGGCCAGACAAGCACTCTCACTGTTATGAATCATCTGAGTGATTTGCAAGTCAAATAGGTAGTTTTATAAGATGAGCCTGTTATATTTTTTCAATAAAATTTTAAGTTGCTCATCTTCCGGACCGACTGTTAAAGCAAATGCATCAAGGCTACTAAAATGTAGATGATTACATGTCACTTTGCTCTCATTTATCTGCAAGCATTTATTACCGTCATGTTGTCAAATGAGTGAAAACAGCACAGGAGAAGCCTACAGATGGGCTTTTTAGATTCACAGGTGTATGATTTGAGGACAGTTTGTTCAACATAAAGCCTCCTTTTATCTCTTCGCTTGCCTTAAACATCCAAGCCAAAGCATTGCACCACTGTAAGACAAACACAGACATTTATGCATGATAATGACGATTTTGTGGCCTTTTTGCTGTTTTGGAAACACTTTATGACATGTTAAATCAGAAAGTGCTCAATTTTGCAACTTGCCGCACTATCATGAAACAAACCATCAATCTAAGTTTACATAGTCAAAATATCATGTTGAAAGAAAATAATTTATTGAGATCCTTGTTGCAACATGCTCCACAAAAACAGGTATAGACCTGCTAGATTGCCTCCTTGCTGCTTGTAATTTTTAAAGGGGGTGGGGGTGGACGTTCCCAAATGCTTTGGGGTGGGGGTGAAGTGGGTGTTGCCTGTGTAGCGCCTTCATTAACCTGGTATCCAGCTAATCTCTTGGCTAATTCATTTAGTCCTCCAAGTACTTCTATGTTTTAATATCCTCTCTGAGCTGCTGCGCGTGAGATGTAGTAGGAGAGTAGCCATGGCAATGATTGTGTCATTATTTTGCAGTAAGATGAGTGATATCCCAGAGGGGCTCTGGCTGAGTTGTCCAGGCCGGTTGAGAGGGACTGATTAGAATTGCAAATGGACGCCAAGTGTTGTGTTTATTGTGTGTCTCAATATTGGAGACAATCAGGCGAATCAAAGCCCTCAGCTGGAGGTATGGAACTGAGGCACGGTGGGCCTCTCTGGTTGGCACCACGTTCTTAGTGCTTGCAGATTTGCCTCTCCCCTTTCGCTCCCCTCATTCCCTGCTCCCCTTTTTTCTTTTCTCTTGCGTCGCCCTTGCTCTCAGTCCACTCTGTCGCGTGTGTATATATCCTGATGTCTGTGAACACAGCTGGAAAAAGAGATGGGGGGGACAGCAATAGTAAATCTAGTACTCTCATCTGTAGTGTGACGGTCCTCTCACACAGCTGACAAACATTAAACACGCTTTATGATAATGAAAGAGCTGCCAGAGAGACATAAATATCACAGGCAAAGTTTGTGACTGAGTATATTTACTCATGATGCAAATTTGTTCTTCATTTAATGCATCTTGGATTGCTACGAACGATGTTGTCAGCTTTTTCATTGTCACAAAATTCTGTCTGACAAAAAACATGCAGTTGCTGCTTATAAGAAGGGCACAGGAATACTCAAATATCTGCATGCAGTGGTGCCGTCGGACCTCCTAAATGGCTGCACACTGGCTTCATGCCAAGCTGTTGATGGCCGGGTGACAAGCCTGTAGTACAAAGTGCTCTAAACACACATCTTCTCCTCAAATCACTTGCGAATTGTCCTTCCTCAACTATCGGCCATTATACTGATATTGACTCACTGTTTGCACAAGATTTGCCAAAATCCATCTGAAAGCCATCCCGTGCTGCTGAGTTAGACAGGAAGCCTGTGTTTTAGCTGTGCGTGTAATTCACTCTGTCACTTGCACACAGAGAGGCCCATCTTCTCTTGTTTCGCTACTGTTGGCTTTTAAAGAATGTGTGTTTGTGTGTGTGTGTGTGTGTACGTACTTGATGTGCATGCAATGCAGGAGTGTGTGTAGGTTAGGGAGAATTTACGCATGCATATGTCCCTGTTCGAGCACTTGATAATTCCACCGGTCATACGTGCTCCTCATATTGCACCTCATGACCAGTCACAACAGGCCGGTGTGAGGCCCAGGTACAGGCATGCACAGTGAGCAGGTATTGCTACAGAGGAATGACTGTTATAGCTTCACTTTTATTGCGCCACACATGGTCTTTTATATATTTTTTCTTAGCTTACAAGGCTGTAGGCTAAATGAATGTTATGAAGAATGTGTCTACACTGCAGAAATCCCCCAGACTTACCGAGAGCTTTTAATGTGACTTGTGATTGAAGAGATGGCCTGCGACCATCAGAAGACTCACATATTTGACATGATGCGATCAAGAATAACTGGCCTTGAAAGTCAGTGTATGCAAAGGGACAGCGGCTAACGGCCTGTTTAGACAGAACTGTGTGCCTTTAAGCTTGACAAGCGCTTGATGGGAGATGTTAAGTATGGTGTGTTTGAGGAGAAATAAGAGAATGTGTAAGTGGGAGCGCGTGTGTCACATTGCCAATTCTTGTGAGTGTGTGAAGGGAGGAGAAGGTTCATGAGGTGACATCTCGTCAGCTGTTTGACTTTCCTAGTTTCCCAGAGAAGCTGTTTTGAGAACAATGCAAAAGAAAAACCACCAACCACAAACTTGTGAAATGCCACAAAGGATATATATAAAAAATGTCTTAGAGCCGTTTTTTTTTGGTAACTGAATTATTGTCGTCGTTTGAGATTGGAGACTGTAAATGTGTGAGTGACTGCGTTGTGCTTGTAGCAGACTCATATCACCTACCGGACTCTTCTACCCATCCATCTCTTGGTGTGCCTCACAATAGCAGGAATACATTAAAAAAAAAGTGAGTCAGGCAGGAAGGGGACACAAGATAAATATTGTGTTTGTATTTTCCCTCCCTCTCCCTTGCAATTGTCTCTCACACTGACAGATGAACAATGAAAGTATTTTGAACTTTGCTGCGTTCGTATCTTTTTTCGTCTGGGCTCAGAGCTGAGCTGTCAGAGCCAGACGTGCTCTGGCAGAGATTGATTGATTTCCTTTTTGTGCACCATTTCTTCCCTTTGTTCTTCCAGTAAGGCTTTGGTGTCGCTCCAGATCGTCTGGTTGTGTCATATTAACACCTGTTAACAACACACAGGGTTATGAATTATCTACTAAGCTCAGTTTTGATCGTAAACTACTTCTATAAAAATGTAACTAGAACTGGTTATTTATAATAAAAAACAACTTATATTTAGGTACTGTAAGTCAAAAGCACATGTTGTATCCTCTGGACTTCACGTCTATTATTGTATTGTTTATAGATTATTTGTCTTTGTAGACATTATACACATGCTTTTTTTTTGCTGGGTGTTCAATAAAAAAGTACCAGTCCCTAAAACTGAAAACTGCTGATAAAACTGCTGGTCTGTGTGACAAAAGGAATAAAATGTTTTATTTTAAACATTAATAAAAGTTTTAGTAAACTAAACTAAGCAAAGTTCACTAAAATGCAAAAACTGTATTGTCTTTGACCTGGTTTTGAGTTTTTATTGGATTTTGTCTTAGTATTTTCTTCTTCTTTGTTTTTACTGTTAGGTATTAATTTGACTGCTTTGCAGTATATATTTTATTTAAAAAGTTGGATTGGATTGGAAATGTAGCTAAGCTAATTTGCCTCAAAATAATGTATCTTTTCATTTATATCTAGAGGATTTATTTCTAATTTACTCAAAATATACTTAATGCCATTAATAAAAAAAATTATTGCAGGGCTTTCTGTGTATTTGTTTATTGCTATGCTAAGCTAAATTCAGCTAAGTTGAGCTAGAAGTGACTAAATGTAGATAAGCTAAGTTTGTTAAATAACATATTATTTAGTACCAAAAAAGATTGTAGCTGTTTATTTGATTCTTATTTGCCTATTAAAAGGTAAAGTAAGCTAAACTAGCCAGAACTAATCAAACTAATCAATCTACTTGTTCCAGCCTCATTTTAACTGCTCAAATATGTGAGTTGAATCAATATTCTTTCTCTAGAAGAAAGCAAACAAACATATTTCCCAAAATGTCAAACCGATCCCTTAAAGAAAAAGCTCATTAGTAATGGGTGTCAGGTCTGTTTGAATTTTTTTTTTTCCCTTGTCTGATCACGGCTGATTTAATTCCCAGATGTGTCAGTGCCAAAATATGCCACTGAGCAGGTCAGCTAAACCTCCTCCCCTCTGGTTCCTTTGAGAGTTGAATTCTTGAAAGCAAAAGGTTGAAAAATTTGCCAGCTTCAGATACAAAGTGTATCTCATTGAGCTTCTTTCTTTGTTTCATTGTTCAATTCTAATCATTTGATCCCTATTGCAATGCCATGGTGAGATGGGAGGCCAATTGTTAAAAATGGTTTAAATTATGGCTCCATCTGTGACAGCCAGAATTAAAAGAACTGAGATGTAATGTGTGTGTATTTTTCTACTGTCTGCTTGTCTGTGTTCTTTAGTACATCTGATTTATTAGCAACTTTAAAGTGGAGGTTGGAAATGCTATTTGAAGGGTTGTTGAGGGGGTTGTTGATACAAAGCAGAAAAACTACCACCAGTAACAACCTGGGCAAACTGTTCTGGTTTGATAACTAGTCTGATTATTTTTTTCATTTTTGTGACTTTCTCCACTCCTCCAGGTAGAAGTTAATGCAATGGAGGGTCCAACTTTTCTTGACTTGTTTTGCAGTTTTGTTCCTGGGGGATTCCTTTTTTTCATGACTGTTTGGCACCCCCACATCACAAATTTGGCTTGTTTGGGGTATCTGGCACAACAACACACATTCACACTCACCCACTCTGGCCTGTACTGATACATGTATTGCACACATCACACATAGATGGTGATTTTGGGCCAGGCGAGTTTGGCTGTGACTGTAGACTCGGCCTGCAGAGAGATCTTTATAGAGCAAGCAGAGCCCATCTGTGGCTGCTTCGTAGTGACAGGAGGCAGCTGGCTGTGTGTGTTTGTGCTCTCGTGTTTATGTGAGTGTGTTGTGTCGTGGCCAGAGAAGGAATCGAGGGAGGGAAGAAAGAGGCTTGTGAGTGTTTAAGTCACAGAGCAATCCCAGAATGAGGACTAAACCCGGGCTGAAATTGACCCAAATGGTTTCGTCTATAGCCAAGCCAAATGAACTCTTCCTTCCTTTCCTTTCCTCGCCTTGTGTTTCCTTTCCTCTCCTTTCGTCCTCACAGCCCAGCTGTAAGAGCTCAGTCCTTGGGCTTCTGGATGAATAAGTGGAGACCCAGAGAGCAGCAGTCTGGGCTTTCTCTCGCTGTCAGTGATATTGTGGATGACGTTCAATCACGACCGCATATACCCTTTCTCGCTTAACTCCGCTGCTCTTAAAGAAGGACGGACTCAGCACTGACAGAAACCACAGAGGCCATAAGAAGAAACAGATTATACTCTTTCTCCTCCCTAATGACTTCTTGCACTCCTCCTGCTCAACAGACCTCTTCAGCCTCTTGGTCTCGTAACAACGTCCACTTCTGTCCTCCTTGTGGCAAGGCCATCTGGACGTCATCTTGTTAGTTCATTACAGTCGCTGATTGTGAGATGCTAGCCCCCTTCATGTGACAGTGATAGAGGGTAAGCATAGAGAGCTTGTTCAGGGAACAGGAGAGGTGTGTGTCTGTGTTATAACTCGCCGGTATGACACTGTTATGAGTCACGCCGAATCTGATCTGCTCTGCATGCCAGCCTGTTGACGGAACTATCCGAAGCTAGTGTGTCTGTGAGAGCGAGAGTGGGTCTGCATTCACACGTACAAATATCAGTTCTCAAAGGGGTGGAATTCAGGATATTCAGACTTTTTTTTGCTCTGACAGCATCATTTATGTCGCTCAAATGAGGACAGCCTGGAGGGGAAAATTCCAGGCTTTCTGCTTTTCAGCAAGTCAGTCTGGCCTTTCAGAGTTGAAATGCCGTGTAGCTTAAATTTAGATTATCCAGTACCACTAACCATTAATTTGTTCGTCCTCTTTTTCTGTAATCAGGGTCAAATCCTTCCTGCTTTGCCTAAACAATTCAGGAGCCAGATGAATTTTGTTTTGCTTAATTTCAGGATGCCTGTGTTTGTTGCCGTGCCTTTCTAGTGTGTGTGGCCTGCGCTAGCACTTAGGCGACTTGTTTACCGTGCTTGACATGTGAGGAAATCAGTGTGTGTACACTGCGGGGTGTGTGTTTACGTGTGCATGTTTATAGTCAGGCCTCCCTAAGAACATCTGCCCTCGCAACGGCCTGACAGAAGCCAGCTATGCATACAAGTATTAAAGTTTGGCCACGGGCTACGATCACAGACCTATGACTAGCTCACCTCCAAGAAGAAGAAGGTTCAGGCTGGTTTTTCATGGTTGTTATGCACTTGCCAATATAAGAAATAAAGGACAATTCCTTGAAGCTGTATAGTTATATTCTGGGGATACATTTGTTTCTTACTAGGTTGTCGCAGTATCTTAACCACATTTTTCAAACAAAACTATTTCTGAAGCTGCTGTTTGAAAGCCATTGTAAGGCAACACATTTCTGAAAAAATATGTTGTGAAAACAAATCTGTCTTCTTTTCACTAAACTTCATTTAAACATTTTACTTAAAAAAAATAAGAAAAAAAAAGTGGGGGCCGCTGTAGTTCGGTAGTCAGTGCTGCAGTCTCAAAATCCTGAGGCTGCAGTTTTGAGTCCAGGTTACGTCAGGAAGAGTGTCCGGTGAAAAACAAAGACCAACTCTTTTGTGCAAGGTCTTTCATGTGGAAACTGTTAAAAAAGAAACAATCAAAAGACAATAAACAACTTTTTATTTAAACTGTATTTTTTAATCATCAACCCCTGAAATAATATTGACCACGTACACGATTGTTTATAGATAGTTTAACCTCAATTTTAATAAATAGAGTTAAATTTTTATTGATCGGATACAGAATCAAAACCAAAGTAGATTGCTGTCAGATTAAAACAACTCCAAATTTAAAAAGATTTATTGCAGTTCATAAAAATGCTGTTTTACAAACTTTTCCATGAATATTTACTTATTAAGTGATTTTCACAGCAATAAACAATTACTTGCAAGATTTCTGCCCATTTCTTTTCCTCCCTGAAGTGAAATTGAAGTTACCTAGTTGATTCCTAACAAAAACAAACAAACAAATAAACAAACAAAAAAATTCCCTAAAATTATCATAATAAAAAGACATTAAAGGAAATGAAAATACATTTTAAAACCATTACAGGCCAACCTTGTACCAGATGGTGGAGTATGTACAAAAAACAACAAAACTTAATTTCTCCAAACTCAGATCATTCAGCAGGTACAACATTAATTGTTCATAACACTTCAGCAGAAACTCCCTTCAGTAGATCTGAATGAGCCCAAACTCAAAAGGTTCCTGCTAGGAGAAGATCATTTCACAGTGAATCATTTGATTTATATCTAGAAGCATTAATGCCTTACCGTAAAGGATTATTTCAGGCAAGTACAGAATACATACAAATATACATGTGCAAAACCTGAGCTTTGTGTTCTTTCCTGATTCTGATGAAACTGCCGTCATGTGGGTGAGTTAGTCTTGTGCTTCATAAGAAAGCCCAATGTCTGTCAGCACTGTTAGCCTATATGTATTGATTGAAATGGCCAGAAATATCTCTTCTTATGGAAAGTGTCATCTCTGATAATAGGGGCGAAGCACCCACTCTCACTTTGTGGATAATGTAGGAGAAAACTAATAATTGGTGTGGAAACACTTCTCCTGGTGTGATAATTACCACAGCAATATTAGGAGGGATAAAAAAACAACAACCCACCTGTTGAGCTGGTGATCATGTGAGGATAATGTATACGTTTGTTTTTATGTCACACTCCTGGAGAATGACAAAAAGACCATCTAGCTGTAGAAACGGAAGGTCAAAACTGAATCTACATCTGAGAGGTCGGCATGGTCCTCTCGTGGAGATGACGTAATAGAGTTTAATTGATATGTATGGCATGTTCCTGTTGTCGCCCGGGAGGAACAAATCAATTTGAAGCCATTTTGTTGATATGAGCCATCTTTGCCTCTTTCTCTCTCTCTCTCTCTCTCTCTCTCTCTCTCTCTCTGGGTTCCTGTGACTCGGGTCCATTCATTCAGCAGCAGAGGCTGCCTGCCAGTGCAGCCTGGGGCAGAAGCTTGAGTTTGACTGGCCGGGGTGGAAGACAGGGGGAAGGGGAGAATTTGAGGCTCTGTTTGGGGCTTTGAGTGGGCTTTAGCGTAGGCGGTGTTTTATATGAAAGTCGGCGAGGGCAGGGGGCTTGAATAGAGGGTGGCTGGGAAGTTGGGCTGGGAAGGTCCAGGATGCACCCCACTGAGCTTTTGTGTGTTTATATGTGTGAGGACCGGGCCGATTGCAGAGTGTGTGTGTGTGTGTGTGTGGGTGGGTGTGGAGGGTGGGGGGGTTAGCATATGTGAGATCATGTGCTCATATTCACCAGTGGAATGTAAAAAGAGTAAAAGAAAGAGGAGGGGGTTCCCTTCTCTCTTTCCCTTCACTGTTTTCTGTTCTGTGTCTCCGCTGTGCTACAGCGCAGGTCTGTTTGTATAAGCTCTTTACAGGATTGAGCACGCCATGGAGCTATCCAGATGAAACAAAACCAACCTCGTTTGGTTGTTTGGAAAAATATTCTCCCTATTTAGTTTGGTCCAGGCAGATCCACCTCGTTTGACATGAGGCAGGGAGGGGACAAAGGCTCCGTCTCGTTCGGGGTCATTTCCCAGAAACATTATTTATATGTGTGCGGCTTTTCCTCTGTTGCACTCGAACTTCTTTCATCAACAGGTCTTATAAGGTCTCCAGACATCACGAATGAAAGATGCAATTCAACCGCCCTTTCTCCCCCCCCCCCCGCTCTCTTTTCCCCTTTCGACCTTCTCAAAAGTACAATAATCTTCAGTCACTTGTCTCCTCCTCTCCATTGCGTGGCTGTATGTAGCACCGGAGTGGTGCTGATTAAGCCCACAGAGAGACAAACAGGAGACAAAGTCCCTGCCCACCAGTTTAGTTTCACATCCTGGACTGGAGCTGGGCCGCAGCTTGCCAAGTGGAGGGCTTTTAAACTGGGCTAAACACTAATTGCTGCCCTATTTCTTTTATGCTTCTTCTTTCCCATCTGCGATGGCGCTTCCAGACCTCCACAGCAGCCAGAGCCTCATTATAGCAGACAGTTAACAAAGGCTGGGAAACAGAAGCAGAGAATTCACTTAGGATAGCTATCTAGCCGCCAACTCCGAGGCCTGCACAGAAAATTGAATCAATGACAGGGGGCCGGCTTGAGATAAATCCTTCAAGGATATTAAGATATTAGATTTTCACAATCTTAATTATTTGTCTAAATTGTTACTACTCATTCTGATAACAGACAAAGTTGTGAGTGTAAGTCTTATTATTTTATTCCAGTGGTAGTCTTTTATGTATTTTGTAAGGGCAAATTTTAATTAAAAGCTATTATGGCAGCTACAAAGGAAATATATAACACCTGTTTGTTGAGTGAGGGGTTGGTTGTGACATTCTTTGGTCTGTCTTTTGTTTCATTGTTGATTGTTGCAAAAGGCAGCAGTGATGCTTTTGCATGTGTGTGTATGTTTGTCTGCAGTATTAATAAAATATTTCCTGAACCACTGGACGAAACCTTTAGAAAGTTATCTTTGGATGTACTTTGGATGTACTGCTACAGTATAATTCACCCCAACTCAAGATAGCAGCCACAGCCAACTGACCCTAGTAAACACAAAATGGCAATAACTCAATTATACAGATATTGATATATAAAATATTTTATATTGCAGATACTAAAGTTTGTGGTAGTAGCGAAGCATCATTACCAACACACACTTTGCGCTCTACATGAGAACTTCAAACTTGGTCAACAAGACAAAGAATCTACGTTTATGTTCTGCTTTTATTAACAGCAATACATATAACATTTGAATTGTAACATAAATAACACATTTAAATACATAAATGAATGGTTTTATAGCTCACATAAATTCCCCTAACACAACCTCACGCTTCAGGACAACTGTGGGCTCAAATGATCCAAGGACAGCGTTTCCTGAAATAACTTGCATCCTCAAAAATGAAGAGCCAAATACAGTATGTTATCAATCAAATCCAAATAAAGCAAACCTTTTTACCTGCTGTTAACCTTGACGGGCGATGACAGGTTAAGATGCTCAGCTGCCACAAGTTTGTCAAGTTTGTCCCCTCTGTAGGACTGTCAGGGATACTCTGAACAGCCAGGTCTGGTTTCCTCAGACAACTGTCTGTTTATTGTGTCGACATAACAATTGCCTATAATTTTTCGATGAGCTATCAATCTGAATGTCTGTCTCTTCCTTTTTCATTCTTTGTTTGTTTCTTTTTTTCTGTCTATGTTTGTCTTTCTCTGTCTCTGTCTTTTTCTCTGCTTGTTTGGTGGACCAGTGATTTGTCCTTCACTTGGACCTGAAGTAGGAGAACAAATTTGGCTGCTGTTGTCAATGAGAGTACTTCAAAAATAGTAGATACTTATGTATGGATTCTGTGATGGACTTGCAACCTGTCCAGGGTGTACCCTGCCCCTCGCACTGTGACTGCTGGAGATGGGCACCAGTGACCTCCGTGACCTTAAGAGGAAGAAGCAGGTTAAGATAATGGACAGATAGATATCTATGGATTAATTTAGTAATAGTTTTACTAGTATGCTTGCTTTCTCCAATATCAGAAGTTTGTTTAATCATGTTTGTATGCTAATTTTGATGCTCCAGACCAGTAGTTCCCAAAGTTGTGGTCTGGACCCTAATGTTGATCATGGCACACCAAGTATGGGGTCTTGACCTACAGGAATAAAAATACTTCAACTTCAATTTCTTATAGTTTGTGGGTCAAAAGATAAAATCTTTGGAAACCACTGCTCCAGACGTGGGGTGTAATGGTGCAGGCTTCCCCGCCTCGAGTATTCTAACACGTCCAGAGGATCGTGTTGTGACAAAACTTAGAGAAAAGTTGTTCTCCAGATTAATAAAATTTGTCTACCGTAAACTTTACGCTAAGTTTCATATTTTTGGAGGATGTTGGTGTTTCAGAGAGCCTCGTCTACGCCATGGCAGACTTTTAATCTATTTTTTTCTGTTCATGTGGGGAGATAGAGCTCACCCCGCGTGCCCGTAAACAGGTAATGGCAGGTACAGGGAGTGGCAGCAGAAACTCGGCTAAATGAGCAAATTCTGTGAAATGCTGTGTTTTGTACTGGATGACATTTTGCTTGGTAAATTCTGCAATTCCGTCAACATTTCCTGCATCACCAAAATCATAGGGCCTTACAAATGAGGGATACGTTGAGGAGATGAATAAGAGCAATGGACAAAGCATGAGAGAAAATGAGACTGCAGAGTGGAAATAGAAGGGACTGAAATTGTGGGGATAGAGTGGGGAGAAGAGAAGGGTCAGCAACAAAGCCCCTAATGTTGCCATGGAAACATGTTTATGCCTCAATGATGCATCTTGTAGATCCAATTAGAGACTTATTGTGTCTGTGTCTTCGTAGACATATTATGCACATGTATCTGCAGTAGCCATTGTGCACGCACACACACATCCTATTAAACATTTGTTGACTTAAGTACACACAGAAACACACCAGTAGAGAAGCAGAGGGTTGTTCCTGAACACCAGAAAATCATGTGGAGATGTTGGACAAAGGATACCCCATGTTCACTGTTTCCTACCGACTCTTGAAAAAGTAAACCCCTCTCTCCCCCTCATCAGACAATAGTGGGGAAATAACGTCTCATATACGTCAAAAGTCTCTCCTGTCCACACAGAGACATGACATTAAAAATAAGTATGACAGAAAGGATTTCAACTGGATTTTTTCCTCTTTTGTGAATTAAGTCAATTATTTGTTAATGCTCCCTTTATCCAAAAAGAATGAAGACGAATGTTAATCCAATCATGTTCATTTTCATGGGGGGTATTTTCTCAAAAAGTGGGATTTAATGGCTGGCTGTTTGCCAGTGTTTGACATCCTCAGACAAGAAAGACTGGAGATCCAAAGCCCCCCACCTCCTCCACACACTCCTGTGTCGGTTTCTTTTGGGAGGCACTGCGGCCCTACCGTTCGGCTCGTCTGAAGAGCCGGTTATTTAGCGGTGAAATGATGTGTGTGATGATGAAATGAGGGGGCTGCAGATAAGGTGAGATTACGCTCTGTGAGGGAGGAAGAGGGTAGGCAGCGAGAGAGAAGACAGACAGAGGGCCCCAACCGCTGATGTCTTGTTAAAACGTGAGGGATCAGGAAGAACAACAAATGCATTGCGCGTTGCTAAACCCAGCCTAAATCCGCTGGCATGGGCAGATCTAGCAGATAGCCCCTCTGCTGGGCTCACTGTCTGCTATCATGACACACACACACACACACATAGACACACACGCTCGTGTACACACCCGTCCATAAACACACCCGTGGTCAGTCCGGCTGTCTGGGTTAATGCTTGGCTAACTGGGACAGCAGAGCTGAACCATGTTGACATTTTAAGCCCCAAACAAGTCCAGAACAATGATTCAGCCCATCTGTACCCCGCCCCCAATAGGAGTGCAACCTCAGCTTATTTTGCCAACACACACACTGCCTAAATACTCTGCTGTGTACCTCTGCCCCTACTTTTCACACACACACACTGTTCCCTGTCTTTTAGTGAATAAAAGAGAACAAACGGTGATCTGACTGAGTTGGCAGCAGAGAGCGAGGAGGAAAGGTACTGTAAGGTCACATGGATTATCTTAATCCTGCAGAAGATGATCATGACAGAGGGAAGATGTACCAAGAAAGCCTTAACCTTTCAATCGACCGTTGCACACTATTCTGCGAAGCTGCAAGCAAAGTTGGCAATACGTTGAGGTGCAGGTCTCATCTCCAAGAAATCTGTTGGGTTCTTTCCTTAATGTGATATACAGTCACGACTGTGGTAGCCATTTTGTATTGCGACAGCTTTCTTTCTTTCTCACAAACTTTTGGTATGCTTTGATTCAGATCCAAGTATGAGGTAAAACCGTCACTCGTTCTTGACTTGTTCTGAAGCATGTCAAGCTGCTGCCTACAGGGTTTTTTGTGAGACAAAATGAACAATGCTTGGCCTGAATGCCCATGTCAGATAAATCTAAACCTCTAATTCCCTCAGCGAAAAGTTTTAAGACTATATAAACTGTGCTTAAATTATGTGGCTGATTTTTCCAGACTTATCTCTTTTATCTGTGAGTAACAGTTTGTCTTCCTCCCCTTTCCCCCGCCTCTCCCAGATTTCTTCCTGGAAAAGGTCTCATCATCTACCCAGACATCGGGGACAAGCTGGATATCATCTGCCCCAAAGCGGACCAAGGCAGAGATTATGAGTATTTCAAGCTGTATTTGGTAAAGAGGGAGCAGGCAGAGAGTTGCAGCACGGTGCTCGATCCAAATGTGTTGGTGAACTGCAACAAGCCCGAGAAAGACATCAAATTCACCATTAAATTCCAGGAGTTCAGCCCCAACTACATGGGCTTGGAGTTCAAGAAGAATGTCAACTACTACATCACCTGTAAGTTTGTCATGAAAAGATGATTTATTGTTGATATTTAGCTTTTTAACCTTCATTCAACCGGAGAAGCCTGACTGAGCATGCAGAGTAATAATCTCTGCTTCACACTCAGTTACACACAGTCACACTCGGGAGTTTCCCATTAAAATTGCTTTTTGATAGCTTCGGCAGCGGTCCCATAGCAACCACCTGGAGGTTCTGTGCTTTCTTAAGACGGCGTGGTCAGAGGTGATTTGAGGTGTTAAATATTCCATGTTTTTATGGGATTCAAACTGGCAAGCGTGAGTCAGTTCTTAGCAATTTCTTAGAATTTTTAAGCATTTTGCAGTTTACCTCAAAGAAATTTGTTAAAAAAAACTAAGACCAGGTAATGTCTGATTAAGATAATTTGAAAGTAAATCTGACCTAAAATTGTACAATTACTGAATTTTAGGTTCTGCCTCTGCAGAAGAATTTTAATCAATTATGTGATTGGTCATGATCAATAATCATTTGTTACTTGATTCTATTGTGTGTGGATACTGAGATAATATTGATTGAATGCACAGTAACAATTTTGAAGAAAAACATCAAATTTAATTAAAATTTTTCTGAATAAATTTTGAAAATCCCCATTGACCGGAAATAATATTTTGTACCTGTAATATATGAGTGTTATAATTTTATTTCAGTTGGGTTTTGTTCGGTCAAACCTTCAGCCTAATCGATTTCTTGATATTTTTCCAACATTAAAAGACAGATAACAAAATATGTTTTATTCTTTTGCACATTCTTTTTTAGTCATTTTAGACATCCTTTTCAACATAGTTAGATCATAGATATTTTTTAACCTTTAAACATTGTTTTCAATAATTTAACACTAAAATGCAATTAAAATTAAATGTATTAATTTCATTGCAATAAAACAGGTCAGTCGGTCTCAGTGAGACTGTTTCCACAGCAACAGCAGAAAGTTTTAAAGATCCGGTGGAAGAAAGCTCCCCCTTACTTTTTCTTGATCTTCTGGTTTTAGGGTGGTTTGGGTCGATTATCAGAGGTTATAAACCAGAAGATGGTGGATTCACAAACTGTGTCATGGTCCTCCTCCATGTTGACCTTCTCATCTGTAGCTTCTCTGCATTAGACTGGTCTGTTTGGACTTTCAGCAGGTGGAGCACACAAGGATTGGTCTGTTGATAGACAGTTGGTTCTGTCCTTGTCTGAAATGTTTTAAGATCTTCTTGCTCTTCAGGAAAAACTACAAACTGATCAGAGGAAGAGGAAAAACTAGAACCTCAGCAGGGTCTGGTTTTATGGGAGATTCAAGGTCTTTATACAGATTGAGTTTCTCATTCAGGTTAACAATAAACTCTGTAAGCACAGGTTCTGCAGGAGGTGTCAAAGGAGTTGGTGGTATCGGAGGAGGCCCTGATTCTGAGCTGATTGTTGGCTGCTGTTCTGGTAAGGCAGAACTAAAATCCTCCTGGACTGGAATGCTGGCAGGGGGGTTAACTGTGGGGGGACAGTCTTTGAAACACTTCAGGGTCCCTTGGCCAAAACAACCCACAAATGTGTCCCACTGAGACACAAACAATGTCACTCAGCAGCTCTGGTTCAAAGTTCTACATGTTGTCCCAGAGGACATCATGTGGGTCCATCTGTCTGATCTCTGAGATGATAGACAGGACCAGATCATCCCTAATACAGTGGGAGAAGGCCTGGTGTTTCACAGTGAGAGCCCCTGAAACTGTCCAAAATAAGCCCTTGTAACCCCAGTGGAAAGTTTGCTGAGCAGCCTTGAGGGCATGTTTAGAAGAGAGCATGGGGGAAGCACCCAAAGGCCCTGCAAGACTTAAGGGACTACCTCCATCACCACATTTTATGGACAAATCAGTCTGGAGCTTGATTCTCAGTATTTTAGGATTTCTATAGATGACAGTCATCCAAATGAATTAAAACCTCTCAGTGTGTCCAACAGATTTATTAAGACTGTAGTTTAACCATAAAACGTTTGAAATGCAACTCACAGAAATCAAGGAGCTACAAGATTTGGGTACCTGAGGAGCGTCTTTGCTTCACACACATCAAAGAGTCAGAGTTAACATAATGTCAGAACAAAACTAACATCTTTTAATTATCTAGTTGTCATGTCTAAAGTCTTACCGACTAAAGAAGAGATTTAATTTCGTCGTCATTATAACCATCCAACTGAAAGTCCCAAAACCTTGAAAAGAGATAAAACACAGACTTTTACTTTACTTTTACACTGAATGCTGTTAGATATATTAACACAGGCAGTTTCAGGTGTAGTTGGTCTTTGTGTTTCAGTAACAGTGCTGTCTTAGAGAACTGTGTTGTAAGCCTAACTTTTCTTTAAAATTATAGCTTTGGTTTGATCTTAGCTTCCTGAGAGTGCTGTTAGGCTGGGTCTCAGCAACATCTGAAGTGAACTTCTTAAACCGGTAAAATTATTTAGATCATCCTAAAATTAGAAGGACAGAGTTTGAACTAACATGCAGCCAGCTCTTTTCATGCTAAAGAGCGACTGAGCCTGTGTGGAATCAATAGATGATCTGCAGGCCAGAAAAAAGGACCCACCACCAATAACCACTAATGAAACATAAAGCATATTTCTGTTACATCAAAGAGCACACAAATAAGCTAGAATTGTAGGCATATTAATAACACTCAGTTTTAGTAGTATAATTTGAAAGTTTTAAAAGCTCCTGCAGCTTTTATTCTTAAAAGCAGCTCTTTAAAATCCTGCACTGAAAGAAAAACACACACAAAGAAATCATAGTTTTTTTCTCATCTGTTTGCACTTCAGTCAATATTTGTGAACTCTCCTTTGCAGCCAGAATGCAGGGAAGCATGAAGCCTGGGATGTTATCAAGCGTTGGTTTTCATGGTCGTTCTTGTGGCAACATGCGATGCGGGTTTTTAGGTATATTTCCCTCTGAGCTTCATTACGCCCACATGCGTTTTAGAAAACACCTTGGGTGTTTCTGCCACTTTCTAAAAGATTTCCTTGTCTTTTTTATTTTTGCAGGGCTGCTCTGCATATTGTCTCTTGATTACATCATAAATATTTTAACTTAATTTTATTCCTGACATGTGCGTGGGCTCGCATTCCTGACAGCAGTTAGCTTCAACTTTAAAGCAAAAGTGTCAGCTTTACTTTAGGTTGATTTTATTTTTATGCAAAGCTCTTTCTCTCATGTCTCCTCTGCAGAACAGCCGTCTTACTGATGTTTGTTTTATGCAAACGAGAGGAACACTTTGCACTCTGCTCCTTGCGTCCCAGACTGCGAACTCATACCTAGAGCCAGTTGTAAATCCTTCACAGGGGAGGCTTGTCTCACAGGATCCAGCTGATAGTGGATCGTTATTAGGCTCATATACTGTAACGTTTCCTTGTCAGCAGTAATCGGATGCAGCATTCGTTACAGTATTATGTTAATGTTGCTGTTCTTTGCAACAGGAAGAGCATGTTTTATCTGTTCCACTGCAGCCATAACACACTTCATCTATCATTTAGATAATGGCCATGTGCGGTTCCTCTTTGTGTCTTTCGTGTGTGTTTTGAGGGAGCGAGAGAGGAACGATGAAGCACCTGCACTTTGTACATTGTTTCAGCTTTACTTACACCATTTACAGGATCTGTGGCGTGTGTGTGTGTGTGTGTTTTGAGGCTCTTTTAGGCGGCCAGCTTATCCTTACCTAGAAGATGAGAGTAAATTATCCCATTGTCTCTGCTGGGAATGTGGTCCAGACATTCAGCAGAGCGGCGTAAATCTATTCTGCCTATAAAGACTGGGCTTATCTGCTTTGATTAACGGTCAAACGTGGCAGACACCATTTGAGACGAGAGGAAGATGCATAAGGATTGGACATCTTACTAAATCCCACAGCAGTCTTTTTTTTGTCCACCCCTGGCCTCCAGCCCTCTTCCTCTTTCTGCAACATTCCCCCCCACACACACGCACACACACACACACACACACACACACACACACACACACACACACACACACAC
>JAVKLF010000161.1:5099158-5111187 GCA_034783495.1 Millerichthys robustus | reverse complement strand
CACACACACACACACACACACACACACACACACACACACACACACACACACACACACACACACACACACACAGAGGGAGAGACTTGCATACACACATTTTCTAACCCCTGTTTCTCAACTGAACAAACTGGTTATATTTCACTGAGTTGTCTAAACACAGGATATCGAATGAGCTGTTTGTGTGGAAAATGGCTGTGCTGTGTTTAGGGCTTAGAATGTGAAGAGAGGTGACTCCAGACAGGAGGCTTTTAGGGAAAAAGAAAATAAAAGAGGGAAAAAAGGGAAGGGACATATATTCTTTCACAAATATACATACACAGACCGTAATAATACATCACGGAGCAAAGCCTAAAGAACATCCCTCCATTTTGTCTGGTAATCACCCCTCATTGACATAAAGTGGTATGACTACTTGGTGATTGGTTCTCTGCGGTTAGCTGGGCCTCGACTCTCTGTTCTATATAAAGTTGAAACCACAAAGCAGTAAACAGAGGCAGCCTGTCGACATGCACCTCTTCTCTGCTGTGATTTTCTGAGTAGCGGGCAGACTGGGCCTGATCCTTCCTGACAGCTGTCAGTCTTTATAGCTGTGTACCATCGTGGACCGTGACACGTGCCGACTTCCCCACCAGAATTCTGCCACAGTAGAGTACACATCGTCTCACCTCAGTGAATAACAAAACACCTGCTAGTAGCAAACACTGAAATAGAGTTTATTCCTGGTGCTTACCCTCCATGTCGTGTCGGTGATTTCTGTGCAACTTCATTTGTTTATTTGGGAATCAAAAATGAACTAATATAAGCTTTAATATCTGTAAACAGAATTCTAATAAAAAAGACTGATTAGAGGTTGACCAATTAAGATTTTTAATCACAACTTCCATTGCAGTTATATTTTTAATCAAGTCTGATTTATAAGATTTATTTTCAACAATAAAGTCATTCATTACGGATGTCCTGATTTTGTTTTGTCTCCAATATTGATTTTAAGATAAAATATTTTTCTCAATTAGATATTTGCACTTTTTTTTAACAACGCAGACTTGCAGATTATTATTGTTGTTTTTTTTTCATACCAACAAGGAAAAAATGTTTTTTATGTTACTTCCTCATAGCATGGCAACCAAGTGTGCAATTGATCTCTAGTGTTCTGTATGGCTAAGCAGTGACACTGGGTAAACATCTGAACTCCAAATGTTTGTTGTAAAGCTACCAGTGGTCACATCTGATAAAAATCCCCGCAGGTGATGGTGAACCTTTTTCTGGAGCTCAGGTAGCACTTTGTTGGTTAGCAATGTTGAAAAAGTGGAGAATGTACTTTTAGTGATGAAACCCTATTTTCTCCACCTCAGCAATGAGTTGTTCATTCATTCTGTATTCCTGCTTGCCTTATCTCTGTTCCATTGACTCTTGACTCTTCGCTTTAGTGTGTTGCTTAGCCATGTTAGCTTTAAAAGTTTGCTGGATAAACTTGGTGTACACAGCTGAGTATTCAAGTTTTAAAAGTCATACGTTGCAAGGGTATAGTATCATTTTTCTTTTTTTAAAATACTTCCAATCCACAGACATACTGGCAGAGTACATCATATTTTACAGCAGCTGTATTACAGTGTGACTGATGTGAAAACTGTAGACATTTGATCAACAACTTAGATCAGAAGTTAAGTGTGATCAACTACTTCAAAACCAATTTATTAATTGGAACCAGAAGTCGATACTTGAGATCAACTTGGGACCCTATTATTCATATCTTATATAACTATTTGTTCTGGTAAATTTGTTGAAGCTCTTTCAAAAGTTACCGTAATATTTTAGTAATTTTCTTCAGAAGTCTGCTGGTGTTGGACTTAAAATAACTCCCCTGTCTGTGAAAGTCACCCTTGTTGACACAAAGGCAGAGTATCAAGTGTAACAATAAAAGTTTCCCCATAGATTTGCTTGACTTTTAATCTTCTTACTATGGAAAAGTATGTCCAATTATTTTAAAACTGCAAAAGTCAGCCTAATTAATCATCTGACTGGTGTAACTCAAGTCTGGTTGCAGTTTTTAAAACACAAAGTTTAAGATTAAATGTAACTATGAACTTTTCTGCAATGTTCACCTGAAAGAGTTAGTTAGGAAGCATGTTTCATGTTAGTAACATTGGCACTCTTTGGCGTGGGCCCTCTTCTCTATCACTGTTATTTTTTCCTCAACAACCCACACATTATACACCCCGCCTTCTAAATGGTCCCCGGAGGAATTCTCTACCATTGAGCTTCGTACATCCAGCACTTTCTAGCTCTGCTCTACAAGTCAGCCCTCTTCTCTTGCTCTTCCTCGCCTTGGGGTTGAGTTTAAGGTCAAGGTTGAAATCTTTGCCCCGACTGCAACCGATCAAAAGATCCTCCCTTGCCCTACGTTTTGCAAGGTCGCTCTATCGGCTGTGCACATGCGCGCTCCCACGCAGGTGCTCACTGTAATAATAATGCAAAGGAGTTCATGAGTTCGAATCAAATAAAATTTTTAAGATAGCCAAGAGAAAACGAGCACTGAAAAAGACACACAGCCTGATTTTATGCGTCATAATAACAGTAATATGATTAACAAAAAGTGTGAAATGTCATCTTTTAAAGATAACATAAAATTACCATAATCAAATCACAGCCACTCAGCTGTCAGGTCGAAGGCATGTTGATTTTCAGATTATAGGGATGCAAATAGCTCGCACATTTTTAACTGGCAGTTAAATAAGTGTTTTTAATGTGAAATGCTAACAGTTAACATCTGGTACCCCCATCACTCCCCATTTGTAACGCTGAAATATTTTAATTAGAAGCAAGAGACACTGAGAGGAGTTTCCGTTTGCATCCATGATGGACTCTCACACATGCTTATTATGAGCAGAGAACAAAGGATGCTCTGTTTTATTGCACAATTCTCAGATTGTACACATTAAAAACCACCAAAAAAAGCTTGCAATAATGATTTGTACAGTTGCCAAACATTGCAGCCCTGCTTGAAAGGATTGTTTCATAAGCTGGGATACAGAATCATTAAACCTCCAAAAATGCTCCATTTCAGTCACTGTTGTCTCTTTATATCCCTCTGACTCTGCTTTTATGAAATTATCTATAATAGCTGTACAGATTTCTCTAAGTGTTAAGTTATTAGAGGCAATTTTTCTTAGTCCGTAGCCACAGTTTGTAAATAAGTTCACTGTTAAAAAATAAAATAATGTGGATTGAAGCAGTAAATGGTACTTATGTTGCCGATTTGAGTTTAAAGCAGCTAATCAGCGAGCTTTAACAGATTTTGTTTTCAAAGTAAACCCAGCCAACAGATCAGGTTAGCACCGGTGGAACAGCCTGGTCAGGGATAAGCAGATTTAACCCCGTGTTTCTTAGCGTGCCATTGTAATATATGGCTTTCTGCTAACTTTGCAAATCTATCCAGGCTGCTTCTGCTACTTCTCCTTTGGATATTTCATTCTGTCTAGGTTAGCAGGCACAGCATTATTGTCGCTGGTTATTGCTTTTCGTTTATTGCAGAGGAGTTTGTTTGGAGTGGAGCGGAGTGAAGGGGAGGGGGTAAGAGGACTCTGCCTCGGAGAGACGGGGCTGCTCACATGGCTGTACGAGTGAATGGTTACCATTGGTTACGGCGGAGCTCGTCGCTGCTAGATGAAGCGGATATATTCATGTATTCATCTCAATTAGTCGGCTCCAAACGCAGACACTCATCCCTCCTCGGCTGTGCTCCATGCTTATCTTATTAGAATATTTGATCCTGCATGTGAGGCCTCCCTCACTCTCTGGCTCATCATGTCAACCCTTGTTTCCTCTCTTCACTCCCACCCGCCCCCCCTCACCCCCTCCTCCTCCCAGAATCTCCCTCCATGATTCTCCCCTCATGTCTCAGAGTTTATGCGCAGGCAGGTGCTGTGGGAGGTCTGTGTTCAAGTCAGTTTGCTTGATTACTCAGATCTTCTCTCAGCACGCAGACCACAAGAGACCGCAACTCAGAAATAACAATGTTGATTTTTGTTTCCTCCTCTCAGCTAACACAAACTTATTTGCTGAGTAACCTTTTATTTTCCAAAGGCAATTTAAAAGTCTGGTTTCTTTAATGCCATCCGCTGAGCGGAAACCATCTTTATGCTTTTTGTAGGTTTAAAGGAATAGGAGACATTTGAGGCTAGCTTGATAGATGCATGTTTAGAGTGCACAATGATTAAAAGAAGTAAATGTAGGACAGAGGAATGTTAACATCAATGTCCATAATGAAAATTGTCATGGACTATGGTGTATTGCTATATATAAAAAATACATGAGCACAGGATAAAACAATGAAGGCCATAATCTAAAACACTCTGCAGCTGCATATTTCTCTTTCCATTGTAGATGTCTGAGGTTGTTTGCCTCCCGCTTTGCCAGTAGTACATATTCTGAAAGTATTTCTTCTCCGGCCAATAGCTGAACTCAAATCTTAGCTCTGTGTCTGTCAGATGGAGTTCATTCTTGCTCTCCCTCAACCCTGGAACATTAAACAGGGGTGGAGGCCTCCAGGCCCAATTGTTCCCCTCTTTTAATGCTGTTATTGCAAGTATGACTCAGCCCTCTGAGAACAGTAGGTCATGATTAGGACATTAACGATCAGTTGTTGGGCTGATGGTCCTCTTTCACATGTGACTAACCAGTTTTGATTGTCATCAGGTATTGCTTATAAACCCAAACTTACCTGTAACTTCTCAGACTGAAGAAGTCTCCTGGAGATAAGACAAAATATTTAAACAAAGAAGAACCCATCCGGAGGACTTACTCAATTTTTTTTTCTACCTGGATTATTGAGATGCATCAGCACACTTGGAACAGTGGTTTGTCCTTTCCAAGGCACGCTCTGAAATGGCTTTGTTTTCCGACAGCCATTCAGCAGCACCCTCAGTCGGAGCCTGCCAAGAAGTCCGCCTCCCCCCGAGCTTGGAGCCCAGGCCTGTTTACACAAACTCATCTGAGAAATATGGATCTATAATTATAGAGGTTGTTAGTTTTAATGTCGCATCCTCGTGGTGGAAACCACCGCATGCTTGGTCAGCTACAACAAAGAAGGGTGGGCTGATGAAACTCTAAGCGAGCACGGCATGAACTATTTCTTTGTGGAAAGTGTTTTGTAAGATTCAGAGAGAGACAAAAAAAAGGAGTGGGGGCTTCTTGATGGAATCAGCTCTGAACAAAGCAAACAAATATGAATCACAAGGCGGTAATAGAGATTGCTGTGGTTGTCCAAAGCATAAATACACATTCTAAATACTGCTCCACAGGCCAGGGCCAAGCCCGTTTCTGTGAATTCAGCTCAGTGGCAAAATGTCCATGTTCCATTCCAGCACGACCACAGACGCACAAACACAGTAACAGAAGCAGGCAAACAAACAAGAGGCGTGTGTGTGTGTGTGCACGAACACACAGGCAAAAATAAGCACAACGCCACATAAGCAAATTCAAATATATATATGCTCATAAACTCACACTAGCATGCAAATAGATGCGCACACAAAATTAAAACACCACGTGCCCCCCCACTCGTCCACCCTGCACTTCTGTTTGCACAGATTTGCTTCCCTAATAGGAGCTGCTGTAAGCATTGTGCATTCGTTAATGCACGCTGAAGAGAAGCACGGCTCAGCTGAGCATGAGATATTTTCAGTCAGCAGTCCCACAGGTGCAGCGCGTGTGCTGTCAGAGTTTGTGCACGTCGTGATGGATGGATGCTGAGGAGAAACATGTCTTCAAATAAATATGTGCTGTGTAGTTCGGGCTCACAGCGACTTGATGGTTCCGTACCTCCTGTTCAAAACCCAAGGGTCACATTTCTTTCCCTCACTTCTGCTTGTCTATCCTTATTTTATTTTTTTTGCCACAACTCAATCTTTCTCTCCATCCACCTCTGCTAACACCCCCCCCCCCCCCCCCCCCCCCCCCCCCCCCCCCCCCCACACACACACACACACACACACACACTCCCCTGCCCATCCTGCTTCGATCTCGCTCCCTCCTTCCATCTCCCCTGCACAGTGACAGATCCTGCAGGAAATTGTTTTGAGTCTGCCAGACATTTTTGTGTTGTAGTAGTTTATTTGTGCAAGGTGGGGGTACAGAAGAGTTGTAAGGAGGCCTTCCATCTCCCCACTCCCGATCTGGAGGTTAAGCTCTGGGACTATTTGGTCATCCTTTGCCCCCCCAAAAAAACCCCACTGATCCCTGATCAGCATGAGTTTACCATGTAAGCGATACTGAAGAGAGAGGAGCAATGACTTTTTGTGGCAGTGGGGGTGAAATGTGCAATCAGTGTTTGAGTGTGCCCTCCTGTTTGCATGCAACTAGCAGGCTTTGTGTGCATTAGGATGTAATCAGCGGCCTTTTCTCTGTGGTCTGTCATGCTCCCTGATTGGGGTTCTAGTGAACAACAGAGGGAAAAAAGGAGGCGAAAAATGATGCTCTTTTTTCCCCCCTGCTTCTTTTGTTGCAGCTTGGCCTCTTGGAGCTGAAGAAACCTTGCTACAGTTTGTGGAGCTGTGGCGCTTTGGATATTAGCTCCATCCTGCCCCCCAAGCTATTATATATTTGTCTCCGTGTCAACATGTGTCTGTGTGTGTCACTGTGCATTAAAGCTGCTCTGACTTAAACTTCTGTTGGCTGCAGTCAGCTCGCCTACATGTTAGCAGGTACCAGAGCTTCCTCCTGAGGTCTGGGCACACTGGCTCGCACATTCAATGATGAAAAAAAAAAGATATACACACATGCACAGTCACAGCGACATGTGCACGCCCACACACCTATCCTTGCCTTTGTTTCTCCCTTATTGCAGATTTTGATCCTGTGGACAACAGATGGGCTGACATTGACTCTCTCCTCGATACCAAGTACACTCTCTGTCTTTACTGTCTTTCTGAGCTTTAATATTGGGCTCAGACAATTAGGCAGCTATTTATTCGAGGAATATAGCCGGTGTAAATTACATTGATTGTCATTGACTGCTGTCATGTCTCAGATGGGAGGATTTGCTTTCTCTCCTGGTCTATTCTTGTGCTTTTAGTCGGGAAAAAGTTCATGAAAAAACATTTCATATCCCCCCTCTAACTTTGAATACCTCATACGGTTTGTTTTGGATTACCTATTTGAGATGGGAAGCCCCGAGCCTGCAGCAGGATTTATTGTTTGTTTGTTTGTTTCCCCCTGTTGATGTGCTGAGCAAAACAAGGCCGGCTGAGTTGTCATAATTCTCTTCTGGAGGCCAGATTGAAAAGGTCAGTGGAAATGAAGCTCCTCTCTGTGTGGAGGATGAATGGAGCCCCACACAGAAACAGAAGAATCTCAAAAGCCTGGCACATGCACTGTCATCTAAAAACATTCATTTAAATACAGACACAAACGGACCCCTGCAAGCTCATATTTTACGCGCACCAGCAGGAGAGGTGAGAGCTCGAAAGATATTTCATCCCACACAGTTCGGGTTTGTTGATTTGTTCCATTGCTGTAGCTCTGGTTTCCCTCAGGAGGGAGTTCACTCACAAATTACCTCCTCAGTCAGTTGAGACTTTCGGAGCCTCGTGGCCTTTGACACGCCACGGCTATCTTGCCACATTCCGATCCATCCCAGTGGTTCTTTTATCAGGCTGATTTGTGGCTCACCAAATCTTTAGGTGAATCAACGAGGGGTGTGTGCGACTCCTCTCCAGAGTCCAGAGCCGTGCGTTGTCTTTTCGGACGCCCGCAAAGGTCAGAGAAAAGATGGCTTTTATCATCTGCCGAGATTTAGCGAGTGAACCATGGTTCACCTCATGTGATTATCAGTGCAAATGAAGCAAGACAAAAACTTCCGTGTGCCCCCTGCTGAGGAACACGCTCACTAAGAGGCCTTCTGTGTACTTCTGTCAGCTGATTACACATGTGTAACCAGTACCACCCAGTAATACTTAGGAAGTAACTGCTGGGATTTATTATTTGTTAATCTTTGTACAAAGGAATACTTATGAGGTAAATAATAGGATAATGGTTACAGTGCTCTTTGTGAGTTCCTAGAACAGACTTGTTTGCCATTCAGTAAAAAAGTTTACATGTTGAATGTCAGGATGAATTTGAGGAAATGTTATCACTTAAAAGTTGTGTTTGCCTTGCTTGTACAAAGGTTGTATTCACACAACAACAAAAACATGTTCCTTACCCTAATGACAAATTAAACCGAAGCCCATCCACTGCAAAAATATTGGAAAAATGGGGGTGGAGGATAATATAGTTGATAGAATGTGGAACAATGCATTTCTCAAATTCAAGAATGACATTTTCTGACTTTTCCTGTGAAAAATTGGATTTACCACAAAGAAAAATAATTATAATAATGTCACTGATATGAGTTATTGTTATTATTTTAAGTGCCTGACCTAACATGTAGGCATAACACTGTTGGGCACAAACGTGTTCAAATGAGCACATTCACAAGAAACATAATTATTTTCTTTGAACTTTGAACTTAAAAGTTTGTGGATTTTGAACTGAGCCTGGCTCAAAGTGACATAAAATAACACTGTTCGGAAGCATAAAGGCTACTTGCAGTCTGAGACTTTTCGGACAAAATTAGCAACTTCTTGTTGAAAAAAAACGCTGACATTTTGTCCTCAAAGACAGGGTGTTGACCGCTGTCAACAAGCCATGTGGTCAGGCACACACATGTCTAGATACTTGTATTCCTTTCCTGCACACTTTTAACTAAATGTAAAAATATTGAAAGTCCATTTCATTAGCAACAAAAGTGGAAGTTTATGCCGAGGTGTGTCTGCACACTCAGTTCTGTATGCACCTTGTGTGAGCCTAATCCAGTCAGTATTTCCATCCATATGCCACCTGCAGGAAGCAGAAAGGAGGAAAAAAAGAGCCACCATTCAGGGTCAAATTCTGAGACATTTTGCCTTCATAATGTATACAATGTGTTAGAATAGATATAGCGGCACAGATGTCTATTGTATATGCAAGTAGAGGTTTTATCAGGATTTCATTATAGTAAAGCATCAGCGCAGAGCTTTGGAATGACTAAGAGTGAAGTCCTAATGGACTGCCTTGCAGTCACAATGTCAGACTTTGCTTTGTGACAGAAATAACAGAAACATGTGACTAAGAGCAACTTCACTGTAACTGCCAACATATTAAAATACAGTATATGTGAGCACAGGAAATAGGAGAAAAGGAAACAAATGTAAGTGAATGAGTCCAGTTGTATTCTGAGTCAGCCGAACTTTGACCTGGTTCTTGTTACGGGTGCACACAGGGGAAACAAGCAATAGTTTCCAAATAACAAACACTAACAGTCATGACTAAATTGGGTTCTCATTTATGATTTAGCATAGATATCAGAAACATTCATGCCAATTCTATTTTGTGACACTTTCACAGCTTTTGTTGGCCACAAACCCCAGCTCTCTTTATGTCAAAGTGACGGCTCATGAAGAACCAATTTTTCATAATATGCTCTAATTTTTCGTGTGCAATTTCCCCGAGTGATCTTGACCAGAGGATTATACGGCAAAGATGTAGGAAGGAGTTTTCAATTTGAAACGATCAGTCCGCTCTAGCGTTTCTCCCAACAAATGAGGATGGATGAGAGAGCGATAGACCCAAGTGCTAGAAGGACTTCAGGTTTACAAGTCATGTTGACTGATTGTCGCCGTGGATTATTGGGCAGTTGTTGTGCGGCGAAAAAAAGAGTGGGCATCTCTCCGTCTGTTTCCGTGACAAAGGAAACACTACACCCATGATGGGATTAATGAAACACTAATGCGGAGACTCCCCCAATCCCACCATCACCGACACCCCCCTGGCTCTAACAAGGATGATACTGTGTGCTTGTGGTTAACTCTACACACTATTAGCTGCAAACAAGCCTTGTGCACACATACATAATGGCTAGAAGTGAGATAAACAGCAATGCAGCAACTCCCACATGAACAATATTAACCTTTTGCTTCTGAGCCTGTGTTTGCGAGTGAGTCTGCGCCTCAGCATGTGTTGCATCTTCCCTAACCTTTAGCTCGCACCAATAGGAAGGTGAACTGCCCTTTTTTTCTTCTTTCTCTGTCTCTCTCTCTGACCCAGTTTCTCCTCGACTTATTCCTCTCAACACGCAACATTTCAGCTGCTGTTAGTCAAATGATGCACCGTCTGGGAGGGAGACTTTGGAAGCAGTTGTGTGTATGTGTGTTAGAGTGAACTGAATGTGCGCGTCTATGTGTGCAGCTCAAGATGTATTTGTTCACCTGTTTGTTTTTGTGTATTCAAGGGTGTTAAATTCTGTGTGTGTGTGTGTGTGTGTGCACCCAGGAGGGGCTGCGCCGCTTTTTAAAAATAATGATCTAATAGATGGGAAGCGACGTTTACAGCAAAGAGAGCAAAAGAGCATCTGGAGCGTCATTCCCCCCGCCCCCTCCTCCTTTTATTATTATCTTTGTGAACTAAACTACTGGCAACAGTAGTTAGTGCTGCTACTCCTCTAGGCGCTTTTCCCCAGTTTTTAGTCTGTGAGTGATTTGTGCTAAACTGCTGAGGTTTTCTGGGGCTGTGGCTCGATGATATCGGTGCAAAGAGCCATTACTGCCAATTAGCTACTCTGTCATTAGGGAGGGTTGTGTGGGCTACTGGCGAAATTCTCCACACAACTGAATATATTATAACTAAAATAGCTGGTAAAGTTGTTTAAAATTGTTCCATATTGGGAGGAGTTAACTTGTTTTGGTTATTAAGTGCCTATAGTCTTTAGCTTTATTATAGTCTGCATCCATTTGTAGATAAGCTATAAGTATCCACACCCTCAATGCTATGCAGTTTTAATGTGCCAATTGACTGCATTCGCCATGTCATGCTCCCTCTGGTGTACACCTGTCAGATTGGGTGGGTTTCAAGTCAGAAACAGCTTTAACATTCTGAGAGACCTCGTTCATTTGTGTGTGGTCAGCGTGAGGCGGAGGTGGGTGCACAGCAAGGAGTGCAAAGGAACGGTTCGGGATGCGATGCGCTCTAAAACGAGTCTGTCCACATCATGTCATGTTGCAGTGCACTCAGTCTGTTCAGGTTTGAGACAGATGACTTGCTCCACTCCCCAAGGTCCTCCTGTTATTCTGCATCCTTTATCTCCAACTGATCCCACAGACGGCCCATGTCCAGCGTGCATATGTGTGCTTTCTTTGCTCGTTCGTGGATTTGTGTTCGTCGAAAATGTGCACACGTAACTCCTGCGCACAGGACAATGTCATCCTCTTGTCCTTGTGTGAGAATGTGCACAATGTGGAGAAACGCGGGGGTTTACAGCATGCTGAGCGGGGAAATGGAGAGTGGAAAGTGCAGCAGTGGAAAAGCTCTGCATCGCTGGATCCGCCATAGAGGTGACACACGGGCACCCACGGTGAAATGATGCAGAATGTTTCTGTGACTGCAGGCTGTAAGTCTCGTACAGACACACAGAAACGCTCTGAGAGCTGCTGACAGGTCCTCTGCAGAGGTTAAAAGCTGTCATAAGTGGACCTAAAGCACGAGCCCTGTGGTGCTGCTTGTGGAAGGCCGAAAGGAGGAAACTTTTTCTCACTAATGTTGGACTTTTCTTTTATCAGGACCACACACGCACAGACCACTTGGGGGAAAAAATAGAAAATTAATCTATTTACAATTATTTGAATGTTTAGACACATGTATTTTTACTCATCCACATATCTGTCAGAGAACACCTACGTTTAAACTATTGCAAATTCCTCTGCACAATCAGAGTACAGTTATTCAAATGTGCACAGTTGCACAGAGTCCAAAACACACAAACATACGCACGTACATGCGCGACGCTCGCGCACACACACACACACACACAAACATCTAAAGACTTTAATGGAGAGTTTAAGAGAGTCCGAGTGTGAGTGAGTGAAGCAAGCTGACACACTTACACACACACACACACACAAAGTGCAAAATCGGACTCATATGCTTCCTCCGTTTAAACAGAGAGAGATCACCTCCCA
>JAVKLF010000161.1:5073981-5087160 GCA_034783495.1 Millerichthys robustus | reverse complement strand
TGCGTGTGGGGGTGGGTTGTGCTCTCATGAGCGTGTGAGCGTTGGAAATGCCTATCTGAGTGTTTGCTGAAGGAGCTGCTGATGTAGATGTGAGCTCATTTTTTACGACAGGACAGGGATATCGGTGTGTTTCACAGACGTTTGCAAACTCGTCCTTCGCCCATTTCCAGGGCTTTCACCCTCTCTGCTGACACACTTTTGACACAGACAAAGATAACCTCCTCTGTGTGTAAAAGATATATCAAATGATAATAAGAGTAATCCTTGCAGAGAAGAAGTCATTGTAATTCATCTCATGCAGCATGCCACGGCTGAGTTTCTCTTTTCCTTTTGTTTCCCACAGTCCCAAATGCAGCCAACCCGGAAACTCCAGAGGACAACGTCATACCAGAGTCTAGTTCCAGTCCGCCTGATCAGGGTCCAGTTGGGCCCGTCATGCCAGGAAATTCTGGTGAGCAGATTGATAGGACAACATTAAACCCATAAACAGTGGTTTTAAAGTCATTATATGATGCTTTCCAGAGTGAAAATAGTGAAGTCATTTTCTTTTCCAAGTGTAAAAACAAACGAGTACTTACAGTTCTTAGAACCACTCCAATTATTGGTATTATTTAACCTAATGAGAAAAAAACTCTAATCTTTCTGAAACATTTATTGAAGGCAGTCAGTGCACCTATTACCTTCAACTTTCTGTAACATTAAAACCCCAATAAAAAGAACTTCTGTAATTACCTAAGCAGATTAAATAACAATGTTTTGATGTGTATAAACTGTATAAAAATTGTAAAGAGAATCAAGATTCAATGAAATGTTAAAGCTGTCTTAAAGTCTCTTACTTCCTTAGAACTCTGAAACAGGCAGACAGAAATATAAAGCACAAACTAAGTCTCAAATAGTCAGATTTAAAAAAAACAAAAACAAGGACCGTAAGTGGCAGACGGCTCTGTGTCTACAGGAGACGGAATCAGTTCAAAAAAAGAAAATATTTAAGCTCAGATACTATGGAAGTCTATGGGAACTGGGGCATGCCCACTCTGGATTCTGAGAGGGGTTTGAGTGAAAACCACACCACCTATACACGCTGAACACTTTGTGGTAAAATCTTACAAAATGTCAAACTTAAAAGCTGTTACACAAATTTAAATAGCCATTCAGTCATGGAAAGTCTAACTTTTGTGAACCGTTTAACCTTTGAATGATTTTTGTTTTTTCTGTGAAGTCTGTCTAAACTATAGAGCTCCCTTGAGAGCTGGGGTTTACCACAAATTTAGCTAAAATCCCATTTGTGCTTGTGTCATTTTAATTTATATATATTTTACAAATTTAACCTTCATTGGAGTGCTGCCAAAAGTCATATCATACCACTCCAGATTGGGCAGCATGTTTTGATGTTTATTTTTTTTAAAGGCAGTGAGGAGAGCAGCAAATCAAAATTTGGGACAGAAACAGAAGCAACATGGCCAAATAGTAATAATGGGGCTTTAATGCTTATGCACTGACTTACCTAATAATAGTCAATCCACTCATAGTGTATTTCACCCTGTTTGGCTTTTACGTGCTGCTGGCAGTAATTTCTTTAATAATTTTTTTTGGTTGGGCTCTCGACAAGCTGAAGTACTTGTAAAACCAGTGTTGTGCAGAATAAAGCGAAACTCTCTAAAATGAGGGTTTGAACGAAACAACCTAAAACCACACCCTAAACAACGACAGCTGAGTCACAGAGTGTGCTGCATCAAAGGAGACTCTAAAGACGCACTTCGTCTTTATTTCGATGTTATTAAGTCTCATCAGGGAAGTGAAGATACATGAAGATTAAAAGTAGAGATACAAGACTTGTTTGAGCCACCGCGGCTCTTCTGCAGAAAGAAAGAATCACTTCTTTTTTTGTTATCTCTCCTAAGACCACTCTCTCACAGCAACTTTTTTGACTTACTCCACAACTTTGTACGTCACAAACTTCCTCCAAGTTCACACTGTTCTGCCTGTCCCAACTTGATAAGCCAACACTCTCTCAATAATTGCCTATTTGACAATAGTCGTTCTATAAAAAGATTTCCTAATGTCACTTTTGCAGCATACCTCAATTTTTTTTCTTTTAACCAGCCTGCCACAGTTAGATCAGTTGACATCAGGTGAGGGTGGAATGGAGGACTGAAGGACGAGCCGCTGCAGTTTGAGAGGCTTGATATTTCAGGAACGAAATTTCTGACAGCCTCTCTCCTGCTGTCTCCAGTGCCCAGAATGCACAAAATTCCACCGGCCTCTGATTTCACCCGATAAGGCTCGAATTGGTGGCTTTCACTCGTGTCGTTCAGTCGCGATAAGGCTTAGGATGCCGTTATCCCCTTATCAATAAATGGTTAAGTGCAAAAAGTGGCCAACGGTACGCCGAGACACAGTCATTAGTGGGGGGTTGGCAGGACCTTGAGGTATGAGACTTTTGTGGGCCTGTGGAGGTATACGGGGGGTGGGGTGGCGAGAGGTTAGTGGTGGGGGTCAGGGACAGTAAAAGAGTGATGGCAGCGGGGGGACGAGGAGGAGGAGGATCGCTGCTCTTTGGCAGCAGCTGCATGCATACATGGAAAACAGATTTGGTTCTTCTCGGATTTCAGTCACAGAGGGAGCCAGCCATTCTCTTTTTCCCATCCTGAACCCCTCAAACAAAAGGGATAAAGCTAAATCAGATGTTCGGTTATGCCCTCCGCATTTGTTCATCTCTCACTCAGCCTTTGCCACGCAATCGTGGTCCCAGCATGTCCTACAAGTTTTCCTCAAACCGTATCGGAGCGGCAATCTTTTTCATGCCGGCTGTTGACTACAGAGTTCATTAGGAGGCTATTTTGGCTGAGCTGATTCGTTTAGATTACATCAATGAGGCTGTTAGTCATGTTGAGCAAACAAGAAAGTGGGATGCGCTCCCAGTTGATTTAGTATGGTTTGCACATGACAGAACAGGCGTACCGTTAATATTCTGCGGTCTCTAGGAGAAAATTACCGTGTGGGGGAGGGGGTGTTTTATCTAATTTTGCAAATAAAGAAGAACCTTGTTGATGTTATTACCAGCCCCTCCCATTCTCTTAGACAGACATGACAAAACCGTTCCCTTGTCTTAATTACACAGATGGCAAAAACACAGACAGTCTTTGGTTTGTGACCACTAATAAACCAAATAATTAAAAAAGTGCGTCAAGAACAATAAGGTATTAAATGTATTTCATTAAAAGGGCAGGGTTCAAAACCAAGCTTATAGAGTCCTTTACATAAAGAAAAACAGAGAGATAGATTTGATACCCATAATGAGTTAATGAAATGAAAAAGTGCTTTTGGAAAACAAAGAAGGTCTGAAGGAGAGCTTACAATTCTGTCTCCCAGAGGAAGGCTTTTCCAAAATGTGGGACCCAGATCCAGTCCCCTTGTGTTTTAAGTCTGGAACACGAAATGACAAAACTTTGATCAGAACACATCTTGGGTCTAGAAGGATGTGTAAGGAGTTAAAAATTCACAGGAGCTTGGCTGTCCTTGGCTTTATATATAAGGGTTTTATATTGAATCGTGAACTTGATCTGAAGCCAGTTTAAAGACATAAGTACTGAGGTGATATGAGAGCGAGGTACAGTTCTGGTGAGGAGTCCAGCAGCAGACCTTTGGACCATTTGGAAACATGAGACAGGCTCTTGGCTTAAGCAGGAATAGGAAGAGATCTAATAGTCTGGGTGTAATGAAACAAAAGTATAAATTACATTTTCTAATTGCTTATAAGATAGCAGAGGGCGTATTTTAGCTATATTTCATATGTGAAAATAATTGGACCGAAAAACAAATGAGTTTTAATCAAGTATATGTGGGTTGTCGGAGATAACGTCTAAAGACTTCTTTTGCAAATCATTTTGTATGATTACATAAAGAGCCAAGAGACTAAAGGATGTTGTCAGAAACTTGACTTGGAGCTAAAAACTGAAATAAAATTTTAGAATAATTTGAAGACTTCCAGTCTCTAATCTCAGTCATGCAATGATGAAAGATCACCACGTTTGATAGATCACCAGGCTTCAAAGATAAATAAAGCTGGGTATCATCAGCATAACGATGATAAAAAACGCAACAGATATTTTTTTATCAGATGCTCTAACTGACAAATATATAAAGAAAGTAAAACCAGTTTGAGACAGATTCTCATTTTGACCTCTAAATCCTCCTCATATGGTGAATTACAGCTGCATTTTTTGAATCAATCAAATAGAAATGATGAAACAAATAGATGCATACATATAAATATACATTTATCTCCTGTATTGAAGTGCTGAGTCATGATAGCCTGCCTAGTGTGCTCTTCCGCTCCTGAAGCCCTCCTTATTTCTGTTTTTCTTTTTAGACTCCATGAATCAGGACCAGGCGGGGTCCCCTTCGAACACTGACGGGTTCCTCGACTCCAAAGTGGCCGTGTTTTCTGCCATTGGGGCCGGCTGCATCATCTTCCTCATCCTTATCCTCCTCCTTGTCATCCTCCTCATCAAGATGCGCAAGCGCGCCAGGAAGAACACCCACTCGCAGGCCCGCCCCTCCGCGCTTTCGCTCAGCACGCTGTCCAATCCCAAGCTGCCGGGCGGCACGGCCGGCACGGAGCCCAGTGACATCATCATTCCGCTGCGGACAGAGAACAACTACTGCCCTCACTACGAGAAGGTGAGCGGCGACTATGGCCACCCAGTCTACATAGTCCAGGAAATGCCTCCGCAGAGCCCCGCCAACATCTACTACAAGGTCTGACACACCTCGCACAGCCAGGAGAGGAGGAAACGAGGAGCACCTGACTTACGTTCTGGGGAGGAACACTTTTCTTTGCATTTTGGGGACTTGATGCCCCTCCCCCCCGTTCTTTCTACCACCTGCTGCACAAATCTGGAGAAACACGCACTGACCAGGAACCAGCAGGGTTGCGAGCTGACTGATGAGAGCGGCTTATCCTGTTTGGGACGTCTGACAATCCCCTCACCCCTGCCTTTCCACCCCCACCTGCCATCACCCCCCCACCCCTCTCCCCTTCTGACAGGTGGGGGTACCGGGGGGGGAGGGGCGTGGAGCCGGCGCAACCAACCAGCAGATGGAACTCCAGCTTTCGTGGATTTTCTGTCCCTGTTAACAGACAGGGTATAACTTATCTCAGCTCCCTGAAGTACAGTCTGTGCTACACCCAATTAAACATCCACGGCACACCAGCCGGGAACAGGCAAGGCGAGAGCCGAAGTGCCTCGCAGTCTCCCGGTGGTTTGTGTGCGAGCGAGAAAACGTGCGTGCGTGTGTGTGCTTTTGTGTGTGATGGTCGGGGGGCGGCGGAGTCCTGTGCTGGGCCAGGAAACTCTCCAGATAGCTCAGGTATCTTACACAGTGTGTGAAACGACGTGTTCCTCTCCCTTCGCACCTCTGATGTTTGCCTTACTTACTATTTTTGATGGAGGATTTCCTTGAACCCTGATTCAGTTCACAAAGCAGTTGTATTTTGTTAGACTTTTCCTACAAGTGCACAATGTATAGAGCTAAATCGATTATCATCTTCTCACCGCTCACGTCATCCATCTGTTTACTTTAAGGAAGACTTTCACCTGGACCCTGGATGTCGAGGTGTGTGTGTATGTGTGTGTGACACCCCCCCCTCTGGTATTTACAGCCTGCTTCTCTGTATTCCAGGGTGTGTCCTCTATGTGTTTGGACATGTCCAGACCAGTTCTGTGTGAGGGGAGGTTGTATTGGCGTTGCGGTTGAAGGCTATGATACTGTAACCTAAGCTTTAAAAATTAAAAAGAAAAAAAAGAAAAAAGACAGACAGTCAGACTAATGAAGTGATAAACAGACAAGATCTAACAAATCCATCTCACCGCTCCAGTTGGCACCAATTAAATATCTAACTGTTGGATCGTCTTTCAGTGTTGCAGACAGAAGGCAGGTTGATATTTGTTTGTTTTATCTTCGGGTGCCACAGTTTCAGCCTCAAACATTCGGCCCAACGCCTGAGGTGAGCGCCTTTTGGACGGCTTGCTGGTGATTGGCTGCAGTACACAGGTAGGATGCCCTATATAAAAGTTGGATTTTGGGATACAGTACTGTCCGATGCCAAGTGGTCGCCATCTGTAGATGAGTCAGTGGAGTGCACAATCGATGGTGTTGCCAACATGTGACTAATCTATGTGCCATCTTCATGCCCACACTTAGTAGCTGGAAGGAAGCAAAAAAAGGGGAGTGAGAGCAGCACATAAAGGAGAAAATGTTCCTGTGACTCGGCTTTTTAACCTGAGAAGAGAAGGAATGGTAGGGCGATGGGTGAGGTGGCTTATCCTGGTCCTTCTTTTTGAAATTATTTTTTTCCCCCCATCCTCTCAGCAGCTGTGCTGTGAATAAAAATGCTGTGCGGGAATATTCCACAGTTAAGGTGTTCAGCAGGCGAGGACACTGCAGCCCAGCTATCACACAGCCCAGGGCAGCAGCTCAGAGGCGGGATTTACTGCAGCTGGATGCATGTGTGCGCGGATGAGGAAGGGCGGCGGTGGATGTGTGAACACATAGATGCTTACGGGTCTGAGTGCCTATATTTGCAGCTTCTCTCCATGTGCAGGCTTGTTTCAGGAACTGGGTGCTCTGCAGCCTCAAATAATGACGTGTGAGTGGAGCTAGAAGGACAGGCAGTTTTCAACACAAGCTGTCTTTTTTTTTTTTTTGGACACTTGTACACATACACACACGCACAAACACACCGAGACTGACGGGTCCAGGTTTATCTCTTGTCAAACGGTCAGACTGGCTGTTAATGTTTATTCACTGGCAGAGGCACCTACCATCCGCTGCCACAAACAGCAGTAATATCATCCTCGGACAGGCACCGCTGAGTTAAAAGGCAGCCCCGGCTTGAAGACCCCGGGAGGACTCTCGTGTGTCGTTAACCTCGACGTTAACGACCTAAACAGCTGCTTGTGTTTTTTTTGTGGTGCTGTTTTTTAACTCAGCATGCGGCCCTCAGCGGCCCTCTGCAAAACCCATCCAGAGCATATATTTTTGTTCCGGATCGCCGCGCATCCATTTAGCTACACCAGCTTAGGGAGTCATTACCAAATTACCACGAACCATATCTCATTTTCATTCATCCTAGTGACCATTTAATGTTGTTCAAAATTTTTTGGGGTGGGGTGGGGGGTAGGAAAAAAAAATTTAAACGGAGGAAGTGGAGAAATGTAAATATATGGATAGAGCCCAATTTTAAGATGTAATTTCACCTGAACACTGCTCATAAGAAAAGTTTAAGATTAGATTTTTGTAATGGAGGATGTTTGTAAATAGCCGTCTTTTTAAAAACAAGTGTGTTTTGTATGAATCCTTGCTTTTTTTTTTGTCTCTGCAACATGTTTTACTTTTTTTTTTCTCCATTAGATTAAAACTGAAAATCGCAACAGTCACACGAGCTGTCTTTTATGCAGCGTCCAGTATTGTCGAAGTCTTTGTTACGACACGTGTTTTGACAGACAGTATAATCTAGGATTCAGAGGCTTTGTTTTTTTTTCCTTTTTTGTACTTTTCCATTCAACAGGAATTATTAGGTGCTCAGAAAAAAACATTCGGGACTGAAGCTTTGTCACCAAGTGGCTTTGAAACGGATCGGTCACGAAAACTGTGATGATGAGGCCTGTTTGGAGACAGCACTTAACTCTTATTCGAACACTGGTTTAGTTCTGCTCCTCAGTTTTGGTCCAGATACATGAATCTTTATCTCACTTTTAATAAGTCCACCAAGCCAGATGGGGAGAGGCGGAGAGAAAAAGGAGGAGAGGCAAAGAAAAAGAAATCAAAAAGAGGCCACGGGTGTGAGTGTGACCGTGGTGTGCTCACTAATAAATCATCCGGTTTACACCACTCATTATCTCCCAGGCGGTCTTTTGTTTTAAAGATGCTCTCTCTTCTCCTTCTCTCCCTCTGCCCCTCTCTTTTGTCGTCTCTCCTTTCCTAATTTAGCACAAGGATGTTGGTTCCCCGTTGTATGAGCCTCACGGTATGATTTCTGCTCTTCAAAGCCACAGTATTATTTTTTTTTTCCAATGTGCATGTGAAAGCAAAAACCTCTTGAATTTATTTCCCTTTGTTTGAATTACGACTGTCAAGTTTTTGTTAAAATCCTCTTTTTTTGCTGCCATTCTCTTTATTTGCCGCTTCTCAGCATAACCTGTTGGCACCAGCTACAATGGAAACAACGTTCCACTAGTTTGGAAACTACAGCATATTGATAAATAAAATTTTTCCCATGGAACATGTTTGATGTGATGTTATTTCTCATTCACTGTATTTCTTTTCTTTTTTGTTTTTTCATGTTTCAAGATTTATCGGTATAACCTAATTTCTTTTACAGTCAGGGAAATAAGAAAGTCAGCACACCAACTCTTTGTCAGTGTGATGGTTGTTTGTTTCTGGACATTACATCACATGATAGGTATTCTAATAATCTAGCTTGAAGTTTACAAAAAAGCAGATTCTTTCTTTATCATTATTCAACCAAAGCTAAAATAAAACCAAATGATGACCTGAATCCTATTTTAGGTTTTACTAATTAAGAAATTTTGTTGTCATTTTAAAGAGTATTTGGAATATTACGATTTACAAGCTGGAAAGGAAAAAAAAGCTAACTTGCAGGTTAATGAAAAATATTAAGTCATTTTTTCTCAAAATCGTATTTTTGCTGGTACTGCTGAAAAAGGTGTCCTCAACGCACAATTCTGCAGAATGTTGAAATGACCGTTGATCACAATTGAAACATAGATGTGAGCACGCTTTAGATTAGGTGTATTATAAAAAAAACAGAACTAGGCACAAATACATGTATTCCCAGACCTCAACGCATCATAAAATACAAGTACAAGTACGCACAGTAGTATCTGTTAAAAAAATCTAATCTTACAGTAGCCCATCAATCTGGAATAGATTACAGGTCATTTTTAAATGTTTTGGAGTTTATTTTTAGTTGAAAAATGTGGTTTATAAGTGGAAACTTTTAAAAATGCTACCAGTTTTCCAGGAGTGGTCATCCGAACCCAAGTTCAAACTGTGCAATGACCAGAGAAAATAAAGAAAGGAAAAAAAACTACTGTAAGTGCTTCATCTCAGATTCTATCATAGATTCATATAACACTAAATCCCACCTTGCCCGTCCACTGTTAGCATCTGTGATAACATGGAGGAGCAAAAATGGCGACCATACAGGGCGACAGCTCTCAGCCAAACAAAACAACTATTTGATTAACAAGAAGCCCAACTGGATCTGTCAGTTTTTTGTAATACTTTGACAATAAATGAATAATTGTTAACAAGGATAATTTAAACCAGCTGTCATGTAAACAGCTAGAGATTAACAGAAAAAAATATATAGATAATGATCTAAACCAGACCTGAAGTCAGTCAAAAGGCCTAAGTTGAACTATTGAGCTACCGGTAGTTGAAAAATTATGACTTCAACTAGTAAAGTATATTTATTGTTGATATGTGCCACATCTGCTAACATCGCCTGACCAATTTCAAAAACGGATGTTGATTACATCGACTTAAAGCTTGAGTTCTGGTCCATCCACATTAAGGTAAACAGGATAAAATCTGTTTACTTGTAAAATGAGATGTTTTCCTGTTTCTCTTCTGTTGGTACGTCCATAACACACAGCTTTCTGCCATTTTTATATTCATTAGATAGCTTATAAACACACTAATTTATGAATACAAATTTTGTTTGTTTTATCATTACTAGTTTTCACATATCGGCTCTTATTGTTCACTTTTGCCAAGATATGCAGTAATACCAAATCCAGATTCTTGCCTTTTCTGGTTAGCACTACCGCTGCTACAGTACATCCCAACATCACGTGACCAAGATGCACTACTGCTGTTGTTGTGTTTATATTTATTAAATAATAACACGTGAAACCTGTTTACATCTTCCTTTATTCTGTCCTGATATGTAAAACAGAATCTAAACCAAGGTGGACTGTCATTCCTCTGTGCCTGTCTAAAGTACATGTTGGGAGCTTAAATTGGACGCCCACGCTCACATTCACCCCCCCTCCACCAACAACCCTCACCCCCCAAGCGCTCACCTCAGGGGTCAGTGTTGCACAGATGGGTTTGTTCTGATACATTAGTCAGATTGAAATCACAAACAGGCTTCATAAATTCATGTTTGGGGAACGAGGACACGCCTTTTCACTTTAGTAACTAATAGCCGTATCAACCGGCTCTGCCCCGGTGTCCTCCAAAATTACATTTCTTCATACGCGATTAAATCCGATTGGCTGCACTCGGCATTTCCACTGCGTTTCGTCTGAAATTACAGTCTGCATTTGTGCGACTGGAGAACAAACGCCAAGTCCTTGGTGAAAGCAGAGATGGCATGAAATGCTATTAAAGTGACTGGGCACTTTCCTCCGACAAACACATCAGTGTTTGCGGGCACGGCTTTCATGCTGATGATGATGTGAAGAGAGACAGAGTGGGCGAGAGAAGAGGCTGATGGCAGCAGAGAAAATAAGGCAGGGCAATAAGAAGCATTATGTGCCTGTGGCTCCACCAACACCCCCCTACTCCCTCCTCGCTGTTTCTGTCTGTGCCCCAGGGCAGGTATAGGCCTACGTTCATCTGGATTCCACTCGTCCCAATACGCCCCCACAGATCCACATTACTGTGGATTTATTAACCCCCCCCCCAATGAGCTGCTGTGCGTGATGACTTATTTTCTGTATAACATCTCAGACTGTTTTTGTGCAAGCTTGCAGACTACAGGTTATAACTCTTCATTTCTTTGAATAACGCCTTCTCGAGATACTTTTTAGAACTATTATTATTAAATTTACTGCCAAGAACTGCCACGAACTGTGTTATTAGCACTACACACGGGTTTTGTTTTATTTCTTTTCTCACAACACGATGCGGTGCACGTCTACACAGCCGAAAACAAGTCACCTGGGAAAGTAGCAGCTGCCAGCAGTTCGTGGTGACTTGGGAGCAATTGAACTTTTTTTTTTTTTTTTACCCATGAGCATGAATACTAATTGAGAAGTGAATGCTTTTCCATCCCTGTGTTTTGTGTTATTTTAACAGGTGGAAAAATGGGAAAAGTTTGAATTATTAAAAAAAACAAACTTCCAGAGTTCTTTTTTATTATATCAGTGGGAACAAAAACAAGCTGGCTGCTGGTTTCAGCCACAGTGTCAAAACCATGTTTTTTGTTCTGTTAGTTCAAAGTCCTGAGAAAGAAAGTAAAGGAGGGAGATAAAATTGTTTCAGAGGGGCACACTTGTTGACATTTGTCCCATTTGACTAAGCTCGGTTCTGCTCTTTCTGCTCCCTAGCTCCTGTCGCTAACCCTCCTGGCATGAATGTTTACGTCAGTGTCGAGTTTAATTGTGCTGCTTTCTGCTCGCCCTTGTTTGTTTTGTCATCACTTGTTGTCTTCCTGTTTGGAAATGAGTCTGAATAGCCATGCTGCACTAGCAGGGGGGTTCATAGCCAACTTGTATCTAATTATGATTCAGTCCCGCCCCCCTCTACCTGTAGTTAGCTGGCAGGTTTCACTAACTTGCTGGCTGGATTGGTTGTCATTGACGCATTGAAAACAGCATAAAAGTTGGCCATTCCGATCTAAAAAAGAAAAAAAACAGCTTCCAGCCCACTGCAGGCACAGCCCCCCCCAGTGCCCCCCACATACCGCCGGGGCTGGTTTCCGGTGGTCTGCTGTGACTTCCTGCTGCTGTTAGCTGTCAGTCATAAGGTGGCTGAAACACGGAGAGTCTTCAAAACCTTGACCCTCCGATACAAAAAAGCTCATCATTTAAAAATGTTTCTGGGAGCAAAAACACAGAAACCCATCTATCTTTTTAGGCAAATACAGATTTGAAATAAACTTTTGCAATAAGCAGGAGTTACAGTGTTGACTGGTGAAAGAAACCGATGAAAATATTGTGGTTAATTAACTAACATCAGCTTCACGGGCTGGTTTTAAAGTATACCCCGGTTTTAAAAAGGTCACAGTGTCGAAACCATTAACTCTTTTATTTTTTTTGGGTCATATTGTTGCAGCGGTTTGAATTTCTTTTAATGAGATTCTTCAGGCAGAGAGGAATTTTGTTACGGTTTATGTAGCGTTGAAATAAAAGGAGTTCCTGTGGAGTTTTGAAAAGTACGAACATTGGTTTGAATGTTTTCCAGGTCTAAATCAGTGCGGAAAAAATTCAAAACAATGGTATGGAAAAACATCAGTTTCTTGTTTCTGTCCCTGAATTTGTCTTCTAAAAGATAAAAATCTGGATTACACACAAAAAATCTTAAACAAAAGATGTTTTTGTCAAACAATATTTGTGGTCAAACGGGACATAGTGTGCAACATAACGAAACCAATATTAGTGATCCAAAAATGTCCACAAGTATTTTTAAATTAGCATAATTTAAAAAATCTAAATAGCTAACAAAACTTGTCTTGCAGTCAAAGGAAGTTTAAAGTCCAAAGATGAACTGAAGAACCAATGAGAAAATAAAACAACTAAACTCACATTTGATGTTTTACCAAATAAGAAGAATATTAAAGCCAAAAATCTTACAAAAAATATTTATTTGTTATTAGTACTGATTGTTGCAATTCAAATGCTGAGACCAACTTATTATTAAGTTACCCAATTATGTAACAGTTTTCTTATTTTGCAAAATAAAAAGTGACACTTAAAAAGATACTTTGTATCTAAGTTTATTTATTTATTTATATTTTTTGTTTTGTTTCAGTGCTTAATAATTAATGATAAACACATTTGAAAATAAAAATAAAAAACAGTTTATTTTTCTTTTATCTATTCGGGCTCATGTCTTATGTTTCATTATGATCCTGTGTAAGACCTCGGACAAAAATTAAGCCCATAAGAGCACTAAAGGTGGAATACTGCTGTGCTTTTGTAACAGAACCTTACATATATAGTACAGATGTGACCCGTCACGTGGAACCGAGGATGAAGTCCTGAAGTGGTGTGTGAAGAAAAGAGGCAGCTTCAGTGTTTTGGTTCAAATGTTTCCAACAACTGCATTTTGTACATGATGAATAAATATCTTAATAGTTCATTTGAATCAACTGAAATAAAATCTTAGAGTTTATATTTACTCTTCTAATAGAGCTGTTTT
>JAVKLF010000161.1:5023321-5034587 GCA_034783495.1 Millerichthys robustus | reverse complement strand
TCAAAACAAGATAAAAAATCTGTTTTGGCTGGATATAAGAACATAAGACTAGGTTAGATGGACTATTTTTGCAGTGTAAAATAGTCTCGAGAAAATCCAAGAGTCTTTCAAACTTTTCACAGTCCCCATTCATGAAGGTGAATGTACAATATGCCTTGAGCACAAGTGTACTGTATGTGCAAATAGTTTGAGTCGGTACAACCAGGTGGATTATTTAATTTAGCACCTGTTTTCATGTCTTTGGTTTATATACCCCCAACCTCTTCACTTTCAGTTTTTCCAATATCTTCCAGATATTCAAATCCAGCAAAAGGAAAAGCTGCAAAACCAAAGTTTTTCTGTGACCTGGTGTCAGCGAAAGGACTGGCTAACGACAAGTGTAGCTAACAAATCTCTTTTCTGCTGTCTGTGTTTACTGTTTTAAAATTATATATCTGTTAGCCCACCCTTAAAATATCACCACCAGCCACCACTGCACCATAGTCAATTTTCCATCTCTGTAGCTCACTTTGTGAAATGAACTTGTTTCCAGCTGTAGATAAAACGGCGAGTGTTCATCCCTGAAATAGAAATGAGAGAGAGCGAGAGACTGCTTGCATTTGTGTAATAGGAATCCATACCATATCTTAAGTGTGTGTGTGTGTGTGTTATAGAGGGAGACAGTTTATGTGCAAGTTATACTGCCTCAGGGAGCTGCTATGGTCATATTTTAATAACTCACACTATGTCGGATTATGTACTGTGGGCTTGTAATATCACACCATCAGGGCACAGTCCTAACAGAATCTCTGCTAGCCGGCCCTTAGCAAGAAGCGGGGTGGGGGGTGGAGGGAAGCACATACATGTCAAGGGACTCTGTAAAACATTGTTTTCAGTTCTGCAGCACTTGTGAAATTGTGAGCTCCCTCGTGAATCCAGTTCAAAGGTACGTGTTTGTCGTTTTGTCTGCCTCAGCATGCAGCGCTGTCTCTCCCAGCTACAATGAACGGAGCTCCAGGTTTAATAGGCCTTAAGTAGCACAGCCTTTTTGCTGCCTTTGAAGAGCAAATACTCTGTAGCGTGCACAAATACGCACACACACATACACACAATCATCCAGTACATGTACATCGCTCTCTCTGCAGAGTGAGCAATAAAAAACAGTGGCTGGTTCTTCGTCTGACACATCAAAAGGGGAGCTGAAGGGAGTAATGTGTGGAATGATCTGTGTGCAGACCAAGGCCAGGATGCCATTCATGGCTGTAGTGTTGTGCTTTTAGCTGCCAAAAGAAGCTTTAAGGCTCTGACTGGCAAGTATGAGCTTTGTTTTTTTTTTAAAGCTTCAGCATCTCTTTTATTTGGACAAAGTGCACAACTTTATAACTCTCACTTGATTGAGAAAACAACACGAGTCATGTACGTCATGTATGTCTCTTTTTATTGCTTATCTTTTTTTATTACTTAACATTTTGATGAGCTCAAAATCTGTGTAGTAGTAGCTTAGAGTCACACTCGACACGTATTCCAGGTGCTGAAACATTGCACAACATCTTTGGTTTAGTGGGTGGGCGTATCAATCAAAGCATTAATAGTACTGATACCAAGCTGATTATGGGTATCAGATCAGTAGCATGATGAGTAGAATATTTTGTCTCCAAATCATTTGGAGTTAGTCATTACTTGCTGAAACCCCTCGTCCTTTTTCTGTTTTTTGGGGTTTTGTTTTTGCACTACTGACTTTTTTCTTAAACAAATTGTGTGGGTTAGAAGGTAATATGGGGAATTTATCTATTATTTGTATACTGTTACGTTGTTTTATATTGTTGTAGTTAGTTAAGTAAAAAAAACCATTTGTATTTGACTAAAATCTTTGACCTGTGTTTTATCATAACCGACTAACTAAAGACAAAATCACGAAATTATAAAATTTTTCAGGGAAAAAGTGGTATTTGCAATATTTCTTGGTGTTGGATCAAACGTCATATGAGATAGTGTATAAAGTCATGATGAGGTTTGACCAAGACCCTTCTTGGGCATATGCTGAAAAAGCTCTGGCATGAAACGTGGCAGGTGATAGGCATTCCTTGAGGGAATGCTAGGCCTTTGTACTTAAAAAAGCAATAAAAGGAGGTAAAGACCACAGGGAAATCCCTTTCTTTTCGAGGAATTAAAATTTGCTCAGAGTGCACACACAGCATGCCAGCATCTGTGTGGGTCTGTGTGCTAGCATGTTAGCACAAATGTATATTCCGGGTTCTCACCGTGAGCTATCACATAACTCAGGCACAGAAGGAGGTGGAGGAGGGGAAAGTTACAATTAGCCTTCTGCCGAAAGCGCTGCCTCGTGTTTACGCTTTACTCATGCAGTAATTACATATGTCGTCTTTTGTTTTCTGGTTCCCATAAAGCGGGGATGCATAATGAGGGAAAAGAAAGCTAATTTCTGCGTGGCATTGTGTAACACCGCACTGTGCACTTTTTGTCTTCCAGCTCATTTAGGCCTCGGAGGACATCTATGGAGTTTGAAATGGATGGACGAGAGAACGGTAAACAGGGACATCGCTTCTCCAGATGGGAAACTTCTGCTGAGCCGTAATGAGAATGCATAATGACTCAAACGAGTCTGATGGAGCTCGACATGGCTGAGAAATATAAAACTAGAAAATCTATTACAGGTTTTTTTCCCCCCTTTTCTATTCTTTTCATTTTCTAGTTTAATTCGATGCGATATCCTTTTCCAGCCATGAGTTGGGGGAGAGAAATGTCTTTAATAAGTGATTCAGGGAACATATTTATTGTCTGCCTTCAAATGTTTGTGTCTCTGTGTGTCTGCAACCAACATATTTCATGAACCACAGAAATGGAGCTTGCACAAAACAATCACTGGATGAACATGTATAACTGATTAACTTTTGGATTCAGCCCAATTAAAGATGGCCACCACAGTCAGCTGTACTTGTAAAAACCCAGAAATGGCTGTAACTACTCAATTTAGTGTTTGTGCAGGGGGCACACAAAATTTGTTGAGGGACAGATAATTTTATTCTCTTGAGTCCTAAGCTTTCGCTTGGTGTTCGTTTTTAATTTCCCCTAGCTCAAAAGGTTTTACAGTCTGGGAACCCCAAACTGATGGCGAGTCAGCGCAAGGACCTCCTACTACACAGGTTTGTGTTTTTATCCTTATTAGGACCGCTCATTGACTTCCATTCATTTCCAGTTATTTCTATAGCCTAACCCTGACCCTAAACCTAACCACCCCAGTTAATAACTAACCCAAAACCTACCCTAAATACAAGTCACACCGTACTCCTAAATCGAACCCCTTACCCAAAAGTGGATATCCATCGTATCAGGGCAGGTCTTTTGTCCCCATAAGGACTACTGGTTTTGACAAGGTAGGTGTGTATACCACATAACCTGCTCAGTATGGATAGGGGCGGGTCCTTCTCTTTGTATACAGAATGCAGTGATGCTGTGAATGAAGCAGAATTCAGCTGGTGTGCTCAGTTATTGTGTGCATTTCTGACTCAAATACATTATTTCTTGCCTCCATTTATCAGTTTGCTATAAAGTGTTTAATTCATGGTAATGTCTTGGAAAAACAAAAAGTATAAAAGAAAATATCCAACCAAAAATTTCATGACCTCCCTGCAGTACCTCCACGACCCCTCGAGGGGTTGCAACCTTATTCTTTGAAGACCTTTGCTCAAGCTATTTAGGATTACAAGGACTGTGTCAATATAAATAAGAACAACTAGTCTAAAATTATTGTCCTCTTCAGTATGCAGCATCTGACCCCAGTTTACACTGCATCCATCTCCACTCCACTCCAGTCCGCTCAGGCCCGGCCTCCGCAGTAAATACTCACCCATTATAGTCAATGAGAGTATTTACACTGTGTCCGCACGGCGGAGCAGGGTGGTGGCAAGTGGACGACCCGTCCAGCAAACTTTGACTCGATTCTATTTCTGACGGATGCCGGAGCAAAGCCGCAGTAAATATTCAGAAATCAAGTTGCTCCAACAGGAAACTGAACGATCACAGCTTCTGGATTTTCAAAATAATTCACTAAAAACAGACGGATGCAGTGTAAATTTGGGGTGAGTAAGGTAATAACATAGCATATTACTTTTTCAAGAACATAAATTTAGGAGCAGATGAGCTTCAGTAAGGTCAGTAGTGACAGTGTTTTTCTCAATAAGTGATAAATATAAATAAAGTAGTCCTATGTGTATCAGAAGGTAACTTATGTGATGCTGTAATTATCAAATAAACTCTAATCAGAGATCAATGACTCAGAATGTGCTGCAGCTACGGGGAGGGTTATACTCATTACAGCCTCACGAACTAACCGACTGTCTATAAACCCCAAATATCTCCTGGTCATCAGTAAAACTATCTGGAGTAAAGCGAGCGCTGCAAAGGTAAGTGTTGTTGGTCATGTCTGCATGCTCCTCTTTATAAAATCAATAGATTTTATTCAGGTGGTGATCTCTCTATGAGGCATAATTGGTTAGCTAGCTAGTAGCAAACTGTTAGCGCTGTTTGAGGTTGCTGTGCTGTTAGTTTTTATACCGCTGGAGCAGCAGGGGGCGGGGTTATACTTATAAGGAAGCGGCGTGATGACTTTGGGCCTTACTTTAGACACATCTCATAAAATCCTGAGACACAAACTTTTTTTGAGATGTCTTTTCATTCTAGCACCACAGTGCAATCATAAATGGTTGGGAGACTTTTTACACATTTACAGCAATATATTCATGACATTTATAATGTGTTTAGAAGAAAATTGAAGAATTCGCTTTACTCTCTTTAAAGACTTTTTGATGGTGATGGCTGTGGGCAGGAATAAGCTCCTGTCTGTTTCATCAGGTATCATCAGGTGTCCTGGGTGACACATGTCTGCCACTGACAAGCACCGCCAATCCACCTCCTCTCATCCCCCTGCCACTCCTCAAATGTCTGCCAGTCCGCACAGCCGGGAAGCCAGACAGAGAAACACCCGGGCCGTGGACACGATCCATACACGTGTCCATACTCCCAACCCTGTTCCCCATTAAAAGATTACTGGAGGCAGTTTTACACTTATTGACCTAAAATTTAGTGGGGTAGTAGTTGAGACTGATACCCATACACACATTTTGAGCACTAACAGTTGGACCTATTTGGAGTCACTTCTGTTTTCATTTCTCTACATGAGAAGGTATTAGTCTAAAACTGTGGCATTAAAGGAGGCAGACATGAGTTCAAAGAGTGCTAGGCCTGCAATTAATTTCTGTTTTACTTTGTGTTTTTTTTTTTTCTGAGCCGTGCCCAATAGGGAGAGGCAAGTACAAGAAATTAAAATAAAAGCAAAAAATAGGAGTGACTGCCCCTAATGGGACTGTTTTCAGCAGCTGCATTAACAAGCCTGTTTGATTTGCTGTTCCTAAGTGAGTTGTCAGCCTATGTGTCCAACGTGCTATATTTAGGACATCTAAAAATGTTGTGTTTTCTGGCGGGCGGCTAATAAATGCTAAAGGCTTGACCTTACGGCTCCATCCACCTCGTTGCTCCACGGTCATTCTCAAAACAGGCCCAGAAAATCCTCCTTGGCTGAGGTCAAGAATCCATCACTGGGGTATGTGCAATAACATTCATTGCTAAAACGGCTCTGGTGAAGAAGCGGGCCTGAGGAAGAGGACGAGGACTGCCCCCCGGTTGTGCTGAACGACTCTCAAAACATCATAAAGCACCATATTGCTTTCACTTTAATCTCTTGTGTTTCAAATTAGGTTAAAATGCTTGTACCTCTCTGAGTGTGGTTCTTTACATATGCTAATGTGGGAAAACTGAATTGTCTGCTTTCATTTCCATAATGTGAGGCATGAATATGCGTCAGATTTGCTCGGCTGATTCTCAGCTGTGTGCAGAGACAAAATCCATATTTTCAAAAAAGATGTTCTTTTGAGGAAAGCCACATTATCCGTGTACACACATATCCTTTTAGATACACACAAAACACAGTGTGCTCATCAGCACACAATTTTCATAAAACTAGCGTCTTGTGAAAGAATCCCATGATTGTGGATTGCTTTACCAAAGCTGCTTTGATGAAAATCTATTGCCTTGTCCTTGGAAATAAGACACATCAGTCAATAACGTTCTGGAGACTTATTCTCCAACGCAACAGATGACGACTGCTTTTTGACGGATGAAACAATAGCAGAGGCGGAGGAAGGGAAACATTCTTCTGCCGAGTCTGCGTTATTGGATTTGGATTGCAACCTTGTAGGATCGAGTTGGACCGAGTAGAACCAGTGAATATCACATTGGACTGACAATAGACCAAAGCAGATAGTTATTGCACCAAACTCCCATTAATAATTCAATCATTTGACCCGTGACATGATTTCCCGTAAAACAATCTGATCCTCTGAGGGCTGATAAAGATATTTCAAATAAATGACTGTGTGTGTGTGGGGAGTATAGGTGTGTGTGTGTCTGGTTTGACCTTCTCAGTATGACTGAAGCGATGCCTTAGGCAACAACTGCAAGTATGATGTTTAGACGGAAGGAGCGGAAAGAGACATCTGAAGTGTACTGGAGTTATTCAACAAATGGCAAAAGGAAAGTTTGGATCATTTTAAAGTGAGGTTGAGTGAAAAAAAGATAAACAATTATTATCTTGCCTGTTGTGGATAGCTATTAAAAAGTCCTCCGTTTTGAGAAAAGTAGCTTATTTCTGACTGGATTAATGAGCTAATGGCTAGTGTGACTAGGGCTAAGACCAAAGTAGATTGGTATTTTATTAAAACAACTCCAACCTCAAGCAGTTCCTACAAATAATGTTATAAAGCCCTTACTGCCACCAGTTTTGAATTAAGCAGTTATTCTGGTAGAAATATGATATTCCTGCAGGAAGTGCACCAGAAATGCTACAGATAACTGCTACTACTAGTGTTTGGGTTTACCATTCATAAGAGATGTAAAGGTTCATTAGCTTGAAAACACTAACATTTATGTAACACCATTGCTAACATAAATAGCTTTTCATCATAATATATTTAAGTACAAGAATACATATGATCAGGAAAGTATCACCCTTCTGTTATCCTAACATACAAATCTTCTACATCAGGGGTGTCAAACTCATTTTCAACGAGGGCCACATGAGCATTATGGGGAACCTCAAAGGGCCAGTTGGAAGTTGACGTTTCATGTTTAATTTTGACTAAACATAAAACGTCAAGTTCCTCATGTCATTGGTATGGCTGAGCACCATTAACAAACTAGGCTTCATGTGGTATTTCATGCATAGAAACATAGTTTAAACAAGTCCTCTTATAAACACTGAAAAGCACTATGTCAAGGGTCTCAAACTCATGTCCTTTAGGGCCGCAAAGCATGCAGGATTGCGGGCCTAAAGGACAGGAGTTTGAGACCCCTGTACTATGTGTACGGCTGACTAAATGGGACATTAAAATACAAAAATACTATTAAAAGTAAACGTAAGAGAGTGTTACACACTGTTGAGTTGTGGTGAGTAGCTGATGTCTTGAATTCTGAACTCTTCCACTTTCTGACAATTTACAACTTTTAAGTGGGAAATTTTCACTTCCCAGTACAACTGGGCCACAACAAAAGCAGCAGCAAATTATGGAATTTAAGGCAAATTTTGCCAGCTGTCTGCTACTTTTGAATCCAGTGAGCCTTCATTTTGCAGGTAAAATAATCGTGCATTATGAAACATGGTTTATGGTCAATGCTGTCTTTAAAGCAGCATACACTAGTTTTAAAGTTATTAATACATCTTTGAAGCTCTTAGCAGGCCACATAAAATGCTGTGGTGGGCCACATTTGGCCGATAGGCCTTGAATTTGACCCATGTTCTACAGTATTATAATGCCCATTTTCTGATTGATATGTTATAAATCTAATATATTTATAACTATAAATAAAATTGTATTATGCCTCCAGTACAAAAATGTTTGTAGTCAAGGTCAAAAAGATATGCCTCTATTGAGTTTTTATTTATAAAGCTATATGTTTATTCACAAGCACAAATAGCAGCAGCAGCTGGCTGCAGCACTTTTGATACACACTTGAACACTTCCTGTGGTAAAACTATAATATTATATATATATTATATAAAACTATATAATCAGCAAAGCTGAAAATGATGTACATTGTTTATAAAACAGTATGTGTGTGATCCACTATGAGATTTTTGAGACTGAAGTTGTTTTTAAGACTGCAGGGCAACAGGCCCCATTAAGACTACCAGTCAGCTTTTAATCTGGTCTCAATTAAACTTCAATTCTCCAAAAAGGAAGTCGTGTAAAGAGGTAAATTATCTACAACAAGTAAGATGTTAACTGTTTGTAGCCTTTCCACTTCTAAAAATTTTAAGTATCTGTTTAGGATGCGCCAATCTCTAGGACACTTCAGTAAGGATGCTGCAGAAATGGAAGGTCTGCACTTAAACCTGAGCAAAACTATAAAACTCAAGAGGACAATCTGCAAACTGTATGCAGAGAACATTCGAAATAAAGGCCACCGTATTGTTAGAAAAACTGAAACTAAAGCCCAGTAATGTCTTAAAACATGGTTTTAGCGATCACTACTGACAGAGGAAGTGTGCTCGTTCCAGCTCAGACCTGCTCCAAGCTCAAGATACACATGCAAGACACAGATAAATGGAGAGGTGCAGTGTGCACACACAGTAACAACACACTTACTCGCATGCATGCACAAGCAGAAGGCAGGGGTGCCATCTATCAGGTTGTGGTTGTGGGGGCGGGCGGAGGTGTAGGGGGTGCTTTGGAAGAGGAAATATGCCCTGTGATGTGTGTAAACGAAAGCCGTGGCGGCACTGTCACATTGCATTTGGTGGGGCTGTGGGAACTATGAGGGGCTACAAGGGGACGGACTGTCTGTGTGTGTACAGATATAATAAACTTGGAAGGTGGCTGGAGCTCAGGCAGACGCTGCGATTCTGTCACAGCTGGTGGTGCTCTGATGCTGCCGGGAAGAAAGGCTGAGTGAGGCGGGGGGGAGGAGAGGAAGCAAATTGAGTGCAGCGAAGAAAAGAGGGGAGGAAGAGGCAGGGAGGAAGACAGGAGAAAAAAAAGTGGGGAATGAGATAAAGAAAAAGAGATGGGACGATATAAACAGCCCTGCAGAAAACGAAACACGAAATGAAGCAAACTGAAATTCCTCGAAGGAATGCTTATCGACCGCCACTTTTGGGACACAGATTTAAGCTAAGATTATTTTATCTTGAGAGGTGATGGAGATGTTTAATCAAACTTCAAAAACATAATCTGCAACTTCATGCCATATTGCAAGATACCAGACTGAGATTAATGAGTTCTGATTGGCTCTACGACCACACCAGATTTTAGCTCAATATCTGTAAGACAGACTGAATTCTAAGCATTTTTGTGTTTGCCATTTAGGAAAGCCTGCAGTGGACATATTTTATGTAGTTTATTCAGTTGTAGATGTACATCCAATTATTATTTTCTGAGTGTTTCATAAAAATCTGTTCAATGATTCATGGGCTATTTTGCTAACGGACAAATAGGGTTGACACCTACCTGTAATTCTAAGGGTTTAAGCAAATATATCACACAATAAATAAATATTGGAGTTTATGTTGGGAATAGCCGCACCAACTTTTAGCACAATATCTGTAAAATTTAATTATTGTAAAATGCTTCTATTTATCAAGTACACTTTTAGTTTATTTTTAAGTATAAACCAAGTATAGGCAACATAAACTTTACACAAAATTTGAAAACTTAAAGGAGGTGGCACGGTGGCTCAGTTGGTAGGGCTGTTGCTTCTCAGCAAGAAAGTCACCGGATCGAATCCCGGCCGGGAACATTTCTGGGTAGAGTTTACATGTTCTCTCCGTGCTTGTGTGGGTTTTCTCCGGGTACTCCGGTTTCCTCCCACAGTCTTAAAACATGACTGTTAGGCTAATAAGTAATTCAAAATTGTCCCTAGGTGTGAGAGAGTGGTTGCGGTGTACCCCGCCTCTCGCACTGTGACTGCTGGATATGGGCACTAGTGACCCTGAAAAGAAGAAGTGGGTAAAAGATAATGGATGAATGGAAAACCTAAAGGTCATTTTCGTATATTACCTTTTGGTGAGAGAGAGATGTGTTGGGGATCAATCTCAGCTACTACCACACCAAATCTTTAGCTCAATATCTGTAAAACTGATTGCGTTACAGCATTTTTTCTATTGGCTGATGTCACTTAGCTGTGGCCAACTTGAACTGAGTTTTCTCCAAAAGTGCAGCAGTTGCAGACGTAAATCTAGTAATTACTTTCTGAGAGATTCATTAAAATGTGTCCACAGGGTCATGATATAATTGCTAAAGGACAAAAAAAAACCCATACAAACACACACAGACAGAGACATGCAGGTAACTACATGATCACCCAATCATGGTGATTTTGGATGAAGAGATGGAAAAAAAGATGGGATGGTGAAAACAACCCTGCAGGAAACACAGAATTAATCACAGTTAGAGTGATGAGGCAAAGCCGGTGTTTTACTAGAAGAATATTTACTCCAATTAGAGACAGCTAATGTATCCCCAGGTATAAAAGCGGCCATGCCTCCCTGAGAATAATTAGATGCACAGGGCTTCCATTGTCCAGGAGAGAGCTGCAGAGCTCCCTTTGTACATCATTAACAGCTCGCCGACAACAAAAGCACCGCTAATAGAATGTAACGTGCTTTCCTCACCCGTCTGTTTCTTCAAACGGTCATTAGAGTGAAGCAAAATATCATTTCTTCCCTCTGTGCTTCAACCCCCAAAACTCCTCCCATCTCTCATGAGCCCCCCCAAACATATTATTTCCTTCCAAATTCCTGCCTCCATTTCTCTGAGACTGAGCAGAGATTTTTTTTACCCTCTTGTCCTTCATATCAAGATGATAAACAAGATTTCACAGTGTGTTACAATCATCAGTCTTTGTAAAACACACCAAATCCTCTATGAAGGAATTAATTCTGCCTTGGGAGAGACAGGGGGGGCAAATGTATAGATTTACAATTCCACACTCAAATTCCCCACCATGTTTTAATGCATCATAAACACTTGGTGTTTTTTGGTCTCCGTTCCAATAAAAACAGAGCGGAGCGGGGGTGTAATATCTGGAGCTGGGGGAAATTAAAGCTGAAGTTCTTCTCCTCCTCGGTGCTCTGACACACACTCTTACACACACACACACACACACACACACACACACACACACACACACACACACACACACACACACACACACA
>JAVKLF010000161.1:5012357-5023213 GCA_034783495.1 Millerichthys robustus | reverse complement strand
ACACACACACACACACACACACACACACACACACACACACACACACACACACACACACACACACACACACACTGATAAATTAGACACAAGGTTCAGTATGATTAACTAAAGTTAATGAGGACTGAAAGTGATCCCAAACAAGGTAACCATAGAAGGGAAGTGTTTGAGGAAAACATTGAGACTGCGCTCGAGAACAGAAACTCTTATTCTAAATGTCCTTTGACTGTGCCGTGACAAACATAACCCTTTCCGACTGGTGGAAAAATAAATCATACTTTCAAGTGAAGACAAATGCCTCATCCGTTGGGAGTAGCCGCGGGCTATAGTCATAATGGCCTCTCTTTCTCTTTCCCTCCCTTTCCTCTTTCTATTTCTTTTTCTGTCTCTCTTCTCTCTCTGCAGGCAGGCAGGGAGTTTCCCTGAACTAGTTTTAAAACGTTCACACAGCAGCCTTGCGCAGCATAAAGCTGGTTCAGGGCAGATCAGTAGCAAAGATATACTCTTCTGTTTTGGCTTACTTTGTGATGATGAAAAGTATGACAAAAAAAAATCACAACTGCTGCTCCTGCTTCTACTTTTCTTCTCCTCTGAGCAAATAACTCATGGGTCATATTTTAAACCATCAGAGTGCACTTGTGCTCAACACATGGCACCAGGTCATTATTCATGTCTGAGACGGTAAAACCTGTGAGTTTCCCAACACTCTGAACTGTACGAAGCCTTGGCCCAAGCTTGAGGCTTGGCTCGGCTTGGCTCGGCTCGGGCTGCAGCCCAGCTGCAGAAGTCTGCCCCCTCTCCCCACCACCACCACCTCCTCAGCTCACAGTGCTATCAGGTTGCCACTCCTCCTCCTTCAGCCCATTACACAGGCCTCTTTATGCTGCGCTAAAAGCTGCTCATGTTCGAACCCTCCTGGGAAAAGCTCCTTAAAGCATGTCAGGATGAGAGGCCCTGTCTGGTAAAATATTAATAGGAAGTTAATTGGTTGTTAATGGACTGGTGCTTGGGTTGGAATCAGCTTCCATTAGACAGACCACACCAACACTCCATTTGGGGGTGTCAGCTTACTACCTTTTTAATCTAATTGGTTTCCGGTCAGGGTGGCGTGGCAGCATAGTGTGTGTAGCCTCTCAGCGAGAAGGTTACAGGCTCACCTCCAGGCCTTTCCGGGTGGAATTTACATGTGATCCCTGTGCAGGTGTGGGTTTTCTCTGGGTACTCTGGCTTCCTCCCACAGACCAAAACCATGCATGTTAGGTTGATTGGTAACTAAATCTAAATTTCTAGGTGTGTGTGGGCGTGTAAATGATTGGTTGTCTCTATGTGGCCACGTGACAGTTTTGATGACCTGTCCAGTTTGGACCCCCTGTTTTTGTGTACAAAAAAATGAATGGGTGGTTTCTGGTCTGTTTATCTGTCAGTTACCACCTGGTGCTTACAAACACTATTAGTGGTTTTCAAACTGTTTAGTTTCCTGACCACCAAATAACAGTTGCATAAACTGACCCCAGATATTACTGATTTATATTTGCAAACTTTGCTAATACCTCTGTTAAACATGGGTATAATAACAAAATAAAAACTACTAACTATGACACTAATTTTATTTATTTATATTTTATTGTAATTTCTTTGCATTTAAATTTCTGTCTGACTGCTGGACCAGTGACCCCCATGACCCTTAAAGGAAGAAGCGGGTAACAGATAATGGGTGGAAGCAAGCCTCACTTGCTGTTTCATGACCCCACAGAGGGGTCCCGAGTCCAGACCCCAACTTTGGGAACTACGGATCTACTATATATATACTTGAGTCAAACCTTGAGTGTACAAAAACTCAAGGCATTCAATCAAACAAAACCAAAATAGAAAAGCTGTGTGTCCAACTTTGCCTTCCTGTTCTGCTTTTTTTATGATTAGAGTAGATAAAATAATAACCACGTGCTACTAATTAGAGATGGGACGAAGGGTTCCTTGAGGGGATCTGGAGCTTGTTAATCCGTTGGTTTCATAGAACCAATTCAGTAGAACCATTTGATTTTGATCAAGTTATGTAATCCTGTAGCCAGATACGTCCTAGCAAATTTATCCCAACTTTAGATCATGCAATATTAAGAAAAAAGAAGTAGAACATGTTTTGTAGGGTTTCAAGTGAAATACTTTTTTCTCTACAAAGAAATATGGCAGCACGACTTAAGTTTCTAAAGTTGTTTCTGAATGAACCAGTGGAACGCAGGTGGAGGGCTGTTGATTGGAACACGTACAGAGTCAACCCTGAATTCCTCTGTAGACCAAAGTATTTCAGAGTTGAACATGAGGTCATTTGTCTGATAGCTGAGGCTTGGATCAACCTGCTGTTGGAGAATGATCCCAAACGCATCAGCAAATCTATAACAGAATGGGCTGTAAAAGAAAGAAAAATCAAGGTGATGACATGGTTTAAGTCCAGACCTCAACCTGATTGACATGATTTAGTGGCACTTTAAGAGAGCTGTGTGTTGCAGCAGAAAAACACGAGGAAGACAAAACAAATAAACAATAAACCAAACCCCATCCAGCTTGTTGATTTTTATTAATCGTTTACAAAAGACATGTTTGACAGAGATGAGATCATTTAAACCAGAAGGTTGCATCACTCAGGGCAGCATGATCGTTAAACTGTGAACAAAAACACTCAAGATCAACAGTTTGCAAAGTTGGGGTCTGGACCCCACTGTGTGTTCCAAAACATCAAGGTGGGGTCTTGAAAAGACTTTTAGAATTAATTACATTTTAAAATTACCGTTAACAATAATTTCTGTTTTAATTGTTACAAAAGAGTGTGGTTAGTGCACTTACAAATGGATGGATAAAGTAGCATAATGAATACTGTTACTGTGCCCTTATTTAGGTGACCTGCTACCTATGTTTTAATCAAAAATAGTTGGAGGCACAGGTATCTGCTGTTATTTTGTGGGTCAAAAAGCTGAAACCTTCAGGAATCGTTGCTCTAGATCAGAGATGTCAAATTCATTTTCACCGAGGGCCACATGAGCGTTATGGTTGTCCTCAAAGGACCAGTTGTAATTACCTTCAACACTTCATGTTTAGCTTCAACTAAACATAAAACAACTCTCTAAATGTCATGATCTGTTTCCCTGTGTCTCTTGTCTTGGTGTGTGTATGTGTGTGTGTGTGTGTGTGTGTGTGTTCAGCTCCACCCCTCCCAGTCACCTGTCCCTCATGTTTTGCCTCAGGTGTGTGTGTGTGTTACGTTTTTGCTGCCTCGTCAGCTTTTTGTTTTCTTAGTTTAAATAAAGTTTGTTTTCTTTATCCCTCCTGTGTGTTCGTCTGAATTTTGGGTTTCACTTAAATACGTACCGTGACACTAACTGTAAAATAAATATTATAGAAATACTGTTAAAAATAAAAGTAAGAGAGTTGTACTCGCTCGGAACTGAGTAGCTGCCATCTTGAGTTCTGAACTGTCCCACTTTCTGACAGGGAATTCCCACTGGAGTGGGATTTTTCCAGTTTAACTTTATGACTTGTAAGTAGGAAATTCCCACTTCCCAGCACAACTGGACTGCAGCAAAAGTAGCCAGCAAAATAGAGTGAAATAGAGATTTTACACAGCAATTTTCATCATCTTTTGAATGTGGTGACAACACACAACATGCGCAATGGGAGATGTATTTTATGGTCAATGCTGGTTTTAAAGAAGCATACACTTATTTTAACAGTGTTACATCTTTGAAGCTCTCGCAAGCCACATAAAATGTAATGGTGGGCCACATTTGGCCCAGGGGCCTTGAGTTTGACACATGCTTTAAATCGGGGGTTGGCAAACTTATTGAGCCTTACGCAGGTGAAATCTTCCAGGGACCCCTCTTATAAATCTTATGCTGACTGAAAAACTATTTACTGCCATTTTAACCCTCCCGCTGCCTTGGGGTCCAAATGACTCCACCAGGCCTCAGTTTTGAGACTGGGGTCTGGTGGGTCATGTGACCCCAGGGCAGCGGGAGGGTTAACTCCTAAATGCCATGAAAATAATATTTATTTTTGGTTTGATTGAGTATGTATGTTTTACTGGTGCATTGTTCCGATATATATTTATGCAGTTTTTTATGAAAAACAAAATTACAAATTTATTATAATATTTTGAGGACCCCACAAGCTATGGCTTGCAGACCCCTGGGGGTCCCAGGACCCCAGTTTCCCTCTGGTCTACATGATGACTCTGATACCTCCTGATGATGTGTCTGAAGATATATCATTAAATTGTATTTTCTATAACAGTTCGGAATGACTGACCACAAACCTCAATGAACTGAAGCAACGGTGGAAACAAAAGTCAGCCGAAGAAAATTCTTCCACAACCATCTGAGAGAGAGATAAAAAATATCAGAAAACAAGTACTGAGAGCTGCTGAAAGTGGTTCTACAAGCTGTTAAATCATGACCTGGACTTGGATTTTTCACACACTTTCCCCATCTTGGCTTCATCTTTGTTTAATAAATAAAGGCATGGTGAAAATTGTGTGTTTTTGCACACTTGATGGTAGATTTTGCATAGATTCTGAGCTTAATAAGGACCAGATCATTTTTTATTAAATCCTGAAACGTAAAATATTTGAACTGAAAGAGGATGGCCTTTTTTTCTCTGCTCATAGCTGTATGGAATAACTGCTGCAACATTTCCTTGTTCTGTCAGAACTGAACCTGTTCAGTGACTTTGGTGTCAAGTTTGCAGTGAGTTTACTTTTCTGTTAATTGTGCATTGTTTTTATATTTTTTTCCTTCACACATTCTCCTTCTGGCTTTGCTCGTGTTAATCTCCTCTCTTTGCAAACATCAGGAAACGGTTTCAGCTTGTTGCCATCTGCGGTCAGCATGGCTGCACTTTCTGTGGTCGTTGTTACGGAGTAGGAAAAAAAATGTAATGAAAAAGCAAAAGAAAACTTTCTTCTGGGACAAACATGCAATATTGATGCAGAGCAGACTCTGAGAAATACAGAAATCAAACAGAATCTAAACTAAGTTCAAATGTCGACATCAACACATGCATTTTTTACTTTTGCAAACCCAAGAGACAGCGCTCCTTTTAAGGGAAGCCACATGGGCAGCAGGGAATATATTTAGCAATAAGTGATATTTCAGCGTCTCTTTGTGTTCCCAGCCCCGTTTCAGCTACAGTTCATTTATGAGAGAGACGAATACCTGATAAAGGAGATTTTGTGGGAAATGGGACTTAAAATAACAGTGGAGGTCAGGCAAACAGACTGATTTTTTTTTCCATTTTTGATAGGTCAGGGCTTTTAGAAGCACTGAAAAAAGGTAAAGCTCTTAAAGTAAATTCATTTTCAGTGTGGCTTTTTTGAAAACGGCTGGTTTAAATTAAAATGAAACATTTCCCCGCCGCTCCATTTGTGATGTAACAAAACAAATTATAATTCTGATCAAATTTACGCAAGCGGCATAGAAAGAAGTTTTTGTTTGCCTTGTTTTATTTGTAACGTTACAGTCATTTTAATGATTGTAATCTTTAAATGCAACAAGATCCACTCTTATAACTCGCACTGATTGATGAGTGAATCTGTGTCCTTGACAACGGGGGTCAAAAGTCAACAGATCTGACAGATGTGCTTATTACTTGTTGCTGAGATTCATTTATTCGATGTACACACTTTACACACTCCATGAAATTTAATCAAGTCAGATTAGCAGTGGCAGAGCTAGACTTTTATGCAAGAGAGGTGGCCAAATCCTTTTCAGGGGGGCACAAACAAATAAATGTACACTCTTGACAATGCTCATAATCCTGATGCATTTCTCTATTTATCTGGATATTTGTCTATCACTCTTATGTGTGCATTTTCTTGCACACCTTTCAATGCCACATGCAGTGACTTGTCAATCAACAGGTGTGGCCAATCAGATCTTCAGACACCCCTCTGGGTTTGCCTCTGCAGATTGGCACACATATCCTAAAAAAGGAATAATTAAATAAACAGGTTTTATTATTATTATTTTTAACTTCAACAAGATTTATGATGAGTTCAGGCTTCTTTCCATGTAGACTCTGATCCAATCTACCAATCCTCTGAAGGCTGATCAATCAGCTGAATGCACCACAGAACATTTTGTGAAAACATTTTCAAAGATACAAAAGTGGCTACTGCCTGAAACAGCATAATTAATTAATGAATTACACCTCAAACTGTCACAGTATAAAAAAATGACAGCAACCAAAAACACTCCTGAACCAAAGTAGCAGAAAGGTATGATCAACAAACACTGACCAGCTCAGTGTGAGCTACCAGAACTGACAAAGACTCCCGGATGGGTGTCGAAACGTTTTCAAACAAAAATTGATCCAAGTCCGGTTGCCTCCGATTTAAGCCTGTTCGCTGTTGCGATGACCCGGATGACTGAGAATTTGCACAGGCAAGGGTATGATCATTACATATTAATGTTTATGTGTCTGCAATGTTTTATGTAGAAAATATGACAAAAAAAAACCCCTTCACTTCCAGTTTTGAAGTAAAGCATTTGAGCTCAGTTACAACAGAAGTTAATGAATTTGGTTGTGTGCATTCTGGGGGGAATTCAGGAAAAGATAGCTGCGAGAAAGACAACAAAAATACTTACTTCATCAAAATGATGAATAAATTGTGTATTTTTAGACAGCCAGAAAGTAGCACGGGACATCAACGCACTCAGCTGAATGTTTTATATTAAAATCTAAAAAATCTATAAAACTTAAACAGCACTTGTGTAAAAATCGAAGTGCGGGACAAGGAGCAAATTGAAAGATTAACAAGCAAACAGCAATAAATAATGGTGTACGAGTGTGATATACGACTAGCATTTTTTCAAGTACTTGTACAAAAGGCCCCAATACTGATACCGTTATCAATACTGGTATCCATACTCCTATTCAAATTGTTCTAATTTACATTTCAAGTGAAAAGTCTGTCAGTTCCACGTTTAGGAAAGTCACTGTGTAAAGTACGGTTAGTACGGTTTGAGAAAAACTGGTATCGGGACATCAGGATGCCTCCCTAGGGAGATAATCCAGGCATGTCCAACAGAGAGGAGACCTCGGGGAAGACCCAGGACACGCTGCAGAGACTGCGTCTCTCGGCTGGCCTGGGAACGCCTTGGAATCCTGGCTGGGGAAAGTGAGGTGTGGGCCTCTCTGCTCAAGCTGCTGCCCCCGCGACCCGACTCAGATTAAGTGGAAGTTAATGGACGGATGGTATCGGGACACCCCTATTCACAAGTATACAATCTTTAAGGTATATGCTGTAGCAAATGTTTCTTATAAAGGCCAGACCATGCAGTGCTCAGAGAATCTGCAAAAAACTAAAAACAAGAGCTACATTTTAGAGTTTACAAAAAAAGACCCCAAACAGAGCAGCAAATCTACAACAGAACGTCTGAAAACAAATAAAATCAAGGTGTCGGATAAAATAACTTTTGCAGCAATATATTTTATAATGGATATTGGATCTGGTATTGTCAGATGGGCTGTAGGCCTGTAAGGAAGGAGAGCCACCTTCTTCTAAATCGAACATGTTTCTGTCATTCTGTCATTGTTAGATTCTATCTCAGTAAGTACTCCGTATTGACACTTTCTATTGGTGAGTACCCAAACTCGTACTAGTATTCCGTGCGACAAATTGTTTATCGGGACAACGCTTATAAATATGCATTATTAATGAAGAATCTTCCCTGAAACACGCACTTATACGATCCACTCTTCAACACATAAGACCACAAAAAGCAGCATTCGCCTCTCACTTCAGACCAACATTCACACTTTTCAGCACGTTACTCTGTAATTATTGCACGCAGACAGCAAATTCTTGGCCGAACATTTAATGTTTAGCAAAAGTGTCAGAAGCTACAATGAATCCACGGTGACACACAGGAGAAGCATTTGCAAAAGAACACCTTTAGGAAACAGTAGAAAAGTTACACAATAGTATGAAATATCCACTCAGTTTGATAAAAACTGTACTTGTTTGGCACTCAAAAACTTTTTATTTTTGTTCTTTTTAAGAAAGTCAACCATTGTTTTAGCTGATGAACGAGTTGCAGCGTTTCGTTGTTGGGTTTTTTTGTACTTTCCCCGCAGTTCGCTTGTGCAAATATTTAATCTTGACGTCAAAAATTCATAAATATACATTCAAAATTAGCTGTGCTGCCGTCGCTTTAAAGGTGTTTAATTGAACACACTTAAACAGGAACACATAATGAAATGATTAGGCAGATTGTTTTTCTTTTTCTTTTTTTTTATATTTTCTAAGATGTGAGAAGAGCTTTTAAAAAAAAACTTTTCTACGCCTTCAGGCAAGAGTGCATGCAAGTTACAACTGCTTATTATTAACTGTCAATCAAACAGGTTGTTTTTTTTAGCTCAGGTGCACACAATAATGCTCATTGTGGAAAAAGCTAGTTCAAATGTCAGACTACAGCACACAGAAAGAAGAAGAAAAAAAAAAAAAGATTTGAGGACATGAACTCTGCAAACACGTTTTTCTCACTACTGTCTTTATGTTTCAGCTGACAGGAAACGGTAAGAAGAGCTGAAGAAGTCTACATGCTGGTTCTCACTGGCTCGAGTGGCGGAATGCATGCGTTGTTTTTTTTGTTTTGTTAAATCAGCTACCAAAAATGATGTGTTTAGGGGGGGGGGGGATGATGTACGTGATGTAGTGAGCAGGCAGCAAGAAGAGCAGAGTGGATGTGGCTACTTTTACAATACACTGGAAGAAAGTGCTGTCCTCGCCTTCAGTCAAAGCTTATGTCAATTCTTTCGCTTCGTAACGTTTCAGCTCTCCTGGACGCACGCCTTCTGTGTGTCGGAGCTCGTGACGGGGAAAGGACGGACGGTGGAGGCTCTCACCGCCTTACGCCGTGTCGTGGAAAAGGATGGGCTTGACCATGCCCGAGAGGATCTTGGGCACGTGGACGCTGACGATCTCGGAGATCATCTCTGGAAAGTTCACGCGCGTCTGCAGGGACTGGGCTTGGATGAAGAGATCGTAGGTGAACTGGTGCAGCTTCCTGACAATCTGAGACAAAGAGAAAGAGGCAAAGCAGGAAACAATAAAATATATATTTTTTTAGCTTTAGCAGATAAGATTAAGGGGTTAAAAGCGAACAATAATAATGTCACGAAGAGGACAAACGAGTAATTCTGACGGTTGCAATTTGAGACTCGAGTGAGGTGGTTTTCTCTCTCGAGGTTGACACCTGACACTTCTTAAGCTTCACCGAGGGGAAAATATCAGAAATATCTCGATCAGTTCTGGTCTTGTGCCTAAAGGGCTCAGACAGACAATCCCTGGCTGCTTTCCAGCTCATCAGGCACAGCGCCGAGCATTTACGGGACAAAAGTGCTGCAGCTCTGCTCTCTGCAGGAGGGAGCTTCAGAGCAGTAACACACCCTCTATCAACCATCTCAGGAGTTTCTTTTTCTGGCAGATAATTGTTTTAACTCTAGTCCTCGAGCTGCTCCGAGAGGAAGACGGTTCATCCACACCCCCTAGTGGTCGAACTCCTGCTGTGAACAGGAATTAATGCCTCATTCAGAATTCGACTCCTGTAGCGGAGACAGTGATTCCTGCACACTTAGTTGCTGTCCCTCATGGGCACGTTTGCAAATTAAAGCCCAAGCATTTCTTGAAGGACTGCATTATCGCCCGCCACCTTTCATGCCAGAGGTATAAATAAATAAATAATAATAATAAAATCACTCTATGATGAGAAATGACAGAATTGCTGTTTAGATCAAACCTTGACAATTACGTAGCTAATGCTGGCTCCTGCAGCATGTGCTGTAAATAACTCTCAGCTACTGCATCCCCAAATTTGAGCGCCATATCTGCAGAATTCACTGAGGGACAGCCATTTTTGTGATATTTTTTTAATTCAGTGGGCCGTGGCAGCCATCATAGACTGGATCAACTCCAAAAATAATCGTACACTATTTTTACGATTACAATCGTAGATAGTAGACGTACAACCAGAGAATATTTTCGGAGGATTTCACTAAATTCTATCAAGGGGGTTCTTAAGATATTTTGCTAACAGACAAACAGGATCAAATTCAACAGTTAATGCCAAAGTTTTAAGCCATAACGTTGGGCAATTTGTTGCGCTCAAAGCACACCTTTAGGATGACTCTTAGCTACTACCACAGCCAACTGTAGCTTAACATCTGTAAACCTGACTGAGTTTTAGCTCTTTTTGTGTTTTGAAATTCAGTTGGCCGTGTCTGCCATCTTAAACCGGGTCGACTCCAAAAGTTAACCAGTTGTAGATGTACAACCAGTGATAATTTTCTGAGAGTTGCATTGCAATTCATCCAGGGGTTAATGAGAAATTTTACCAACAGTCAGAATCGAGTCCAACAGTTAATGCCAAAGTTTTAAGAAAATATGTTGGACAGTGTGTTGCACTCGAAGCACGCCTTGAGGATGACTCTCAGCTACTACCACAGCAAACTGTAGCTCGGTATCAGTAAACTTGACTGTGCTCTAGCTATTTTGGGTCTTGAATTTCGGACTACATGATGAATAGGTGAGTGCAAACACACACACACGCGCACAAGCACACACGCACGCACGCACACACACACACGCACGCACACAGTAAGTCAGACATGATAAATAAGCTCTCAGAGTGATTCATTTCAGGTTTTAACTGATGGAATTTGTCTTGGCTACATTTGCACCCAGATGGCTTTTTTGGTTGTCTTTTTTTTAATTGACACGTGAATTGATGATAGAAACACAAACACACACACACACACACACACACACACACACACACACACACACACACACACACACACACACACACACA
>JAVKLF010000161.1:4980513-5002631 GCA_034783495.1 Millerichthys robustus | reverse complement strand
ACTGTGACAGCTGGATATGGGCACCAGTGACCCCCGTGACCCTGAACAGGAAGAAGCAGGTAAAAGATAATGGATGGCTGCAACATGGACAGAGTTACAAACATTTCTGTGCTTTTACACTCAGTAGGCCGTGGTGGCCGTCTATAATCAGGTTGACTTCAAAAGTTAATCAGTCATAAGTGTCCGTCAAATAATTACTTGATGCAAGTTTCATTAAAATCACGTTCATGAGGTATTTTACTAACAGACAGACACAAATAAGTATCTCCCTTCTGCTTTTGAGGTACTAGGCAACAATTCCACATCACTAAAGTATTTTTTCTCATTTAGTTTTGCGCAGAAAAGTTTCAAACCGTCAGAAAATCGGGAATATTAGCAGATTGGGGTCATTGGGTTCGTCCTTTTAGAAGCTTTAGATCCCTAACCTCTTAAACCCAATCCAATTAGATATTTCCTCATCCCGGCAGCCGTGCGCACATGCATGTGAAGTGGCAAACTTGGGATTAAAGAATGTCAGAGTTAGTCTGTAACCAGTGACACTGAATCTTCACCGGGATCAGAAAACTGGTTGCTGGACCTCTTTGTTTAGGGTCTCTGATAAATGGACTCATCTGCAAGTCAATTGTGTGCAGCAACAAATAAGTGCGTGTGTGTGTGTGTGGAGGGGGGTTCTGCAATAAACTGAGAGATTAGATGAACTTTACTTCACTCTCTGAGCTCAACTCGTCCAAGGCCAAGAGAGGAACACACGGGGGCTGAATATAACTCCAGTGATTTAGTGTTGCTACACTGTCCGGGTTTCTACAATGTATCAGAGCGACTCGGATAACAAAACAGAACTTCTTGGCTTTCATTTGTGCAAATCTGAAATCTGTTGGTGCCCTCTTCAGCTTCTGCACCATCAGACAGAATGTGAAGCATGACCCATTTTGCGCTTTTGTTTTCAATTAGACTGGCTGAAGAGAAAGCCAGAGCTCGTAAAATAAGATTTAAAGTGCCAGGAAGGGTTGTATTCCTGGGAGGAATAACAAACAAGTCCGGACAAGCGATCCGAACCAACTCATTTACCTGAAACTGCGATCCGTGCAGTCCACCCAAACTGAAGGCTCGGTCTTGATGGCGGAAAAAATGGGTTGCCCTTGAGGGTTCGCGTCTGGGTAACTTTCCACTTGGCCGTACGCCTGTTCCGCCGCCGCTTGCATGGTTCCTTCCCCCCCGGGCTCGCCCCCTCGCCTGTACCACAAGCAGCTACAGACTTGTCTGGACCCGAAGGTGGTCTGCGCACAGTTACAGTATTTGCACAGGACGCCAGGTCCGTCGGATCTGCGCGGCTGGCTGTACGCGCGCTCGTTTGCGCACCAAACGCTTCCCTGGCCGTCTCTGTACAGGCGGGAGTCGGCGGAGTAAGCCGAGTAGGGCTTCAGAGGCACGATCTCAGACACCTGGGATGTCGAGGGGTCGTCCACGAACACGCTGGACTCCTTACAGACGAATCTGGAGATGACCGTGCCGCGCGTCGCGCCAGTCTGCGCACCGTCCACCATCTCGCCAGATCGGAACAGATCCATGCAGCTCACCTGCCGCATGCCCTGGCACACCTCTCCAAAGTCGTCCTCTCGGAGGCTGCTCTCAGCCGGGACAAGCCTGCCTCCTCCCGAGGTCAGACTTCCCGACGGTCCCAACAAGTCGGGCGCTCCGCGGGAACCGTTTCCACCGCTCGTGGGGTCGCAGTCGGCGAAGGCGCAGCCGCCGCCGCCGGGGTTCATGTTACCGAGCGGAGACGACACTGAGTCCAAACCCAGCGACACGGACACGGCTCTGCTCAGCTCAATCGTCGGGCACGCGTAGGTGTCCGCCGTGTCCAAGCGGTCCCTCTCCGTCAGGATCTCCTCTCTGCCCGACAGGCTCGCGCGAAAGGCCATCTCCGGCTTCCCTCTCGTCCTTGGGAGTTTCAGAGCAGCGCGCGGAGAGCAAAGGAAACACTTTTCTCCCCGGCGAGCAAGCGCCTCCTCAATGAGTCTCCACTCATGCGTCCCAGCGGAGGGAGAATTCAGATCAGTCGACGTTGCTGAGGGAAAGGGACGTCCCGCCGACCTGTTCCACGAATGAAGAGAGCCGCAGAACTTTTTTCTTATTCCACAAAGTAACAGTCCTTTCCCCTCGTTCTGAGCTTCGTGCTGCTTCGACTGGAACTGAAATACACGGAGGAGGACTTTGAACTTTGCTCAGCTACTTTACTCGGTTACACAGCTGAGCAATAACTGCGCACACCGTACTCAGCCCCGAACGCAACTTCTGTCAATTGAGAACCGAGTGGGACGTCCACGAGGAAAGCAGGATCTCGCGAGAACAGAACGATTAGATCCCTAAATCCTCTTAATTTCGTCGTCCGCATGCAAACTGTCAGCTGTTTCAAGTTGACCCGACATTTATTCAGCTCAAATTTTATTCAAGAGTTACATAAGCTCGTTTTTAATCCTTCCAACATTAAGAAACAATTAGTGTAGAGTTGAAAACAGTTAAAGTGTTTTTCTGTCGATTTTAAAATGTGCATCTGTGGAAACGTTATGAACAATTAACATCTTACTTGTTGCATGGCTCTTTCACAAAACAGGTCTGCTAAATGTGAGCACAGACCAGTCCGCCCTTCTGCTCCCTCTGATGGTTCGTGAATGGAGCCTAAATACTAAACTAAATAGCAGCGGCAGCAGCCACTTCCACTGCAGTCCCATTGTATTTCTGACCAAATAACCAAGTAGTGTGAAATCTTTGGCATGTTTATATAAATCTTCATGAATATGTAAGAATTTAAGATGACAGTAGCAATACATTTTAAAATGACATGGTTGCTAATAATCCTATGCTGCAGTGCTATGGCTAGCTGCTGCTGTAGATGTTCGTTTTTGCATAACCACAAAATTCTATATAAATTACTCAACACATGCTTGTTGTTTCCATATAAATAACCATGTATTGAGTAATAGAATGTTTTTAATAATTGTGTTTGCATACCCAGCTAAGAAATGTTTGAGATAAGTTTCCACATAGCAAAATTTGTCTGGCCCATTCAGTGCACTTGGCCAAGATACCACAAAAAATGACCCGGCCAGATGTGACATGCCCTCTTAAAAAACAGTGCCATCACTGCCAGACTTGGACCACAGCTGATTGACAAACCACTTGTCATGTCAGCAGTCCGCTAGCAGTGCCAGCTTGATACCAGATCTGGCCCACACCTGTCTGATGTGTGGGTTGTTTTAAAACACCAGCAGTCCACTTTGTATTAGCTGCTCTTGAATTAGCCATTAACTCATCAGTCCTGTTACAGATACATCCTGTCCACAAGATAAAAAGATGTTGTTTGTTCTCAACTTGCAGAACCACACTTTAAAATAGGCGGAACATTCCTTTAAATACTGGTAAAGCCAGACTTAAATTTCGTCTCATTATTTTAGACACCAGGTTGAGAACAAAACATGCGTAGACATTCAGAGCGGTTTTTAAAACTCAGGTACAAAAATCAAATCTAAAGACACACTCACATTCTTCTCAATATTCCTTAAAATAAGTATAAACAGCTTTGTTCTCTGATTTGTCTGTAAAATCTCCCATTTTTGCAGGAGTGCAGTGATGTAAAATGATTTTTGTGAATTCCAGTTTAATTTCTTTAGTCATTATCGGACGGAAAATAAAATACATTTTTAAAAAGTGATAATTGGTGACAAAATGCCTCGTTAGACACATTGAAGGTGATGCTCACTCATTCATATGGAAACTGGTGCACACACACAAACACACAGAATACCGACTGTTCTTCTTTGTTGGCGTCTTTTATTTCTAAGATGAACAAACAGGGATTTCTGCATTCTTTGAATAACAGCGATCTTGTCAAACATCATCAATCAGTTAACATTGTTTTTTTTGTTTGTTTTTTGAAAAACCCTATTTAAAACTGAAATTGTGTGTAATCACACTTTAAAGAACAACATAAATCATAGCAATAATATAAGTTTACAACTCTGGACCAGACAGAGGATGTTCTTTTTTTTTGTTCTTTTGTCTTTTTGCTCCTGTCATATTAAAAATGTGACCTATTTTCAAGAACAACTGTAATTGTCCAAGTGAAATCCTCTCAAAGGAAACATTATAGAAGATTAGAGACAACACAGCACTGCACAGTAAAGAAGTTGCTGTCACATTTTGATATAAAAAGAAAAAAAAAATCAGCAGCTACTCTTCTGAAAAAAAAAAAAAAAATCAAATTTATCATTCTGCTTTCAGCCTGAGTGGGCAATCAGAAAAAGGCGTCTCACATGGACTCAAACTCATCAATGCGTTGTTTGGTGTTGCCTTGACGAATCAGACGCAGGGTCTTGTATTTGTCACGACCTGCCCTGACGTTCTCAGCATGGATCAGGTCATTGGGGGTCTTTTTGCTCTCGTCCACAGCTCTGGCCAGCTCAGTGCTCAGGAACTGTGGAAAAGAAGAAGCAAAAGAAAGAAATAAAAGAAGAAAAAAAAAATTAATCAGTTTTGCCTGAGACTGGGCAAAACTATTCAGAAGCTTCTCTCCCATATTTTCTCATCTCTGTCTGAAAACACTTTATTGTCAGTAGTTGTTAGGACCCATTTTGTGGTTTGAGTCAGATAAACAACATGATATCTTGTTCCGGTTGTGAGACGCAGAGTCCACGGACGAGATCCGCACCTTGGATGAAACAGAAAACAACGATAATGCACCGGTGCAGTGATGTTTAATTAGGTAAAGTGCACTTAGTTCTGGCAAAGCCCAATTTGGGAAAGTAATTGCTCTGACATCTTTACATGAGAATAAAAAAAAAATACTCTTCTGTGAAAACAAACAGCAGAAAAAAGCTTTTAGAAAACACACTAGATTAGTTTTCAGACTAAATAAAACTGGTTAACCTGAGCGAAGAACCCATTGAATCAAATGTAAATGCACTACCTGCATCATTTTAGAACTCACTGCAGTTGCTCATATGTATAAGAATTTGGCAATCTTCTCTGAAAATGAAATACTACTTTGTAAACAAATATAAGAATATTACCTTTTTTCTTTTTGCAGGTTTAAAATGTTAGAAAGCAGTTTTAACACGCATTATAAAAGTCATTATATTATAGGGACCATTAGGCATTATTTGATTAGCATTTATTTCAATAAGAAAAATGAGACTTTAAAAACACTGTAGGCTGTTTAGATTTTAGAAATGAAAAATATATATATTGTTACAAGGAGCTCTTCAAGGATTTCCTTAATTCACCATCAATGTCCACCTTTGACGAGTCTGAGGATTCAGGGAAGATTATTACGATGGCAGCGGTCACCAAAGTAAGCAAAAAGCTCTTTGGTTGCAGAACACCAGGGATGGATGAGATTCGCCCCAAGAAGCTGCATGCTCTGGATGTTGTGGGGCTATCATGTCTGACATGTTTTCAACAATGTATGGAGGACTGGAACAACTCCTGTGGCTTGGCAGACATGGGTGGTGGTTCCCATTTTTAAAATGGCAGAGTGTGTTCTAACTATCGTTAGATCACACTTCTCACCCTCCCTGGGAGAGTTTACTCCAAGATTGTGGAAGGGGGGACTCTGATCGACTGTCGAAAGCTTGGATTCAGGAGAAGCAGTATAACTTCCATTTTAGTTGAGGAACAATGGACCAGATCTTTACCCTTATGGAGTTGCTAAGGGGGTCGTGGGAGTTTGCCTCGCCAGTTCAGGGCTGTCTCTTGTTCCTGATTCTGTTAGTAGTGTTTATGGACAAGCTCTCAAGAGCTGTGGAGAGCAGGGTGTCTCGTTTGGGGACCACAGGGTCTCGTCTCTGCTGTATGCAGATGATGTGGTTCTGTTTGCCTCTTCTGGCCAAGACCTTCAGTGTGCACTGAGACAGTTCACAACTGAGTGTGAAGCGATTGGGATGAGAGTCAATTCCCCTAAGACTGAGGCAATGCTTCTTGACCAGTAAAGGGTGTAATACCCCCTCCAGGTGGTGGTGGTGTCTGCCTCAAGTGGAGGAGTTTAAGCATCTAAGTGTCTTGTTCACGAGTAATGGTAGGATGGAGTGGGAGATGGATCAATGGATTGGCGCCTCATCTTTAGTAATGAGGGCGTTGCTTCAGTCAGTCGTGGTGAAGAAAGAGCAGAGTTGAAAGGCAAAGCTCTAGATTTACTTGTCTGTTTACGTTCCAACCCTCAACTTTAGTCATGAGGCATGGATCATGACCAAAACATGAGATCCCAGATACAAGCAGCCAAAATGAGTTGCCTTTGTAGGGTGGCAAATCTCAGCCTTAGATATTGGGTGGGGAGTGCTGTCATCCTGGGGGAACTTGGACTACAGCTGCTGCTCCTTGCATCAGTTGAAGTAGTTTGGTCATCTGATTAAGATGCCTCATGGACGCCTCCCTTTAGAGGTGTAACGGTCATGTCCTACTGGTAGGAGGCCCAAGAGAGGACCTAGGTCTCGCAGGAGAGATTATGTATCCTCTCTGGCCTGGGAGCACCTTGAGGTTCTACATAACAAGCTGAAAAGTGTAGCTGGGGAGAGGGATGTCTTGGTTTCTCTCCTAGACCTGTTGCTTCTGAGACTCGACTATGGATAGGTGTTAGAAGATGGAGATCATCATCCTCATCAATATCGTCATTAGCCCCAAAATGCATTGAGTCAGTACCAGAATGGCAATGTGTTTCAGTGAAAAAAGAAAATTTTTTTAAAGGACTTAGATCATTTCAAGTGTAAAAAACAGCAACTTTTACTAAAATAGAGAATTAACCAGGATTAATTAATTAATTTAAAAATAATTAATTAATTAATTATTAAGGCCAATGTGTGCAAGTAGTCTGAGATCCTTTCAAAGTATTTCTATACGATAAAGAGAAATGAATGTGGCTAAACATCTAGTCATTCAGGTCCAATTTAGCTTGAACCAAGCAAACTAAAGTGGCAATTTACTGTTAGAGCTAAAACTTGGCAATTAGAATAAAGTTGTGCTTTTTTCCACTAATGCAGCCTTATTCTGGTTGATTATTTCACCCACAGCCATTCATCCTCTGCCATATTTGTCTCACTGTTCACCACAGAGTGTTCTCTAATTTACAAAACATCTTTCTCAGAAAACAATTTTCAGGCTTTTTAAACAAATTTGGCCACTCTCCGAAAAGCTGCAGGCAGACATGGGACTGTTAACCTCTGAGTGAGACGCAAACCCATTTTCCGGGGGCTCCTCTTACCTTGAGGTTTTTCTGCAGTCTCTGGTTCTTCTGCGTCTCAGTTACCCTCTCCTCCTCGCTGCGGTCTTGGACCGTGCAGGGGGAAGTCAGCTCGGCGCTCGCCTCTGCGCTGCTCTCGTCTGTCTCGTCGTGCTCAAGTATTTGTGGGTGGACTGAATTCTGGATTTGGACACCCATTAGTTTGGTCTTCAGCTCGTCTTTGGTTCGCTCCAAATCAGCTTCTACCATCACCGCCTGCCAACGCACACAACTTACATGAAAGTTTTGCAGTTTGGTGTTAAAGCTGTTTTACAAAAAGCTGGGATGAACAGCTCCAAATTTGGGCAAAGTCACTGGTTTTGGATGAACACCTGGCGTTTCATTCACAGCAGTAGTTTAAACTCTGGGTAATTTGTTCATAAGGAAGCTATAAAATATCTGAAGGAAATTTGAAAAGGCCATTACAACGTATGCCTGAGGTTCCAACATAATCAGCTTTTTTTTCTCTGGAGCCCAGAAGTAATTTAGGACTCAATTTTTATTAATCTAAGATGACAAAATGCTGACAATTTGATGTATAAACTGTATAAGTGTAAAATAAAAAGCAAGAAAAATGTTAAAGCTTCTGTCAGTGGCTCATCTGGATCACTATGGCAACCATACATATGTCTCTCACTCCCTCTGACCTATCTTAATAAGTTAGGCAGTACAGAAAAACAGATCTGAAAAGGCCCCTTCATTTCCAGTTTTGAACAAAAAGGCCTGAGTTCAGACACAATGGAAGTCAGTGGGAGTTTGAATGTTCGCGCAGCAAGGGATTTCAGAAAACAATATGTAAAGCTGGTATCACACTGGGCTGCAACTGTTTGGTCCAAATTACAAAACAGTGTTCACAAAGAGGTCTTCTAAATGTCTTGAATCGTTAGTGAGGGTTCTCAATTTCCTTGTTTGAGGTTACAGGGCCTTGCACTTGTGTGGCACAAAATAGTCAGCATCCACTGGAAGATGCCAGAGGAAATGGACGTTTAAACATAGGACAACCCCCCACCCTCAGCCCCACTACAATAAATAAGAACAGACTTTGGGTAGTTGCAGTAGCTCGGTGGTTGGTGCTACAGTCTTATAATCCTGAGACTGTAAGTTTGAGCCTATGTTGTGTCAGGAAGGGGATTCTGTATAAAAAAAATTGCCTAAATCTTTTGTTTGAATTCTCTCGCCGTGGAGGCCCCTGGGAGCACCCCCCAATAACCCTACAAAAAGAAAACAACAAAGTACAGATTTTATTATCGCTTCAAATGTTTCAATTCCAATAATATGTGGACAATAATAGGGCATTTAAATCTGATATATAAACCAACACACACACACATGCTCACAGAACCTCCCTCCTACCCACCCATAGGAACACATAAGAAATTGTGCTTGTATGCTACAGACGGCTGCAGTCAATACTTTTTCTGCGTTTATGCGAGTAGATGAACTACAGTAACAATGGTGAATAGCAGAGTTGTTTGTGCTGCTCACCCTTTCAACATGTAGGAGCAGATCAACCTCATCCTCGAGCCAAACAAATATTTATGTATTACCTCATTTTAATAGTAACAGTTTTCGTGCTCATGTCTGAAGTGTCTGCTGCATGTCACACTGAAAGCCAAAAATCACCTGGCATCAGTGTTGCCAGACATATGTTCCTCATCATTCTTTTTCTGTGCACATATTTGACAATCACAACCCAAACCTCATCTTACAACTTCCACTGTCTGGGAAAGTGCCCCCAGATGCAGCACATAGGATAGTTGGGGTCAAAATGCAAACACTTTAAAGCAAAAGTAGTTTGTCATTTTCTATCTGGCAACCCTGCCTGGTATGGAAACCACAACCAGCACAGCATTCTTTGTGTAAACTTTTTTTATACTGATTTGCCACAATCAACATTGGATAAACATAAACGTTTCCAGAGCTTGTTCACATGTAAACAGGGCCTTAGTTTACAAAACTGTAGAGCATTACAACTGTAGTTTTTGGCAATCCATGAGCAAAATCCTGGTGAATTTTGGCAGAAATTTTACCTGGTATTTATACAAACTGAATTCAGTGGTATCTTAGGTTTTTAAAAAAATGTTGTTTTTTTTTTGTTTTTTTTTACACAGTTTATTTGTCTCTAAATAGTCCAGTGAAGCCCAAAGAGAAAAGTCAGAAGGGAAAAACCAAACTTCGGAAACCAAAATTGCCAACATTTTGAAGTAAAAACTGAATAAGAAGAATAAAGAAAATGTTTAAGGAGTTTAAAACTTAGTTTGATGTCATCACATAAATTTAAATATTTCATGGTAAAATCTCCAATGATCATCAAAGTTAAATTAGGATTATAAATGTTTGATGTAGAGCTCCAAAGAAGGCTGAGTTTTCTTGTTTGCTTTGCCAAAATTCCATAATTGTCAATCTGGATATTTATTAGTTAATTTTTTTCTTATTTTTTGTGAATTTTATTAACGCTGTATCATAGCAGATTATAATAGATTCACACATTAAAAAAAATATATATTTGTATGTTTTTTTTAAACTGTGGGTAGCATATTTAAAATTCAGATGGAAGGAAACAAAATATAGCAGCTACAGTAAATTTACGGGTGCTTTAATGCTATTGAACTAGCACTTTTATTCAATAAAAAACCCTATCTGAAATAGAAATTTTCTAGATAAAGTGGAAAAGTGTGACACATCATTAAAGTGCAGACAAAACAATTACTCCAGTGTACTATTCCTCGTTTGCACACTGTTTTGCACGCCCGTTCATAATCCCTGAGGAAAATTTATATTTACATTTAAACGTTTTCTCAAGCCAACTATCGTGCCCAGGGGCCACATTAGTATTATTTATTCAAAATATCCAAATCTTTGACATAATGGCATAATCTGCTTCTGTTTCGCACCGTTCCGGTGTCACACGTCTTTCTCTGCTCATATTCAATTCATACACTGTCCCTCCTGTGGGTTCTTTAATTTTCTCTCACCCTTTTCTGCCATTGCTTCGCCTCCTCGTCCTTTTTCTTCTTGGCATCTTCCAGCTGGGAGATCTTAGAGGTAAGCTCTGCCAGCTCAGTGGCCTGTACAACCATGCACACAAATGGAATAAAAAGTTAAGAGTGCTTCTGATCTAAGGTCATTGTGCTCTGCCTGTGCGTGTGAAGTGTGGAAGGAAGAATCAGGGTGTGTGTGTGTCTACGTGCGGACGTGCACAATGTATGTTTTACGTTATGGCTGTGTTTTGGCTGAAAAGTGCGTTTAAAGAAAATTTAAAAATGAAACAAATCATTTCAAATTTTCTTCATGAGCAAAAATTGTTTCTGGCTTTGAGGACTTAATGATCCTGAAAATAAGAAAAATCATATCCAATTCACTGAAAGATTCAATGCTTTCTATTTGGAGAGGCTCCACTCGTGTTTAATCTGTCCAACTAAAAATGAATAAAGTGAAATTAGCACTTCGTGCATGAGTACCAGGTTTTCCTGGCTGTTGCTCTGGGTTTCCGAGTCGTGTAGCAGGGCTGCTTTAGCCTCCACTGCAGCTTTGTGGTCCTTGTCCAGACGCTCTGCCTCCTCCTGAGCCGTTGTTCTTTCTTTCTCCAACTCGAGCACCCTCCGAGTCTGCTCCTCCAGCTCTGAAAAGAAAAAAAAAATCACATGTGCACATCCACCCCAACCCCAAAACAGGGCCTACACAATACAGCTTCATAACAATCCCCAAGTCAAATCTACTTTTTGGATGTTCTTAAACAGACAAAAAAAAAAAAAAAGCAAAGCTGGAGTTAATAAACATTTGTATTCAGAGGGTTGTCAGACCATCTTGAGCTCTTTTTGTCTGCTCTTCAATCTGTCTCAATCTTTCCATCAGCTCCATGGTCTCCCGAGCAATCTTCTCCGTTTCCTTCTCAGCATTTTCTCGCTTTTTTTTCTCACTCTCAAGCAGAGCCCTGACAGGGAGAATTGTGCATAAATACACATCTGATAAAATAACAGAAAACTTTATTCTGACAGTCCCCCCTCCCCCTTAAAGTAGAGGGAACACAGTGTAAACTGTTTTTTTTTTTTAAAAAAAACAACATTATTTCTCCCTTCTGTACCTCTCCATTTGCCTCTTGTTTCTCTCCTCTCTGGCCTGGGCCTTCATCTGCTGCACCTCGATGGTGTCCGGTTTGCGCCGGCGCATATACAAATCGTGATTGCCCATGCACAAAGCCAGGATGCGTTTGTTGATGCGCAGGCGAGGAACGTAGAAAACAAAGTCCTTGAGCAAACAAATCAACAAACGTGATTAGCCATAATGACATGGAAACAGATCTTTTAATTAATTATTATTTTTTCTTAAAAGATGACTCAGAATGAGCTTAAAAGACAGTTTTGCTTTTAAAGAGAGTTTTTATTTATTTATTTAAGTCCCCCCACAGGCTCTTGGATGATTCCTGAAATCTGGGCATGGAGTCAAAAGAGGGGCGGAGGGGCCGAACTCGTGTCTGTAAATTAGATCAAGTAGCAGCTGCTGTTGAAACTCTACTTGCTGTAATTAATGGTTGTACAAATTGATCTTTTCAGCTGTGACAAATGGGGTTCTGTCACACCTCCTGCTTACAGTGAGAAAGAAAAAACCTAGTGTACTTGCATCTCTTTGAAGACAATTAAAAAAAACTTAAAATAGTTGCTGTGAAAGTGTTGTTTTATTTTAAAAACTGCTCATGCACAAAATACTGAACAGTCCAACTAATAAAGTAAGAATAAATAGTGGAAGTTAATGGGAGTTTGGATGTGTGCACTCAGAAAAAAATCATGAGTCCTACAGCGGTGAGCGACAGACTTGGTTAAAACAAACAACAGGTCTATGTTTCGATGTATAAACAGAGGTGTGAAGTAAAGTACAAATGCAAGACTTAAAATTATGAGAGAAAATTTTGTTTTAATAAGAAAAAAGCTTTCATAGAGTTATCAAGATTTGATAATCTGGTCGCATGACCAGCTTGGCCAAACAGCAGCCCCTCTTTCTCTCAGTCATACAGCCTGCATAGTCAACAGGTAAACTACTGCTAAACTAATAGTTTCATCTGAACACATAGCTCTATTGAAGCTTTTTTCTCATTAAAATGTTTTTTGTTTTTTTTTTGCAATTTTACAATGATCTTCTGGTAATATTGTGTATCTATTCTCATGATATTATGACTATATTCTTGTAATACAAAAAAAAATTATCTTAGACTTGTACATGATCAACCCCATCTTCACATGATACAAACCATGTCACACTCCAGTATGGGCCCATGAATGGAGCAAAACTATTTGCAAATGTGTGTGGAAAGTTGTGTGTCCGTATCTCAATTGGTGTGTGTGCAGTCGAATTTGTAAATGTGTAAATGAATCTGTAAATGTGTGAGTTGATTTGTGTGTCTGTACGAGAATCTGCAAATGTGTAAAACAACTTGGGTGTGTTATCGGGTTTTAAAATGTGTAAAACATCCACGTGTAAAAAAAATTCACAAATGTGTATTCAGATCCCCAAATGTGTACTGAGTTCTGCAAATGTGTAATGAGATTTGCAAATATGTAGATCAATCTGTAAACACGCACAGAGACACTGAATGTCTTAAGTATTTAGCTTCAAGACCCAGAAATACAAAAAATTATTGGTTGTAAGTCAAGCTGCTTCTCCATTGGCTCTCTTTACACACGTGATTTTTTTGCTACACTTCTGCCGTGAGAGATTTGCAAATGTGTAGGAGGATTTGTAAGTGTAACTGTGGGTTTGAGTGCCCTGAGCTCAGACTCACAGGCTGCCTTCTCCAGCTGTGGCGTTCAGCACGTGTTACACCTACATAAGTTTCACAAATCAGAAAAAGGTTTCACAAATCACAAACTTATGTGAAGATATGAACTTTTGTAAGTGTAACATGTTGTGCTGAACTCCTGCAATCGGAGAAGGCAGCCTGTGAGCCTGAGCTCAGGGCATGCAAACCCACAAATACAATGTCCATATAAAAAAATAAGGGGATTGAAACGACTGGCATACTCACGCTACCCCCTTAAATGAAAAGGGCCCTGTGATAGTAACACGGACCGTAGCAGCTTCATTTGCCTACTTTATTGAAGTTTAGCACAAGATAAAGGCTAATGAATGGGTGCCTATATTTAATAATAAATTAACATAAATCTAAAAAGCTGCCATAAATTTATAATCAAACTATTTAATGGCAAATTTGATCTAACCAGGGTGGCACGGTGGCTCAGATGGTAGAGCTGTTTCCTCCCAGCAAGAAGGTTGCCAAATCAAAACCCCGCTGGGGACCTTTCTGGGTTGAGTTTGCATGTTCTCTCCATGCATGCCTGGGTTTTCCCCAGGCAATCTGGTTTCCTCCCACAGACCAAAAACATGACTGTTAGGCTAATTGGTAACTCTATATTGTCCCTAGGTGTGAGTGAGAGAGTGAATGATTGTTTGTTTAGTTTGCTCTATGTGGCCCTGTGATGGACTGGAGACCTGTCCAGGGTGTACCCCGCCCCTCGCACTGTGACAGCTGGATATGGGCACCAGTGACCCCTGTGACCCTGAAAAGCAGAAGCGGGTTAAGATAATTGGATAGATGGATGGATGTCACAATTGACACATTAAATTACCGTAGTAAGCCCCACCTCCAAAGAGTAAATAAATATGCTGCTTAAGTAGTCTTAGAGAGGGAATCACTGTGTATTTGTTCTTATCACTGATCAAAATAATTAATCCTAGATGAAAGTTCATCAAGTCCAACATTAGCTTCTGCATTAGAGGGAGCAAAGTGAGATATAATTTGACCTCTTTAGAAACGTTTGTGTGTCTCCCATGACAGTGAATAGGATGTAAATTTGCTTTGACTGAAAGACAAAAACTCATGAACAGAGTTTGGAATAAATTCACTGCCAAAACAAGAGAGTTAAATCTCCAAAGTAGTGGGCTACTTAATAGCTAGAGAGTTCAAAATCTAACAATATCAGTGAATGGTCAGATAGTTGTATACCTAAATAGTTATAAGAATTTACCCAAGAGTTAAGTGCACTGTCAATAACAAAATAATTAATTTTAGAGTACGATTAGTGCACCTGGGAAAAGAAAGATAATATTTTAGGTGAGGGGTTGCAAAATCTCCATGGGTCAACAAGACCATTCTGTTTCATAAAATCAGAAAATGTTTTAGACATAGTCATTTGGGTAATCAGCTTAGACCGATCCAAAGCAGGATCATAAATGTAATTCAGATCCCCTCCTGGGATCAACACATGTATTCAGGAAGGGAATGTTGCTCAGCAACCTGTTAGCTAAGTCAACATTATCAAAGTTCAGGATGTTCACATTTACCAACACAATCTTTTTTTGCATAAAACTACCTGCAACCATGAGGTATCTGCCATTCCTGTCAGCAATAACAGACGTTGAAAACGGGAAGGCTTGACCTGCCCACGGGCAGTGTAACCTATGGTGATCTTTATTACAGTCTCCTGCAGAAGCACTAAATCACAATTTGAACATTCAGAGCAAGCAAAGACCTTAGATCTCTTAATAGGAATATCCATACCTCTAATATTCCAGCTGATAAAACTAATAGGTGTGCCTGACCCAGCAATGCTGGGCTATGCATTTTATAAGAAAAACAGTAATATACCACTAAACACAAATACACCCAAAGTCCCCATATAACCATCCAACATAGGAGACAGCACTGTTTACAATAATGACAGAAGTTCTCCATTCTGTAGTTGAACAACTCAAAGACTACAAGAGCAACCAAAAGCGAGGTCTTCAACTCGGCAGTGTCATTGGAGCGCCAGAAATTTACTTTTGATACTTATGTACAAATACTTTAATTCCCAAGTAAATATTTTCAGAGGAGATTTTAAATTTTAGCAAAGGAATTTTATGGAAAAAAAAACTTGTACTTTCACTCAAGTATCACTTTGAGGTACTTTATACAAGCCAGTGTATAAAAAGTGTAAAGTTTGTGAGAAGAATAGTTTGTCTTCAGTTAAGCCCTCTCAAAAATTCAATTGAATGTGTGATTTCACAACCCTCAAGCTGAATATTTTGTGGCGAAATTTAAAACCAAAGTCTGCTAAGCATAAATTGAGACTACAAAAAGTCATTAGAGAGATCAGAATGCTTTTTCAGTGGTATAAATTTAATTTTAAACTTCAAATGATGTTGATACTGTTAAGTACTCTATATCTGAGCTATAGATTTCCAATAAAGGCAGATTTTTACCAGGTTTCTCTAAGATCAAGTTGTACTATATATGTTTAAAAACATGTTTGATTTTTGTACATTTTGTCTATGCTGTTAGACATATCACTACCAAAAATCATAGTGTACCAGTGGGATCCTGATACCAATATTTTTACAAGCATCCATGAACTGATACCAGGGTTAGGATACTCCATTGAGTGTGCTTCAGTTTCCATTTCATGTGAAAGATTTGTCCTGCGTAAGAAAGTTTTACTAGTTGAAATAAATTTTTGCTAATTTTATTTATTTTAAAATGTTGCAATAGTAAGTATCATGTTGTATATTTGATTTGATACAGTCAGAGGGGCTGTAAGTCTGTAAGGAAGGAGATCCATCCATTATCTGCTTCTTCCTTTCAGGGTCACAGGGGTCACTGGTGTCCATATCCGGCAGTCACAGTGCGAGGGACGGGGTACACTCTGGACAGGTCTCCAGTCCATCACAGGGACACATAGAGACAAACAACCATTCACTCTCTCACTCACACCTGGGGACAATTTAGAGTTACCAATTTGCCTAACAGTCATGTTTTTGGTCTGTGGGAGGAAACCGGGGTAACCAGAGAAAACCCACACATGCACAGAGAGAACGTGCAAACTCTACCTAGAATGGTCCCCAGCCAAGATTCAATTTGTCAACCTTCTTGCTGGGAGGCAACAGCTCTACCAACAGAGCCACCGTGTTACCGAAGGACAGCCAGCTAGTTCTAAATGAAGGAAAATGAAGGAAATATGTTTTAAAGTCATTGTGTGAAGTACTCAGTATCAGCAAGTATCCAAATTGAAGTACTTGTATTCAGTTTGAGAAAAACTGGTACAGCTAGTACACTATTCTCAGACAAACCGTGTGTTTTGACATATTTTGTTCGTTTTCTTTTTTTTCAAAGCAGCAGGAGGAATAATGAATTGAAAATCATACTGGATACTGAAAACTAACAATCATATAGTAACAAGGTTCCTTATAGAGCGGCTTTCATTTAATTCACACTAATTCAATGGTTTTCTATTAAGCTAAGGTTGGTAATTTTGGAGAGCTAGCAAGATTTGAAATAGGCAGCTCCTCAAATGCTCTGTTCAAAGCCACACCCCAAACTTGAATGTGCATCTGAACAGAAGTCAGCAGAGCAGAGGAGAGCTGACATGACATATTTCATGAAATATATCAAATCCCCTCAAATCAAACAAATTATTACCTATCCAACAAAAAAAGCAACCTCCATTTTGCTTCCCAGGCCCTTTTGATGCTTAAATTGTCTCCAACACTCAAAGGTTTGAATATTTCCGCAGTTCTCACAGAGGTCGGATTGTTTTTGTTCCTTTTTCTCAACACATAATCTATTGACCACTTTCAGGATGAAAAGACCATTTCATTCAGTGTAACGAAAAGTGATTCTGAACAGGAATATCAACTATAGCTTTAAGGCCTAAACATGCACTGTAATAACCCTTAACAGAATCTACTGGTCATGTTTTATTTGCTTACCGGCGATTTCTTGTCAATTGGCTTGATGACAAATTTCTTGTCATTGAATGAAATGTTTCTGATCTCGCTCCAGGGGAAGCCGATCTTTGGCGTCATCCTGTAGAAACATTTGCATTTATTTTATGTAAATCTATTGATCATAGTGCAAGGAGGTCAATTTCACATATTTAAGCATATAACCTCAAGAATAAAATGAGAATGAGAGCTTAAATGGAACTTGGTGGGATCAAAGCAACTCTGCCTTCAATTAGCAGCTGTCATCATCATGCAAACATACTCAAAGTGGCAATAACATGTCCGCCATTTCAGTTGAAACGATTTGCCAATCAAAGCAAAGTGCCAATATACAGAGTAGATCTCATCCAAAAGTTTAGTTACATAAGAATACAAATATTTTATGAGACACTTCACTCAGAATCTTAAATGCCAAAACCACAGTGGCTTTGGGGTTGAGAGAAAAACAAGGAACAGTTGTAAAAAAAAAAAAAAATCAAAGGAGACAAACTAGGGAAATGTCTACAAACTTCTCAGCAATTTTTTTCAGAATGATAACTTTTGAATTTTGTGACATGTAAGTTATGTTTTTACTTGTCCTTTTTGTCATAGATGTTCAACCCGAGAGCATCCACTCCCAGCCACAGCTCTGAGCCTTTCTTGTTCTTAATGTTAAAGTAGTTGACCCCGTACATCTCCAGGTCCTGGGCTATCTTCAGATACTCCAACATTGCATCCTCTCTGCAGTGCAACCATAACTCAATGAGCATAACCTTGCAAAAACATATCTACAAAAGAGAACACGCGTGGTAGTGGTGGAGAAAGGTTTCAGTACCTTGGCATTCCCTTGTGCTCTTCATGCCACACCTGGATTCTATCCTCCCACTGATTCTTATTCAGCTTGTGCTGCTCCAAAACCCTGGTGTTAGCAGAAAAGAGGACGGGCCGATTAGAATTCAGGCGACTAAAACTGGAATTAAGTTGAACTTTTCTTTTTTCTTTCGTTTTTTCTTTTAACTTATATGCACAGGATGCTCTACCTCTGAGGAAGCAGCTTCTCTTTTGTGAGGTATCCCGGGACGTGATAATCCTTTTTGTAGTCTCCGTGTTTGACCTGAACGGCATACGAGGCCAGGAGCACTGCCGTCTCGGGTGGACAGTAAATGTCGTCGTTCAGGATACTCTCCTTTACCTAAAAAGCAGTGAATACAGACAGGAAAACCTTTGCAAACATACACTGTATGTGGTGGTGGACTGATTTTTTTTCCTCAGAAAGAGGAGCCATGTGTTAAGGTGTTTATTTAATGCACATGTTTCTGGGTGTGTTAATTCCCTCATTAAAAAGATTCTGGGAGAATTTAGCTGATGTGCGTGAGACATTATGAAAGCCTCAGTAGTCATTAAGACAGCTTCTACATTTTGTTTTGATTAAGATTCCTTATTTAATATTTCCTGTATGGGTTTATGTAGATCACAGCATCACTTACTGTGTAACCTTTGCAGCCACAATTAAAAAAAGTCTATTTCTTCTTGTAATAATATGACATTTGTTTCTGAAAAAATAATGTGTGTATTGGGGCAAGATGAGATTCTATAGAAAAGCTTTGAACAATTAATATCTCACCTGGTTAGATTTTTGAACCGCCAGAATGGAACTTTATTGCTGCTTTTCATTTACTTTGAAAGTTGGAACTTTGAATCTAAGAATACCAAAAGTAGATGTGTTCCAGGTCCAAGCTGAAAAGCAGTAGGATTTGCTAATTGTTTTTCTTTCAGCTGCTCCCTTCTTCAGTAGTTGCCACATTGAATCACAAAGATGGAAGATACATTCCTGACAAAACCTGTGCTCAAATCTGCAGCCTCAGGAATACGAGACCGTGTGGCACTGACTGCCAGGCTACCCCAATGCCCAACTGTTGTACTCAATAACATAAATGTTATTAGTAATACAAAACTAGAACCAGTTACAAGTTAGAAAATAAATTAGAGATATCCAAAACAACTTTCATAGAGAAAATAAACTGAAGATATTCTAAGATATTTTCCAAGTTGTTGTTGAAGGTTAGGCAAGATTTGTCATACTGAAAACCAAAATTTAATATTGCCACACCCAAAAATACCATTTTAGATTCCTCAGCTGTTGTTCTTCCTGTGATAGATGACATCATGTTTCCCATCAGCTCAGCTCTAAATATTCACAGATACATTGTTCCTATTCAGAATGAAAACTGTAGATACTTTTGTTACAAGAAGTAACCAGCATGTCAGATCTTTTTTTTATTTCAGCTGCTCATGACAAAATGGAATCCCATCAAATTTGTAATTACAATGTTGCTGGTCATTCAAATTAATTCTGTCTGAAATTGTAATTTAAGTAGTGAAATGTAGAAACTGGATGTTCGTAGTAAAATCTTTTCGGACATATCTGGGATATTTTCTTTTGTTAGACATCTAAAATTAAACTTGTGAGACTGTGGATGTCTAAAATGTACGGAAACCGAGAGCGGACGTGGAACGTATAAACTTTTTTCTGATGGTTTTCTCGAGATAACGCGTTAATTTACCGATGGTTTTTGAGATCACAGTCTTCTTTACATGGAGACCACTTAGAATTTTTATTTTTATTTATCTTAATTCCGTAAATAGCATAGGTGACAGGTAAACCTTAATGACACCACGTCGCTGGTCTGATGATTTGTTACACAAACGCTCCACATTCCATGTTTGATTAATAGTTTATTTTATCGTCTGATGTGGAATTTCAAAATAATAGTCTATCAAAATAACAATATAATAATCTCGTATTTGCCAAAATTGCCCTACTTGTTGCTGAAAAACCTTCTGTTTCCAGTGACTTCTCTCACTTCAGAATGACACAGGGATACCTCTCAGGATCAGGATGAAATTACCTTTGTGTAATCTAGAAGTCTAGGGAGTTTATTTTGAAAGGCGATCTTAAAACACGGTACCGTAAGGTATTGAGTAATTGCACAACACCTTCGGAAGAAGAGGCTAGCGTTACCGCAATGATAAATCATAAAAATGAACTTTATTAAATTTTCAATGAAAGGGGGTAAAAATTGGTACACATTTGTCAGAAATTCCACACTTATAAAAGATTAGTCAGTACGTTAGTTGTTAGATTTCATACTTAAGATGAAGATTGGGAAGCTATAAGTGAGGTCTCCCTTGTAAAGAAGACTGTGATCTCAAAAACCATTGGTAAATTAACTCTTTATCTCGAGAAAACGATAATCGTTATCTCGAGATAACGACATAATTATCGCGTTATCTCGAGATAACCATCAGAAAAAGTTTATACGTACCAAGTCCACTCTCGGCTTCCGTAAAAACATGCTTCTTCACATGAAACTTTTTTTTTTTTTTTAGATATTAGCAGTTTTCATTTTAGAAAAACAAGAAGTTCAAGGTTTGCAAAAACATGAACACCTCTCACCACACTGACTAAAACAACATGTTTAAGAATGTAAACACTGTAGCAACTCATTTCAATATTATTATGAGTGTGACTAATTTACAGACAATTAATCCAACAGAAGTAAATAAAAATATAATTAAAGCAGCATTCCCAATTTTTGAATTGAATTTTAAGATTTAGAGTGATTAAGAATCTCTCACTTTCAGCTCCAAATCTTTAACTTCAGAAGATGTTCTTATTGAACTTTACTGACTTGAAACTTGGAAATTCCAACGGTTAAGCATAAAATGAATGCACCATATTTCTACAAATTTTGGCTATTCAAAATGTTACTGTATCTACAACAGTTAAGATATTAATCATTCATGACAGAGGCCCACTTCAAAGAACTGCAGTACCCCTTTCATAAACTGGGTGTGAATTATCTCTATTGTCAAGAGGAAAATAAGGGAATCATAATCTCCAACCTGAAGAAAAAAGAGGCGTTGCGTGGCCTCTTGGATCAGCTCATCAGCCACATCTTCAGGGTAAAACTTGGCCCTGAACTTAATCAGCAAAGGGTTATTCTTCTTTACATCCTGAGCCGTCACCTGGGATTCAAAGCCCCACGGGAGAGGAGGAGACCGAGAATAAACAAATAGAAGCTAATTAGTCTCAGCGGGATCATAATCACAACATTTATATAAAAGGTGCCACAGAGGAGTTTGGAGATTTTTTTTACTCACCCTCTTGTTCATCTTGAGCCAGGTGGAGTAGCCTTTGCTGTCATGATACTGAAGGCCAAAGAACCAGGTTTCTCTCAGCCCGATTGTCTTCACCACCTAAACACATCAGTGAATGTCATCAGGATCACGTTTATTTACATCAAATATGTTTTCTTTCACATCATACTTGGTCAAAAAGCTGTTTGCCACTTGTGCTGGGCAGAATGGCAAACTCCAGCTCTGCGTCCATCGTTGTAACTCGAACATTTATCTACAGGAGAAAAGAAAGGAGACAGCTCCCTGCTGTTCATTTATTTGAGTCACCACAGAACTATTAAAAGGAGCATGCAGAGCTACAACTGTGCGGGAAAAGAGCAGCAACTCTGCAATGACACTGCTTTTTGAAACAAGCTGGGCTAAATTTGTTGTCTTCTTTACAGCAAAAGGACCAAAAAAGAAGTTTTTCTTACATTCTTCTGTTCAACCAGGAGCATCCAATCACAAGAGGTCGGTGGGGACTATAATCAAAAAATGAAGCCCATAGTGGATTTTAGATTTAACAAAGAATCCATTCTTTTTTATACAAACGTGACGGATCAAAAGACATCACATATGGTGTACAGATGAGTTAATCCAGAGTGACTTGTAAAAGAAAAAAAAGACACTAAATTACTTCTAAGACCATGAATATGTCAAGCAAAACAGATCCCCATTAGTGCCTATTTTAATGAAAACACACACAGCAAATTACACTTGCCAGCTTTGCAAAATGTACAATTTCCAATATTTCTAAATGGTAAAGCTGGATGTAATCCTGGAAAACAATGACAAAACACTGGAAATATATGCTCAACTGAAATTATAACCAAAGGATTGAAAGCTGCAAGAACACTCACATTAAGATAGATAGATAGATAGATAGATAGATAGATAGATAGATAGATAGATAGATAGATAGATAGATAGATAGATA
>JAVKLF010000161.1:4967304-4980413 GCA_034783495.1 Millerichthys robustus | reverse complement strand
TAGATAGATAGATAGATAGATAGATAGATAGATAGATAGATAGATAGATAGATAGATAGATAGATAGATAAAATTTTTGATGGTTACTTACAGTTGACATTTGAATGCTATATAAACAGCTAAAACCTGTCTTGAGAGAGGTGCTTGTCTTGTACCGTTTTCTTTGAGGAGTCATATGAAAGCGCTTGCAATACCTATAAGGATTACAGTGGGTGAGAACAGGCCATTGTATTGTTACTAAGTGCCTCTTGTTTAGTTAATCCACTGGTAGCCTCAGCCCAGACATTTTAAAGAGGCAGACTTTACCTTCTGTAAACACATTTCTTCTAAAACTGCTGAAAGAATTTAATGTTGAACCACTCCTACATTTTCTGTTTTTTATAAAGGGAAAAAAGTCAGCAGGAATTCAGGAGTAATTTGTGACGTGCAAATGTTTTACAACTTTTTTATATGTAAAAGTGAAATATCTTTGTCTCTGCACTAAATATGTCCAAACAGTTCCTCATAACCAAAGTTATAGTTTAAAAACGTATCCCATATTTATGGGGGAAAGGCTTTGCATTATAACTGCTGTATGTTGTTGTAAAACACAATGGCGGTATCATGGCTTTGTTTTGCTATGACTAATAAAGTGAGGCTTGCCATCACCGATGAGAACTGGCTTGCCACAGTAAGTCTGTCATTTTGCAAGACCAGACATATTTAAGTCCTTTTAGGAAATATTTAGTAAATAATCAAAATATTTTAAGAATTTTCTGATGCATGCTCAATAATCCAGGTAGACAAAGCTTTGTAGAAACAAAGAACCCATCCTGAGAACCTGAGTCAATGCAATGTCCTTCTGGGACCGCTCCTGTAAATACACCTTCCCACCGTCTCCACTCCTCCCTGGGATCCTATGCCTCCTCCCCGCTCCTTCCACCATTCCCAGCACTGTATATAAATTGGCACCTTGTAAATTAAACACTTTGAGTTTTTAACGTTGTCTCTTGTGTCCTGCTTTGCTCCTCATCTGCTCTGATATTAGACATTCGCTCTGAGATCCTGATAAATTGCCAATTTAAAGGTCTGATACATTTTGTCAAAGTCCTGAACTGCTATGTTGGGGGCCTAAATCTCTACATCAAATTTTAAAATCTCCACAACAGTTCTGAATAGCTTCATCAAAGTCCCAAATTGCAATGTCAAAGTCCAAAATCATTACATCAAAGTTCTGAATCAATGATTCAATAACGTCAATTGCTACTTGAAAGGCCTGATTATATTTTTTTATTATTATTACATCAACGTCTTGAATTGCTATGCCAAAGGCCTGAATGGCTATAACAAAGTCTTGAGTCAGAACGTGGAAGGTCTCACTAAGTCAATATCCAGAATTGCTACGTCAAAGTTTCAACCTTGATGTGGCAAGGACTCAGGAGGTCTCTGGTTCAAATCTCAGTTTTTCTGTATGGGATAGGCCTACAGATGCTCTCAACATGCAGGTCGTGAGTTTTTTCTCATGTCCCTGCATTGGCCCATTGATAGATTAGTCACACTCCATAGTGTACCTCATTTCTCACTTGGAGAGAGCTTGGACAAGTTCCAACTTAACCTGTCAATTTGGTTGTTTATAACAATTCTTTTAATCATTTTTCAGATCTCATTCATGCAGGAAAATGTATAACATCACCAAAGCACTAATTTTCATTGCATTTGTTGTACAGTATTTACCTTAATGTTTTGGCTTTAGGCTTCGTTTTCAACATTATTGCATTTCTTGTACATGGTAATACATGGTATTTTTAAATTAGAAATCGGGTTTAGGATTTGGAGATATTTAAAATCTGCCACAAGAAGTTGAGACACAAAGAAGTAATGCTTAAGATTCTGTGCTATATCCAGGTCAGCAGTCAAATTTAAATAAATTTCATTGCTTGACCACATTACCTCCTTTGTACAAAAGGTCATATTTCTTTAAGTTATTTCCCTTGGATTTAGGCACGTGTTCAGAGGGAACTCTAGAATTGAGACTTGTTTGATATGTTTGCAGTCATTGTCCACCTACAGTAACTCTGGGTGTTCCTCAGTCCTCCAGCAGAACACTGCTCTTTGATAGGGCATTTTTATAGTGGAAAATATGGCAACAGAACTGAGCGGTGAGTATCTAAACAAACACAGACTTTCATTTTGAACTCATGGCTAGACCGAAGGTCTCCAAGGAAGCTGCGCATGAAACACTTTGTAGAAACAGAAACAGACTCAATTAGGCCAAATAAAAATGACAGAGTTCTCAAGACATTCCTAAAAAATATATGAAATGCTGCTTAAAAAAAAGAAAATTCTGATGAAGAAACAAATTCTATTTATGGAAGTGTCCAAGTTAGATATATAAGGCAGCAACTGAAAGGTGTGTGTAAAAAGACACACAGTAAGGGGAATGACGGTGGGGTTTTAACATAGTGTTGGCTGTCATCAACAATTTTACTGTCCCAATCAGCAGATATAATGGCTATTTGAGATTAAGTACAACATAGTAAATGATCTTACATTTGAAACCTGAGTCCTCATTTAAATTATACTTTTGATGCAACTCTCCGGTTTCAAAACGTATTTAAGGGGATTGCCTGAGCTTTGGAAAACAGTTTGACCTCTTACTCTTTAACTCAGCTCTGACACTATGTTTCCTATTATCACTATGAATGTAATGTTCTGCTGGAAACCTGAAGCACAGCCATATTTATAGGAGGTAAATACCAGCTGTATGTAGATTTAGCTGAACAAGCAAGTGATGAAGGGATAAAAACAAAACTAGTCACAACTCAAGAAAATCGTTGAAAATTAAGTCCAAACAGATTAAATAAATCCTGTCCAAGTTACACTGTATTCTCTCATCCACTGTTATATACACTCACTGACTAAAACAGAAGTGAAGCACCCAGAAAGTGTGGTGAAAATAACTTTAAACTGCAAGTCTCTCCTGCAGCAACTCGACTCAGAGCTGTTGTAACTGACCCTCGAGATTTGGAAGATCAGCACTAGGAAGGTGTTGATGTCCAAGCTTATCCCACACATGTTTGACTGGGGAAAGGTTGGGATCTCTGACTAGCCATGGGAAGACCTCAACACAAGGAGTCCTTAGACACAGGTGTCATTTGTGGATGGGTGTTGTCTTGTTGAAAGACGATTTCAGAGTGCTCTATCAACAGGGATAAGAAATGTGGAAACAGGATGTCTCTGGTATAGCTTCAGGATCCCCTGGATCACTACCAGAAGTGACCTAAAATCAGACCTTATGGTCACCCACATTATGAAGCCAGAAATAACATTACTGTGTCTTCCACGTTATTGGCAGGACTGGTTTTCGCCTTTCAGTGCACACACACACCAATGCTCATCGGTGGCAATGCAGAATCAACACTCATGGCTCAACATGCTATAATGCTAGTTATCATTAGTCCAGGCCTCCTGTAGCACCACTCCAAAAGTAGACATCTCTGCTCTGTGATAATGGCAGCCAATGAGTGGAACAGTGAACCTGTAATCCAGCTGATGCCAATTTTCAAGGATTAGGGTTAGGGTATGGTGGGCACATCTAAACAAAAGGTTAGCTTTGTTAACTCATAATCTGCTAACTAAAAATATACACAGCTGAGCTAACACTAAACCAGTAAACATGTAAAAAAGTATTGTGGAAGTTAATGCAAAACAGCTAAACAAGTAAAAACTAGTGGAAGCTATTACTAAGAGCTAATTGCTGACAGATTTGTCTATTGATATCAGACGACTGTCACTCAGTCTGCGTGTCACACATGTTTCATTCGAGCTGAGGACTGGTAGGAATGGCACAACCCTGTTGTTATTTTGTTAGTTAGCAGTTAGCAGACTTAAAATGGAAAAAAGACTTAATTTAGCTGAAGCGTATTGGTAAAGTGGTAAAATTAGTTTAAAAGCTAATTTGCTAAACAAAAAAATTGTTCTGCTAATAGCACCATTAGAACCATGCCCAGCATTGCCAGATGGAAAAGTGTACATCGTGTCATGGGGTTTTGTAATGCTTGAAACATAAAAAGACAATTATCTCTTAGTGTAGTCCAGAGGTCCTCAATGATGGACCTACAGTGGGTCCGTGGAGGTACCGCTGGGCAGTCATGAGAGTTTTGGTTAATTAAACTTCATTTTTCCTTTTTTTCAAAGTTATGTCTTAGTATTGGCATTGGATTAACAGAACCTTTTTGGTCTTTTTTAGCTTTCTGTAGTTTGTGTGTGTATTTTTTAAATCAGCAGTAAGTAGTTAAAGTGATTTAGAGCATGACACAGATCTGCCTTCACAGTCACTGTTTTCAATTAGACAGATAAACACTGTTTGAAGCACCATTTTATAAACATTTTAGGTTTTTTACATCACAATAGCTTGTTTATAGATCCTGTTTGAAACTCTTAGAGTAACTCTTGTTCACAGCAGAGGTATGATGAGAAATGCTGGTTAGTTAAAAGTTCAAAAACACAATAGTTATTTAAAACATATTTAGGTGAACTACTGGAAATAACACAAACATACTCATTTGTGTTCAGTTTAATAGCAGGTGCTCAACCCCAGTGTTGCTAATCATGTAAAGGAAAATTAAAATAAATAAGACAGTACTTATAAACTTGGTTGGTGATAATAAGACATCTGTTTGTAGGACTGTTGACAAACCCTGTGATCTATGCAAAAAAAGTGTTTTTGATACTTTACAAAACTTAAAAACACAACAAAAGGAGAATCAATGATTTACAGAAGGAAATGATAAATGTGATGTAATGATGTTGATCTAAAGTAGCTCCCAGGCTGTAGAAAACCAGACTGGTTCTTAATTCTATTTGAAAATAAATCGTTAAGAACAACCTCTAGCACAAGCACTGATCTAGCAATGGGAAACTGTATCAGCTTGTAAATGTCTCATTGGATCCAACTAGTGGTGTCCCAATACAGATACTGGCAACAGTATTGGGCCTAATGCCAATATTTATATATTCATACTCGTACAAAATTCTACAATACATGGAACCAATACCATTATCCGTACTGGGATACTGGTATGGATACTTCATTGAATATGTTACAGTTTAGACTTTAAGTGAGAAGTTTGTTAGTTTCCATGTTTAAGTAAGTTATACAAGTTGAAAGATAATCTTATTTGGTATTTTTATTTCTTTCAAAAATTTGCAACAGTTTATACCCTGCTGTATATTTGATTTGACCCAATCAGAGGGGCTGTTGTCCTGTAAAGAAGAAGAAATACGTTTTTAAAGCCATTGTTTCACATACAGGTTCCAGTAAGTACTCTAGTACTGTATTGGTACACAGTATCAGCAGGTACCCAAATTGTACTTTTATAGAAGTTTTCTTACTCGGGACACCCCTAGTTCAAACATCAAGCATCTCTGACATCTGTATGTTCTAAATGCAAGCAACTACAGAAATCCACATCCTTTGTGTCTGCTGTCCTTTACATATTGTTCTGACTGACTTCTGGAAGCTCTGGTAACTTCCTGATAACACTATCAATTCCTTTGTAATGCCACAGTTTCTGCTCTTTGGTGCCAGGTCCTTGTAAATATAATTATTTAAATACCAATCGCTGCTCTGCATGGGGACTAAATTAGTCCAAATCAGACCATTTCCTTTGGGGCCTTTTTGTCAGAAGATGTAAAATAATGATCACCCCATGACTATGAGTGCTGACACATGTTATTGTTGGAACCACCATTAGTTTTTGACAGTTTAACTGTATTTCCCCTTTGAGTACTGTTTACAGATATTACTGTCCAGACAGGAGTGTGTAATCTATTCACTGTTGTGTTGCTGTTTTATTTAATGTAGGCCTAATTATGAACAATTCTTCAGTTTTGTCCTGATGGTCTAAATTATAAACTAACAGCATTATTTTGGGTTATTTTTCTCTCTCTCTTTTCTGTATTTACAAGCTTGAACAGTTTCTGACCATGTGGAACAAGTCTTTTTGCTTTACAGTGCCAGACATGTACTTCATTTATAAATAGTATCAATACACTAGATAAAAAATTAGAAAAACACCTTTATCTGATATATGAGCCACTACTTTGTTTCTGTTCTTTGACACTTTTACTGGAACAGCCCATTTATGAACATTAATTAAAAATCTGTATGAACCTAGAACAACAAGTAAACCTACAAGATCTAAAACTATACTTTAACAAAGCAATGACTCAAAAAGCATAGAAAGGATTGGATTGAATCCTATACCTTAATTTTACCTGAAACAATTTTGCATCTTTTATTTATGGAAACTAATTTGAGTTGAGGTGGCACGATTGTGCTGTGGTTGGAGCTGTGGCCTCTCAGCAATAAGGTCTGGGGTCTTTCTGTGACAAGTTGTGTGAATTTTCTTCAATAGCCTAGTTTCTACCCACAGATTAAAAAAACAAGAAACAAACAAATGCACTGGGACATTAGGTTAACTGGTAAGATTGTCACTGTGTGAATGGTTGTTTGTCTTGTTTATCTCTATGTGTCCCCCTGTGTGCTGTCATTTTGGTGTAAAAGTCAACATGCATTATGGGAGATGTACATAGTTTATGGTCAATGCTGGCTTTTAAAGCAGCTTATTTTGAGACATTAATAAATACAGGGCCATTCAAATAAATTGTTCAAGGGCCACAGTTACTTAAAGTCAACAGCTCAGAGACTGAACAATACTCTTCACCTTTTAAATTTGTTTATTTTGTTGCATTAAATCAAAAACAAAAGTTTTCAATTGATTAAAAATACATTTTTATATTAAATTAAGGGGGAAAAAAATTGTGTTTTCTTTTGTGGAAGTGGGGGTGCTCATTGGCGGACTGGACAGAAATTCTTGAGTTTGACACATGGGTTGATGAACGGATGGCACACAGGGGAGAATGAACAAGAACTACAAAACAAAACAAGTAACAAATTAAGATCTAAACCGAAATACTGTACACAAGGAATGCTAAACATGAATCCTAAAGATACAGAAAAACATTACCAAAAAGGAGACAAGAAGAATCTAAAATAAAATAACCATAGCTTAATGTTCTTCTACAGTAGGTCTTCAAGTCCTGCAGAAGCCTGTTAATCACTCACTAATTCCAGTCAGGTGTGTTAAATAACTCAATTACCCAAACACAAGGATTATGACAATACAAAACTGAACTGAATTGTACTTTTTAAACACTACATGGGCTAACAAACCTGAAAGCCAAGAAGACCCAGAGAATTTGTTTTGGTTTTATAAAATCTATTTTATTGTCTCATGTTATGTCTTCACTTACTTTTTTAAAGGAAATCAATCCAAACTATGAATTAAAAAATAAAAAGTTTTTCCTGAACAACAAATGGTGCAGTTTGGAAAGTTATTTTTCTTTTTCAGTCACTTCAATACTTTTCATACATACAGAAACTCACGTGGTAGTTGTCAGGCTATCACAATTTTTGCTTACAATTTTTTTTAAATTTAGGGACATCCATATAAAATTTTGAGAGGATTTTGTTCACGACTTAAATGTATGTTTATTCTTGTTTTTCAGACGGGTGTCTTGGTTCAACTCGTCCAACGATATCGCGGTTTAACTTCGCGGGCGCGCGCTTCGGTGCTCGCTCACGCTGGCTATTGTGTGTTATCTGTTTTTATTGCCAGGAGACCACCGTCTTTGGCCTTGCAGTTTGAAGGAGCCGGTTAGCGGAACGACAAGGACGGTGCGAAACCATGGCGGACGAACAAGAAATAATGTGCAAGTTGGAGAATATCTTGGAAATACGGTAAAACTTAGATTTCAAGTCGAATGAATGTGTTCCAGATGTTCGGCACGAACGGCTAACTTAGCTAACGTTAGCTGTCCAGGAATGAGCCCTTTGGCTTCGCTTTTGTTACAAACCTTGCTAACATTAGCGGCTCTCGCTCTTTCTCGCTGTGAATTAGGCTTTCGGTGCTGCAGTTTGCTTTCGATTTGTCACGGAAAGGTTTGGCAGGAAGGCTAATTATGGCATAAATCCACACAAGTTGTCGTTTAAACGCATATTCTAAATAACACATCATCATTCCAGATGTGGCAGAACAAATGCCAGATGTGTGCTGCTAATTGTTAATGTGCATAAGCTAGCATCCTAACTAAGATTGGCAGAAAGTAATAAACACAACTGAAGAACCAGTTTGTTTAGTAATATTTTTTTTACAAACACATGTATATTTGTTGTGAATTTATGAACAAAATAAGAGATAAACTGATTGACTTGCCTAATTACTTAATGTAAAAGCTAATATTACCTCATTTATTTTATTTCAAATCACCGCTGCACCAATACAAAAAAGAGAAAATGTTTCTGTGTTTTCTTTTGTTTTGAAGACATTTTATCTGTCTCCTTGGCATCTTTTGCATGGGAGCAAGTGTGTTCAAGACAATCTGACAGCTGGCATGTGCTGTTTTTGCCATGGGCTACAGGAATAAGACAATCCAGATGCAGAAGATCAAGTCTCGTCTCAAGATGGAGTTTGAGGCTTTGGAATCTGAAGAAAAGCATCTTAAGGAGTACAAACAAGAAATGGATCTCCTCCTGCAAGAGAAAATGGCTCATGTTGAGGAGCTGCGCCTCATCCATGCAGATATTAATGTCGTAAGTTGGGTAAAATCCACAATCCAGGTGTTTGGCACAACAAAGAACCAATTAGGCTATTGTTCATGAACAAAGTTCCAGGAAATCATTGATGGTGTTTTTTACCATCAAAATGCTGGCATCTGGTTCTCGCTTGTATTAGTATTTTAGTTAAATTAAAACATTTGTAGTCAAAGTCGTCAATAAATATAGATTGTATTTACTTTTATGGCATGAATAGGTGCATACTAAACTCATGGAAACAAATAGCTCATCTGACTTTTATGTGGATCAGGTACAGCCATCAAAATGATTCAATTATTGGTGAATACAAGTGATTGGTTCTGTGGTTCATAAACACTTTTCTCACAGGTCAAATCATTTGTTTTTCTTTAGATTGCAATAGATGCTTTGTTGTGCAATCATACACACTTTGTATTGAGCAAGTTATGTATGCTTACCAGAAATATCCAACCTTTTACTTTCAGATGGAGAGCACCATCAAGCAGTCAGAAAATGACCTGAACAAGCTACTAGAAACAACTCGCCGTCTGCACGATGAGTACAAACCTTTGAAGGAGCATGTCGACGCCCTCAGGATGACTTTGGGTCTGCACAGACTTCCCAACTTAAACGAAGAGGAGGAGAAGCTCTCCCTGGAGTCAGTATATGCACACAAAAACAAACAAATAGTTCACACTTGATGCAACTCATATCACAGTAAAAACATTTTTCTATCTTTAAATTGTGTGCAATAAACGAGCAAAAGCTTGCAGACAATATACATTGAGTTATCACTGATCCTTTTCAAGGTTTGTTTAGATATCACACACAATATTTGGAGCAATGGATGACATTTCAACAAGTTTTACGGCTGACCTCAGGACCTATAAACCTTGCTGTGGTATTTCTCATACAACAACATTTAATCTTGTTTTATCACAGGTCCCCATCTAAAATTAACAGGACAAAATAGTTTTTGTGACAAACTTAGAGTGCATCGACATACTGTTACAGAACAACATTTGATGTATGAAGCACTGATCATAAACAGCCATAAAAACAAGAGTCTAAAAGTTCACATTGTATAAGTTGCAACGGGCAAACCTAATTAAGAGTTGTTAGGTTATAATATTTATTTAAAGATAATAGTAAGAGGAAATAAATGCAGCAAGTGCTAGAATAGGTTAATTCTGGAGTCATGTGAGTTGCAGCATGTTCGTATTGACAGTAAAGTAAATGAGTTTTTAACCTACTTTTTAAAACTTTGTGAAAGAAAACAACTTTGGTGTTGTCTTTTCCCACCATGTAGTGTCAAATTCATTTGTCAAACCACAATTCTGGACTTTCAAGACGGTAGTGTTTGCCTCATGTTTCTGGCAATGAACAGCTCAAAAAATGTGTCTTAGAAGAAAACGTCAGTGATGAAATAAAGCAACTTTGTTAGATTGTATCATATGATGAACGATCAACAAGGCTGAACTCAAAGCGTTTATTACTCAGTTAAATTTTATTTATGACCATAATGACAAGTTTAAAGTCAACCAGGGCTGTGGAACTTTATTGCAAAATGTGTGGTGTGTGTGAAAACATGTGGCTTAGTTATTGTGACGATGGTTTTTGCACGAATGGCTTTGAAATTGTCTGCCGTAGCTGGAAAAATCAACAACCAATCAGTTTTAATTTCTAAACTGTAACCATTGGAAGAATTTGGTTGATGCAGTGTCGAAATTCAATTCAACCAAAGTTATACAAGACTGACAATACAGTTGCTGTGGAGCTTTACTGTTTGTTCTGAGAGATGAACAAAGGATGAGGTTGTAGCCGAGTGACTTGAGTCTCAGAGGGAAGCTACTGGATCACAGCAGGTCACAGGAACCCGGAACCTCTGTCTCAGAGAAGCATATTGGATAACATGTTGGGATCACATTGTGTAAATGTCAAGGGCAAATGATGGTTCCCTGGCCTTTCATCGCCATGGTGTCATGCCATTTTTTTATGTATAGAAAACATTTCTGAGCATGTCCTTGAAAGAACATGAGCTGGTGCTAAAACCCACATGCGACAGGGAATGTGTTAATTCTTTTTAGTAAAAGAAGTTTGACACTGTGTGAACTAGACTGCAATGAAACCAATATCTCTTCAGTGGGGTGTGATCTTGCTGTAGTCATTGGTCTATGAAATTCCAAACTTTTGCCAGACTTAAATTTTAAATCATAATTTTTTTGTGTGTATATGAACTTGTTTTTATGACCCCTGTGCAAATAATTGTCTAAAAACCTTGAATGTCTTAGTTTTTTTTAAGCAAGTTATTAGTCTGACGGAGTTGCAAAACTTAACTTTTCGAGGGATAATTCATTTTGAAGTGGACATTCATGTAATAGGTTTGAACAATTACCATATGACCTGTAGGTAGAATAACCTGGAGTTGGAGAAAAAAAAATTATTCTGACCTGAGTGACAAGCTAATGGCTAGTCCAAATGCAGCTAAATTCTAAAAGAATTGCTTTGGTCTAAAAACGACCATAGTCTATTCAAACGTTATATCAAGTAATGCCAAGGTTGTTTTAATAACCAGTGCACCACCTTCAGTTTTACATTACATGGTTATTTACGGTACAGAAAATTCTGTGGTTAGTTTGCAGCATCAGCTAACTCTAGCACTTTTAGTACAGCAGGGGCACTTCATACAGGAATGTCATAATCCTTCTGCCAGAATAAATGTAATGTAAAACTGATGGTTGTGTGGAGGTTTAAAAAATAGTGTTCCTTAAACAATAAAAGAAAATGAAAAATTGAAGTCGTTTTAAGAGGGCAGCAAACCTCCCTGTATTTGACCCTGCTCTGACTAGTCGTTAGCTCATCAGTCCAGTCAGAATTAAACTCCCAATTTAAGGTCCTTCAAAGAGCTAACAACAATGGATCTGATACGAACCTTTGTTACCATTTCCACAGATCCCCACATTAAATAATCCACTTATTGTTATAGTGCTAGACTTTTATATATATTATCTGTATTCCCGTGATGAACTTGTCATCATGAGATGAAAGTTATTTTTTTCTTTTTTGCATTCTCTATTTGTCCAGATTGTCTGGCTTTAGGAACTGACAAAAAATAATGGTGACGAATAAACCCATTTCAGGCTTCAGAAAATCCAAGTTATCCACGAAATTGGAGGTACATCAGGGTGGTCTGACAAGTAGGCTTCCTGCAGCACAAACTGCAGGCTGACATCCATCAACAGCAGATGATTGTACAATTTGCTGGAGCAAATCATAGTTAATGGTGCTGGAATATAGGAGGAAAGTTTATCTAAGCCTTCAACCCTCAGGTATTTTGAGTCAAAGAGTTGGATTTAGTTTTAATTTTATCATTGCATCTTCCTCCGTAGAAATGTGGCGGTATTGTTGGCTGGTAATTGTTATAATGGACGGCTAAAGATTGGGTTCTTGTTTTGTGTCTTCTAGATCATTTATAAAAAATCTTTTCACACAGACCAAAAAAAGCTGCCCTGTGTAGGTCTATTTCTGTTAAGGTGTGAAGTTCCTCAAAATTCTTAAAGAGAAATACATTTGTTTGTGTGGATTGTTCTCTTTAAACATGAAAAAAAACCTTAGCTGCAATTAGAGCTCTGACTCAGTGTGTCTCTGTACACTTACAGCATTGTTGGCCTGGTTGACCTGTCGGTTTTGGCATGTGTATTGTGTGGAGGTTCGGATGATGAGTTCATCGTTGGCCAGGTGGTTCTCGTCAGCCCTTCCCTTCCTGGTGGCATGCTCCTCGATGTTCTTCAAGTCGAAATGATACTTGGAAACCTGAAGCTTGTATTCCACAGTGGGTTTTCTCAGTAGGCCCGCCTCGCTCATCAGAGGAGCCGAGAGAGATTCACGAAGAAGCGAAGGGAGTTGTCAAAACCATCATTTGCACGTGTCTGGACTAATTGTACCTAATAATAAAAGTCCCCCATGTTACTGTATGACAAGATGTGATGAAGAAGGGTTTGAAGAAAATTAAATCACACCTCAAAAGACTGTTGGGTACGTTTCAGGGTACTATGTTAGAGTGACATATCAGCACAAAAATGAACACTCCACACCTTAGAAAATGGGAGAAGAAAAGAGAGAAATCCAGCTGAAATTTTAAACTTGAATAAAAACTAGAAGGTCTGTGATTTTTAGGTAAAAAATTGCAAAGTCTGTGGTTGTTTACGTTGTGCTTGTAAAAGGACCGATAAATCTGCTTGATCGTGCTCACAGGAAATGTCATTAAACTTGCTCTGTGATAGCTCGAAGTTCTACTCTACACCAGACCTATTTTGAGAGAAACCAGAGAGGGTAATGAAACGGGATATCACTTTTTTATCTTTGAAAAAGGGCCAGTCATAAAGTCCAAGGCCACATTTCTTTCCCAGCCCTCCCCTGCACACACACACACACACACACACACACACACACACACACACACACACACACACACACACACACACACACACAC
>JAVKLF010000161.1:4948512-4960052 GCA_034783495.1 Millerichthys robustus | reverse complement strand
AACTAGATTGACTCCACAAGCTAATAATTTGTAGTTTTACATTCAGTGATTATTTGTGGCTTCATTATAATTAATACTGTGGCTCATAAGATCTTTTGCTAACAGACAAAGTTGACTGCAAATAGACTTATTTTGACATGAAGCTCTTGAGCAGTTTGTTGGCATCAGTCTCATCTACTAACACCTAATTTTAACTGAATATCTGTAAAATCAGATGAGCTGCTTTTGTCTTTTCCCAAGTTCAGCTGGCTGCGGCAGTCTTTGGGAATCTGATTTCAAAAGTCAGTCAGTTGTAAATGTACTTTGTGATTACTGTTAGTTCCATTCCAATTCGACTAGTGGTTCATGAGATATTTTGCTAACAGACACAAACAGTAGGGAAAACATTATCCAAATTATAACATTACAGAAAGGCTTCCTCACTCGTCTTAGTGTCTCCTTGAAAGTTTTTACCCTGAGCAGCGCAATGAGCTGAAGGGGGACAGGCTGGACACTGGGACCTTGACCTACATATGTGGAGGACTGGTCCCTCCTGCGGTCTGTCCTCTGGTGTGTGGACTTAGCGGTCTCTTCAGCCTCCCCAGTCTTACTTGCAGTTCTTTGCTGATCGAGTCTCTTCTCCGAGGTCTCAGAGGACATGTGCTTGTTTCTGACACGAAAAATCATGGCGCTGCAGTAGTTTTTAAAAGCTTCTTCTTCGTTCATTTTGTGACAATATAATCTAAAGTGGAAAAACGGGACAAAGTCACGACGATGACATTTCTTTTCCTCTAGCTACTGTCAAGCTATAACCGGTGTTTAAAAAACAATACCATTCACAGATTTTAAACTAAAACACGACTTCTAAGAACGCAAAAAAGATCATTTAAAACAGACGGGTCATTGAAAAAATGGCTTTCTGCTTTTGTTTACGTTCACTGCACTTCCTGCCACCAGTGCGCCTCTACCGCCATCTAGTGGTTGGCAAGAGAACGGGGAGCAAAATAAATTGTAAATAAATTGCGTCTGTCTCTTCAGCATTTTATTCATTTTTTCAAGAGCTAGTGTAGTTATTTAGTCAAGTTCTTTTTCACTATCTCTTTAACAAATAAACTGAAATCATCAGTTTTTAGCCTTCTGGTAGGCTAAATAAGGTTGCAGCTCAATGCCATAATATTTGAATTGAAATTGCTCTTCTGTGATAGTCAGTTAAAACTAATTAATCCTGAGATGGACCCAACGTTTATGTGAAAAATAAATTTATATTTCAACATTAAACATTAAAACAAAGTAGACTCTTATACAAAGTTTGTGTTTCTCAAAATTCAGATCAGAACATTTTTACAATTCCCATGAATACTGTGCTGGTTGATGCCCGGGGGTTAGAGAAGGGGAATCTGTGATTGGTAGATCACTGGTTCGATTCTCCGATTCTTAAATTAAAAATGTGGGAAATGTGAATCCACCCTCATTTGCCCACCCTGGGCTCCTGACAGCTGCTCCCTCAGGCCCCCTACTCCACACATGGTGGTCAGTGGTTGTGTCAGAACGGATGTCCAATATAAAACAATTCTTTATGTGGTGCTCCCTGATAAAGGCAGAAGACAAAAATAAAATACTATTTTTTTTAAAGTGTATTGTTAGTTTACCTTTTTTCTTTTTGACTCTATAAAATGTAAGCCAACCTAATAGAACTATTAAAATCTGTTTTAATAGTTGAGACTCAAATTTAACAATTGAGCCTGCAGAGGGATTCAAAAGTGAACACTAGAGGAAGCTATTTGACTGAAAATGGGTGTAAAATAAAATGAGGTTTCATTATGCGGAGTGAGAAAATGCAAATACTTGAGAGTGAAACATATGTGTGGCTGCCGGTGGGGCCCGTGGCCTCATCACTGCGGCCATCAGGGGCTTTTGCGTTGTGGCTGCTGGGTGGTCTCCTTGGGCTCTCCTCTGCTGTTATGGGGGGTGCAGCTATCTTATTGATGTTCCTTCTTGGGCTCCTGCACTTTCGGGGGCCTTCTGGAGGGCTGGGGTTTGGGTTTCCCTGGCATCTGCCCTGGCGTCCTGTGGGGCGGGTCTTTGGCTCCTGACAAGTACTGTTGAGCATTTCTTTAGTCGACAAAGCACACTTTCAAACACCCACAGGTGCTTGGATCCAGGTGCTTATAGATACAGTTCTATACATTTTAACACTATAGTTAACTTTAAATGCCACTAAATACATCTTGTGTAAAAGAATACGGTTTATTTTGTCAGTAATGTTACAAACGGCATTGGTTGTTTGTACCCATGGAGTTGTGGTTGTTTTTTTCTGTTTTTCTTTTTTCCTAACAGCTGTGTTCCATACATAAATACTTAAATGTAAACTTCAACATTTACATATAGCTCAGATCCCTCTTCACCACAACAAACCGGCACAGGGTCCACAACACCGTGGAAGCCACGCTGATTCATCTGTCGATCTCACGCTCCATTCTTCCCTCACTTGGAATGAAACCCTGAGATACTAGAACTCCTCCACTTGAGGCAGAACCTCACCCCCAACCCAGAGAGGGAAGACCACCTCTTTTGAACTGAAGGCCATGGCCTCAGATTAGAAGGCGCTGATGCTCATCCCAGCCTCTCAAATAAAATATCATCTTAATTCTAATAGCGAGCAGACGGCACATCGTTCACATTCCATGTTCACCGCAGGTGCTTTTGTTGTGACACGTCACAGGAAAAAGACCCACTGTGAGCACTAATGATGCCTGCGTGCACAAACCCCTCAATTTGAGCATTTTTATGTAATCAGTAACACCTGTGTTTCTGCTGCTTTAACAAGTCCGCACGTCTGCAGGGAAAACACTTACAGAAGATTAATAAGGCAGCTATATAATGTCTTGATTTTATGGAGAAAAAAAATCTTTAAACACATTTCAACCTGGAAATACACACAAAATAATACAATTAGAAAGATTTATTGATGTGAATGAAATGAGTTCTTTGGCGCTCGGACCCCGGCGGACGACTTGTAAGCTGTAGATTGGCATGAGTTCAGATGAGTAGTCTAGGACCAGTATTAGAGTAGTTTGGCCTAACCCTAAACCTAGATTAAACTTAATTCACACTTTATTACTAAACTGAACCCCAAACTAAAAATGGAGGTCCACCTTATTAGGACCGGTCTTTGGTCCCCATAAGGAATACTGGTCCTGACAATGTAGGTGTGTATACCAGAAATGAATCCTAAAAAGTAAAAAAATACAAGAACACACACAGACAAGTTTGTATTTGTACCCTTATTGATTCTGTTTAGTGACTTCCATTCATTTCCAGTCATTTCTAGCCTAAACCTGACCCCTTACCCTGGAACTAAAACAATCCACGCCTCAAAGTGCTCAAAGTGTTTTGTTGGTGTATTAAAAAAAAAAAAGATCTTAAAGATGCACATGGCTAAAATAACTGCACTAAAAACAAACTAACATCTGACTGTCTGTGCTGAAAGAATGCAGTGTGTCTCGTCCTGCTGTCTAAAAACGGGGCAATAAGAAGACACGGGTGGGTTTGGGGTGGGAGTGGGAGTGGAGACAGCTGACGGGATTCTCTTCTGCAGCTTCAGACAGACACACACATTGAAATGGCTGCCTCGCTGAGACGACAACCCAGAAAATTTTGACTTTTTATTCCTGTATTTACAAAATGCCGACGCTCCTTTCAGGATGTCACACACAGAGCTGCGACACAAAGAAGAAGAAATTTGAATCACATCAAGCCGATGTTTTACTCACAAAATGGTGTGTGAAGAAATAGGCAGGCAGTGTTTTGGTTAGAACGTTTGCAATAATTGTATTTTGTTAAAATATAATCAATAAACACCTCATATGGATCGTTAAAACATATGAAATCTGAAAAAAGGGTTTGAAGCCCTCTTTTGAGCTGTAGCAACAAAAAAACATGATTTTGAGCAGAAAAGTCTTCGATTCTCTTTTCCCCCTGTGAGTTAGGCAAAGCCTTTAACTTTCCAGGTGGTAAATTTTAATAAAGAATTATTGTTTTTCCCTTTCAGACACCAAAACCTCCTCAAAAGAAGAACCTAAAAATAGGTTTCGGACCAAATTGCAATGGGTTATCCTGATTAGGAAGACAAATCAAGGCATATCTCTGGAATCGCCATCAACATCAGGATGATCCAGGTGTCAAATTGTAGATTAAAAAGCAGGAATCTGAAAATGTGCTCTGGTCATGTTGACTAAATTTGACTTCTTCCTCAGTTTGATGTGATGGTCACATATTTGATTATTACACAGCCTTAGTCACACTCAGTAGCCACAGTGTCACAGCTTTATCACCTTTCTAAATATAAACCTGAGCTTCCACTCTCCCAAAATGGAAGTTGAGCCAAGGCCCTTGTGTGACCTAAAATTAGCCCCCCACCCCCCAAGAAAGAAACTTGTTGGCCCCCATTGTCAGTTACTATCCATACACACACACACAGGGCACACACTGGACCTTTCCCAGAAGCTTCACACTCCGTGGAGAATCGTTCCTTCTTTAAGTAACAGAGGCTTGAAAGTAAACCCTGATTTCTTTGGCAGTTGAAGCACCAAGTTAAGGTACGAGTCGTATTACCGTAAATTCTACTTTGTCTTGTATATGCACCGTAAAAACTGTCAGTGTTTACAAAGTAAAACCTGATGGTGTCACCGCAGATGGAGCAAGTTTGACTTGTGGAGCATGGCTCTGGGACAAGAGGTCAACATGAGCTTAATGGACATTTCAAAAATCTTCTCGCTGCTTCAACCGAAGGAGGGGGACGAGGACGGTGAGCTGTGTCAGGCTTTGAACGGGGCCGTGAGTGGTGACGACGTGGCTCTGCTCTCCAAGCTGCTTTTTCAGGAGGATTACAGGAGGTGCATCAATGCTCGAAGCGGGTGGGGGGTCCCCGTGACCCCTCTGCGCACCGCTGCTGCTCTGGGACACTTGAGGTGCCTGGAGCTGCTGTTGGAACACGGTGCTGAGGTGAGATCAGCCTCGAACAACACAACTGTCTTATTTAATAACCTCAGCTGCTCACCTAATCCTCATTTCAAAGACCATTTCTGTCATTTTGATTCATTTATTATCAAAGAGGACATAATAAAAAGAGATGAATAAACGTGTAGTTTGTGCATCAGAGCTGCAGAAATTGTTTTTATATAAAGCAAACACTTAAATGTGTACTAAATGACTCCCTTCTGTCTTTAAAGTGGACTAATTATTCTGAGTCAATGGTGAATCAACAGGTTTTGGTAATAGAGCGCCCCCCGGTGGCAGCCAGAAGCAATTCATATTACATAGACGGGACCGTTCAGATCTTTTGAAGTGAGGTTCTGCAGGAAATTTATGAACAAATACTATGTTACCTGTTGAAGACAGCTTTTTGAATTACCCCAATTTGAAGATATAGAGTGTATTACTGCCAGGGTCAACAAACTAATTGATAGTCAAGCTAAAATAGACTGATTATGTCTTAAAATCACTCCATTATCAAATGTCTTTATTTTCCCTTCACAGTTCAGTCAAAAGTTCAGTTAAGTATGAAACAGTTGTGTGCTGTTTTTTTGGATTAAATCTGGATTCATCTGTTTATTAAGTTGTTGGATATTTTACCTGAGTTTCAGATACACATAATTATTGGTTTAGTTAATATGGAAACATTGCTTTAACAGAATATATTTCCTTGTTTATGGCGTCATCATGGGTGGCACAGTGGCTCAGTTAGTAGAGCAGTTGCCTCCCAGCAACTCTGGGTAGAGTTTGGATGTTCTCTCCGTACTTGCATGGGTTTTCTCAGGATACGCTGGTTTCCTCCCACAGACCAAAAACATGACTGTTAGGCTAATCGGTCACTCTTAATTGCCCCTAGGTGTGAGTGAAAGAGTAAATAGTTGTTTGTCTCGTTTGTCTCTATGTGTCCCTGTGATGGACTTGCGACCTGTCCAGGGTGTACCCCGCCCCTCGAACTGTGACTGCAGGGTATGGGCACCAGTGACCCCCGTGACCCTGAAAGGAAGAAGTGGGTTCAGATAATGGATGGTGTCATCATTGCAATGTTGACATGACAGAGACCGCTGGGGTGGGACACTGAAGCCATTTTGTTTAGAGTTTTTCCTAAAGTGACACACACACCGGCTGTGGGAGGGAAATGGTGTCTTTAGATGAAATAAAGCTTTAAATGAGTGCAGAACTGGTTCTCTGTGTATGATTCTGGCTTTCAATCAGAACATTTATCCTTCAAATTGGTGACACCCGGTGTGATTGGAAGACCTGGAAAAAGCAGAGAACCATTTAGATTTGTGTTTTGACCGCCGTCGCAGCAGCAGACAAGAGAGTTCTGATAAGTCGACTGCTGAGAGCGAGGACAAGCATCCCTTTTCTACAGTGGATTTCAGCAATTTTCTCCAGAAAATGGCAATGTCGGAAGTAAAAAAAAATTCCCGTCTTGAAGAGGTAAATGCTTTACATGGAAATGAGATGATTTTGCCCGTGATTCAAAAGAGTGGTAAAGCTGTTTTTGAGCGATGGAAAGCAGATGAAAATAGACATGAACCAGGGTCCAGTCGTACTTAGAACCCTCTTGGTGTGAAGTCAACCAGATGGCTAACTGGGAGAATCTAGCATTTACGTAAAGGACTAAAACTGGCCACTGTTACGGAGAAGCTGCCCTCCACCAGCAGCTCCGAATAGAAAGCAGCAAATGACTGTTTCCAAAACAATCACAGATAACAGTGGAGCTGTGGAAGAACTGTTTCTGATGAATGATGAATGTTCTGATGAATGTTGATGAATGAATGATTCTGGCTTTCAGTCAGAACATTTATCCTTCAAAGTCATACTGATGAAGTTTAATCTTGGGGAATTATGTCTTGGGAAACACTGAATGAGGTGAAATGTTGGAGCGTCGATGCATGGTCAGACATTTTATGAGCAGTAAATAGTAACGTGAATTAAATACAAAATAAAAGAACAAAAACATTAACTTATTTTATTACTTTATAGTGAAAAAAAGACATTTTACTTCTCAATCCTGAGTTATTGAAAAAGTAATTAAACAAATCTGTTACTGGTAGGTATATTGATTTTGCACTTTTCTGTGTCAGGTTTTATGAAAGTGTTTTGAATTTTTAAAACAGGACTTGAGTGGTCTTTTTTATTAGGCAGTAAAATATTTGTCTCACTGACAGACAGGATCATTTCAATGCAGTCACATGACGTATGTTTTTTTGCTATCCTGTGATTTTTAAACTAACAATTAGCTTGTGTATCCAGTTTGAATTAAATTCTAATTCTACAAATTAACGTAATTCAACACTATCTACAACAAGTTAGATATTAAACTAATTAAGTATTCACTTTAGGGCACTGAAGCTACAGGATAAATCTATAACCCTGATAGGCTGAAGAGATCCAAATATATACAAAGGATTTGTGTAGATTCATTTTGTCCTGAGCCAGCTTTGGTAGACCAAGGTCAAAGCACTAAGGCCCCCGCCTTAGGCCACAGCAACATGCCAAAACCACAGACACAGGCTTTGTAGTGTGTCTGGACTCATCCAAAGACATAGGGTGAGAAGTTCAGTTCTGGAATCTGGAAGACACTCACAGTAGAGCCGCTGCTCCTCCACATCATAAGGAGCCAGTTGAGGTGGTTCACCTCAACTGGCTCCTTATGATGTTAAGGATGTCTCCTGGAAATCTCCATAGGGAGGTGCTCCAGGCATGTCCAACTGGGAGGAGACCCCGGAGAAGACCCAGACCACGCTGGAGAGATTATAGCTGTGTCCGATTTCAGAGGCTGCATCCTCCCGAGGCCATGTTTGATGGCCGGTTACGTCACAGCGACGAGCCAAAGGCACCTGATATGAAGGCATCTAGCCAATCCCTGCCATTCAGTCCAAATTGGTCAGAGCTTTTACAGCTTTAACAGTATTGCAGCTCTCACAGTCTGATTTTTTTGTTCCTTTTTCTGAATACATAATATATTGACTATTCTCAGGATGGAAGGACCATTTCACCCAATATAACAAGAAGTCTTTATGAGTAGTATTTTCAACTATAGCTTTGAAGAAAGACTAAATAAAACCCTGAAACAAAAACACCCAGAATATGATAAAATTTATTCCATCAACTTTTTTACTTACCTTTGTGACTTCCATTATGGATGTAGTAATCAACTAAAACAAATCATTGACAATAGAAGTTATAATGAAATCATGTTTTCTGTCTTATTTTTCAGTAGTTCTTGCTATTTTTGATGTTCTGTGAGGTGTTTTGGACGTTCTTGTAATGTTGCTCCTTTCGAAATCCAGGTAGATGTTTTGGACGTGAAGGCCCAAACGCCTTTGTTTACCGCTGTCAGTGGAAAACATCTAGACTGTGTGGTGGCTCTACTGAAAGCTGGAGCTGACCCCAATGGCAGCCAGTACAACAACTGCTCCCCGGTACTGACTGCAGCCCGAGAGGGTGATGTGGAGGTGCTACATGAGCTGCTGCGCTTCGGAGCCGAGGTGGACGTCAGACCCAAAGTCCCCGAATGGGCCTCCAACGCCACAACTTGCAGGGGTCCCCTCTACATCTCAGCAGTTTATGGTCACCTTCACTGCTTCAAGTTGCTTCTTTTTTACGGGGCCAACCCCGACTACAACTGCACAGATGAGAAGATGCTGGCCCGGATCAAGCAGCCGAAGACAGTCCTGGAGGTGTGTCTCCGTTACGGTTGCGGAGTCGAGTACATTCAACTTCTCATAGACTTTGGGGCAAACGTGTGCTTACCTACACTCATCATCGACAAAACTACGAAGCAGAATGAAGCTCTGCTGCTGCTGCTCAAGGCAAGAGGTGAGCCTGATAAGACTCAGCATGAATCAGTAAAATACCAATTTTTTTATTGCCCGCCATAAAAGGCAATAATATTTTTGCTTGTTTCTCAGTAGCGTTAGCAACACATCTCATGAGCCACTAGATGGATTTCAATGAATTGATTTGATTACCTTTTGGAGTCAAGCCCTTTAAAAATGGCCACCACAGCTAAAACATAGATGGCTAGAACTCGGCTAGTTCTACAGATATTGAGCTAATGGAAGTAGCTGATTCTTCTCACCAACATACTTTGAGCTGTGACATTGCTCAAAATCTGTTTTAAAACTTTGCTTTATAATCAACTCTGTCTGTTTGCAAAGCCATACTGTAAACCACTGGACTTAGAAAAGCGGACATATCATGCTTTTTAAATCCTTCCATTTCACATTTAAATCATTCAGTTGTGGTCTATTTGGAACGTCAATGCTTAGCCCCGAGCTGCTGGCCCTTCTGTGCTGTGCCATGCATTTGTGTGGGTTTTATCTTGTTTCTCCAATGTGGGAGTCCTTGCTACTTTAGACTGCATACACAACGCCGCTCAGCTGCGGTTTGGGTTCTCTGTCTGGGGCATGACTCAGCAGTCCACTTGCACCTCAATAACAGAGGACACACTTTTGATGACAATGACGTCCAGATTTTGGACAGGGACAACAGATGGTTTAAAAAAGGGGTGAAAGAAACATGTAACATGTAAACAGTCTCCCAACCATTTATGATTGCACTGTGGCACTAGAATGAAATTCAGCTTTCAAGACGTCTGTGTCTCGAGATTTCATGGGATGTGTCTAAAGTGTGGCCCAAAGTCGTCACACGGCTTCCTTCAGTTTAACCACGCCCCCTGCTACTGATAGTTTGCTACTAGCTAGCTAACCAGTGATGCAGCATAGAAAGATCGCCACCTGAATAAACTTAATCGATTTTGTAACGAGGAGCCAGTACGGAGACATGACCAACAACACTCACCTTTGCAGCGCTCACTTTACTTCAGATAGTTTTACTAACGACCAGGAGATAGTTTGGGTTTATAGACAGTCGGTTGGTTCGCGAGGCTGTACAGAGCATAACCATTCTCCGGCAGTGCTACACTGTCAGCACTTTCTGCTGAGTCACTGATTTCTGATTAATAAGTCCAAAATAAAAATAAATATCTTTAACAGAAGAAGGAGAAAATAAAAACAGTAACTTCAGCAACTTGACGTTACATTTCTGGAGTTAATCAGGCGTGGATATTGAAAGCAGACTTACCCAAACGCTCTTTTTCTTCTTCTTTCGTTTACCGCTGGTGGAACAGGCAGTGGATCAGCTGACGGCACGAGAAAAAATGTTTTTGGTCTGACTCTTGGAAAACGTCCTGGTGCTGTGTTGGAATCTGATCGGCACTAAATTTAATATCACCATATTTCCGAGCTAATGGCAACGTTCCCAAATATAAGGCATTGGTTTGAATAAAGTTTGTAAAAAAAAAAGCTTCTGCAAGCGGGCGTCATTTTATCGCCTCCAGTGGACCTGCCCCCAGGGTCTCGTGACAGCTATAGCTGATGTTTTTTCATTGTTTTTGAAACCTAATTTTATACACTTGGCTGTGTTTTTAACCTATCAAATTTAGATGGGTGATTAATAACACATTTTTCTCTGGTGTGACAAACTCTGAACACACATTTTTGTATACTTTACTCTCAATTTAAACAAGAATTGATCAAAGGTCAGGGTGCTTCCGATTCAAGCCCGTTTGCTGTTGCGATGACCCGGATAACTGAGAATCTGCACAGGCATGTAATAGGGAATATAGAAAACATATTAGAAAAATAGAACCCAAACAAAATATAAAGATATCTACACGGATACAGGGATTTGAGACTCCAAGTATAGAACAATTTGTAAAAATACTGGATTTTGCAAAATATGTCCTTTAAAGAAATTTTTATAAAGTAAAGTTTAGTGTACAGTATATCTACAACAGATTACCCTTTGAAGGCTACCTAATTTAAGATGGACATCACAGCTAATAAACATTAATCAACACACAAACACACACAAAAAACAGTCCCAAGGATGCAAATTGACAGAAAAGCCCTTAAGTCTTTAGAAATACTGAGCTAAATTTAACGTGCTTCAACCAATACTTGAAGTACTAACATATCATATAAAGACCGTGCACATTATTTACAAGGTTTGACCTAAACTGCTGCAACTTAGATGATTTTAAAACTGGTGTAAAGACGGCGGGTGATCTGCCCTCCTTCATAGAGTTCTAGTCCTTTGAATAATCCGTTTTGTCACTTCTTGTATTTTTCAGTTTGTCCCAGAACACTGATGTCACAGGCTCGGCTGGCAATCCGAAGAGACCTCCCTTTTGCCGATAAGAACCCTGCGATAGACAGTTTGAACATCCCCCTGATCCTGAGGAACTATTTGAAGCATCACACCTGTGAACTTGAGTGATACTGAAGCTTTAATCTGCTGACTTGAGGCTACATTGGGCAGGTTTTATTAACAAGCAGTGTGTAGAGATAAAGTGTTTACACAGAGAGAGGTAGCTTCACGAAGCTCACCGATGTGTGTTTTACCACCACAGGCAGAGGATCGCTTGTGTTGAATGTGTAACACCAAGACCTGCCACTAGAGATCACAGTGACACTACACAATGATTTTCATCCCCATTAGCAGCTCTATCTATC
>JAVKLF010000161.1:4918121-4928215 GCA_034783495.1 Millerichthys robustus | reverse complement strand
ATTATGATTCTTACAGCGTGTTCTCACACACTCCCAAATCTTGCACTAGAGACAGTCTTCAGCATGAGAATGACTGCGCTCACACGCACGCACGCACGCACGCACGCGCGCACACACACACACACACAATACATGTATATACATGAACAACAAACAAGTTGAGAACATTTTTCATAGTTTGGACAAAAACTCTTAGCTGACCATGTCATAAACATATTTACAAATTTAATTCCCAACTTGCATCTTGTGTTTTTTATTCACAAAACCTGCCTTATTACACATATGCAAAACTCATAATTTCCACAGCAGCCCACACCTGATGACACACAGTTTGCCAAGATAACATCAAAGAACCGACGGGTAGAATGCCAAACACAAGATGGGAAATGTAGCGCCGCAGACAAGCAGAGTGACAGGTGGTTGAGCACTGACTGCAGACGAGAACTGGTAGTGCAGCATTAGGACTGAATAAAAATCGTCAGAGTCAATAGTAAATAAAGTACTGAGAAAAAAAGATTTCCATTAGAAACACTGATTGCCATTGGGATTGAAAAAAAAAAATTCTTCTGAAATTCTTTGGTGTGAACAGATTTGTAGAATTGTTTTGTAGGCCATTAAGAGTCACACAGTCTTTACTTTTGACTCCTCAGTTTGCCTCTCCATCGACCCCTCCCTTTGAGGAATGATGAGAAAACATCATGGGCACATTAAATGTTTGAGAATGTCGAGGGTACGCTGCGTGAACAGACCAGAGCGGGTGGGTGAGTGGGCAGGCTGGATGGGTTGATGAAGCTGGGTAAAAAAAAACGCACCTTTGACGTGGTGTTTTGGAACCGTGGAGTTGCTATGGGGTTGATATAGAAAACCTGTTTTGTTTGGGGTTGAGGAGGGTGGGGTTCCACCTTGGAGAGAGAGAATGACAGAACAGAGAGATACTTTTTGGTTGACAGTCAGTCAGCCTGTCTGCGCTGCCCTCTCAGGAGTGAATATGAAAGGGTGGACAGGTGGGAATGACCATGGGAAGTGTCAGGAGTGGAGGAGGAGCACTTCTACAGTGGGGGAACTCCGTTTACAGCAAGTCTTCCTACATTTGATTAAATAATCCTTTTATACGTTTACAAACATATGAAATTAGTCTTCTTAAAGTTAGACTATGACTATGACTGATACAATTTTTGGAAGAAAAAAAACACTTTAGTGACGTCTATCGATCTTCTCTTACTGAATTACTCACATGTGAACATAAAAATAGTCTGTAATTCATGTCTCCTTTACTAAGAGTTCATCCTTGCAGTAAGTGCAATGCAAATTCCAAGTTACCGAATCACAAAGTTTTAAGAAATGTACGGTACCATAAACCCAACATGTAGATCAGTGCTATACAATATTTTAAATGACCTAAAGATAAATTTCAACCTTCAATAGATAAATAACCCCCCCGATATTTTCTAACATGCATTGATCAGCCATAACATTATAACCACCTACAGATGTACATTTCCCACCATCATAACTTTGATAGTTCATGTTATGGATTACTTTTTTTAAGTGTGTGAGGTGAAATCCTGGGCTGTCATATACAGTCAGGAATAAGTAATACAGAAGATGTACATTTTTATCCCCCCTGTGGTACAATTTCAACTCAGGGTTGAAGTGCGCCTCAGCCAGGCAGGCAATGTTCCCACACCACTTTTCAGAAATTTTGGTGGTCTCTTTATGATAAATTTGAAAAAACAGCCCTTCTCATTTAACAACAGAAATACCAGATCTTCTACGTCTAACCCCTTCATCATCAACTGAAAATAAACATCCACTCTGCCAACTGGGATGTTGAAGTGTAGTTGTTTTTGTTTACGTGTAACGTGCTGCAGTGGAAGGGCAATGGGAGGGAGTTCTCACTACAGTTTCTCTTTCAGTATAAAATGTCCATGCAGAACAAAGCCCCATAACCACAGCAGACAGATCAGGAGTATTACTTGTATAACAACTTTTATGAATGATGGCTCAAAAGTCACCTTAGTTATAAAAGGTCCTAGTCAGATGTTAGTGAACCAGAAGACTTTGGTAGGAAATGCCAATGGAGTAATTCCTACAGAAGCCACATGTGGACATTTTTAATTGGTCCCTTTTTGTACACTAAGAGGGTTCTCTATAAAAGTACAAACTGTACGGGTACAAATAAGTACCCACTGCTGAGAAGACAAAACTAGTACCTTTGAGTGTACTCCCCTAGTGATGAACCTTTGTACCCCTGAAGGTACAGTTTGTTACTTTTTCTGAGAGTGTTTCATATTGTTTATAATAAAACGGATAAAACTTTTTGTGTAACAAAAAAGTGTCATACCACAATAGAAGTAATACAACGTGCACACAAAGCATGTCGAGAGTGAGTTCACAGTAGTTATGTGTAAACCTTGTTCAGAGCCAGAGACAAGAGCAGTAACTCGACCATATGGCTGATTCAAATAAGATAAAGTTTTCATCAAAAGACTAAGATGGTATCTGTTGCTATATGCCTGGGTCATGAACCATCACGAGAATGTGTAGACCCAGTGTGGGTTAAAGTGTCGCCTCCGGAAGCTAACTCAATAATGTGTAAATGGTTTAAGAACACAGGGACAGAAATACAAAACATACTATCTTTCACAATTTGTAAGAAAGACGTCACAGCTTAAGGCAGAAACAAAACAACTAGTTTTACTTTTTGGAAGAAATCAACACAAAGTACAATAAAAGCAATAAGGAAATTGAGGAAAACGATACATCAGATACATGTGCAGTCAAAAAGTAAACCAATTATTGCACTGCTGCAATAATTGCGACGTGCACTTAGAATAGGAAAACAAGGCGCTTTTTGAAAGTAGTGACATTCACTAATGTTTAAATGTCTTTACAGTCTTTGTATTTTGAGTTTTTGTTCAGCTGATCTTTAGGTTTGACATTAGTTTTACTTGGTGACTGAATTGTGCAGATCACCAAAAACTTACAAGTTTAAAGTAATAAGTAAATGATTGAATCATTTTGCTAGGCATTTAGAAAACACAACCTAGCATGCTTAAGCATTTTCATAGCCCTTGTCCAAATATAGTCACACTGACATCAAGCTCAGTATGTCATAGAAAATAAAAATTTAAAAACACTCCTTCTTTGTTTGCACCAAGAAATGTAGCTACCTGAAAGCTGCAATCCAGGATAAAAAGTTAGGGTTATCTTTTGCTTTATTTACTATGCTATAATGTTAAAATTTTTCTTACCGCAAATCTCCTGGATATATTCTCATAAAACTTTGAGTCTATACCACCCACCCCTAGTACAGTCTTTGTCAGTTAGGCTTGCCTCCAACTAATTTGTATTGCAGGAGTTTAGAAGCCAGATGAACAGCTTGCTGTGGCTCTTTGTCATGTTTATTATTTTCAAAGAGGGCTGTAACTATCAAGGGGTGTGTGCGTGTGTGCTTTTGCTTTGTGAGAGATTTGATTGGTCTTCAAAATAATTTACAGTGGGTGACAAGTATCCAAGTAGCAGACGTATGAGTGGCAGGATGTTATTTTCTCCAGCAGAACATTATGTTCTAACAATCATGATTGTACAGTTGTAAAGTGGTGTTGGAAGTGGTCATAATGTTATGGCTGTGATTTTTTTAAAGTTGAGGTCTACCATTCAACAGAGGTACAAAAAGAAAACTATGTCAAAATCTAGTCTTGCGTTATTTGTATAATTAGTGTCATCAAAGTCAGGCAGTAAAGGTGATCATTACACAGCAAATATGGCAGTGTTAAATGAACACTATTGGTATTGAATTGACAGTAAACTTTGTTAAATGAACACCAATAGTGTTCATTTAACACTGCCATATTTGCTGTGTAGCATCTTTGTTTTGCTGTTCAAGAATAGAAAAAGCGAAGCTTGTGTGCCTATGGACATGAAGGTGTATTTATTGTGTTTTCTGCGTAATTGGGCAACAGTTCTATGTGTGTGCGGGTATCTGTCGTGTCTACAATTGTTGGCTGCTTCTAACTCACCCGTACAAAGCTGGCAGGGAACCATCCTTCCTCCTCGTCAATCTGGCCCCACCACCAGTCTTTGTTGGAGGCGTCCAGCACCTTGATGACATCACCGGCCTTAAACGCCAGCTCCCGATCCGCCATGGTCACATGGTCCCATACCGCCTCAGCATTGACAACCGAACCTCCGCTTATCAACTAAGGAAATTAGAGGGACAGACAGGGGTTTTCCAATATGTTATGCTGATTACATGAAGCCGCAGCTATCTAAACACCATGGAAAACAAGAATGAACAGTCAACATGTAGACGTTTAGCAGTGAAATAAAGACTCGTCTGACTTTGAACACTATTTGAATCAAATCTGAAACTCATTTTAAAACGGCAACGTGCTCCCATTTTGGCTTAATTTTGTGTGAATCCTTGTTGTCGAGCCCACTCAGATTACTAATTGATGCAAATACACACCCTCAAAGCAAGGGTCTATTGGCAGTTTAGGGGCTGCAAAGCAAACAGCCAACACAATACAGCAAAGCAAAAACAACAACACAAAAAAGGCAGAACCATTAGCGGAGCAGCAAGACAGTGTTCAGAGACACTGTGCCAGTCTCTACATAGCAATGTAATTGACTTATTTTGACTTTTTAATAATTAGAAATGTAAATGTAATCAAAATACTGTGAAACAAACAAATGTGAAAGGATAGCGTCTCTTCCTTTCCGTAGTAACTAGAGCTTGATGTCCTTTTGGCAGAACAGTCTTCAAAAAAACACAGACAGATGACACATCATGTATAACTCATCGATAACAAGACCATGAATAACTAATGAGAACATCCTAAACATTTACACTGCATGAACACATCCAGAGAGCACAGAAGGATATGCATGACTCAGGTAGAAGCACTGTAGCCCAGCAAGGCGATGAGTATTCTTTGGAGGACCTGGAGGAGCTAAAGGTTGTTCTCATTAAAGAACACGAGACAGCAGACGATGTTCCAGAGACAAACCCGAGTCTGACATCATCCATCTACAGGTTCGCCATCCATCACCTTGACAGCCTGGCTTCACAGCCTTGACAGCAACACACTCATGTATACATACATACATGCACATATATGTACATATAAACTGTGTTCCTTCCACAGTAGTGCTCATCGGGATTGTGCGGCCCAGAACTAACCATGCATTTATTCCCCGGGGCTGTAGGCTGAGCAGCCAGAGCTAACCAAGCCTGACAGGTGATGCTTAAAGCTCTGGGTAAAGACTTATCAAAGACCTGGAGAAAAGGATGTCACATGAATGGGTATAAAATTAGCAGTTCTTTTTTGTATTTGGGTCTCTGTATTCAGTCTGTTATATTTAACCATACAAGCTATTTTGTCTTCTGTACTAACGCTTGGTTTATTTTTTTATTTTGGAATCTAGCTCAGCAGCGGTGGTATTTCTCATACAGATGCAGCTTTAAATTTTAATTTTGAAAACAGCAGATTGTGCGCACTTGCTTGTGTTCATCCTGACACTCAGCAGCTCCCACTGCCCTCCACAACCTGTACACAAGCCCACATCGGTGACGCCTCACTGAGACAGCTATGCCAATCGGGGCCAAGGAGGAGTGAGCACAAGGTGGGACGGGCCAGGCTTGGAAGGGAAAGAGCAGCTGTCGTCATGGTGACAGATAAAGATGCTTCACTGGTATCGACAAGACAATGAGATGAGGCAAGGACACTTCAGCTTGCACCAGAATATCACCAAATTTGGGAGCTGGTGTGAGCCAACACAAAGAAAGCGGATGAGGATGATGTTACTCAAACCTGTCGCATTTAACTGCAAAGGTAGATGACTGCCTCGGAACAACATAGCAAATGGTGTTTTATTAAGTTTTACAGTCGAATGAGAGATGCAGGGTAACAATGGTTGTAGATTAAACCTCTGAGTTCTCCACTACAATGGTAGAGGATTAGTGCAAATCGTGTGTCATGCTGTCATGGAAATGGGACCAATCAGTTGTTCTCAAAACATTTCAAACAGTTATTGGAAATTGAATTTTACTAAAAAGACTTTAGATAAAAGAAAAACATAAAGTAAAAAAAAAACTTGTGATAGTTAAATTAGTCTTAACCTGATACCAGTACCACTATGTGAAACAGAACTACAGAACACAGGCACCTTCCACCTCCTTTCACCAGCCTCCAGCTCCACTCCATTTTTTAACCCCATTCACAACAGGCTCAATCCCTCTAGTTCCACCAAGTGGACCGTAGCGCAGTAAAAAAATACAGAAGGAGGAAGTGGGATCCAGCATTTAAAGCCAGTGTTGTCTCCTTTGCCTTATTCCTTGCTCTCCCAAAAGAGATCAGCACTGCCCTCTCCTATATAATGTGTCCCTCTTTTCCCTTCACATGTCAGAATAAATTAAAAGCATTACATAATCAATCTTCCCCAATCCTCCTATGGAACACCCTCATACTTAGTTTCAAATGGCACATAGCAGTCACAGACCCGAACATCATCATTACCTGTTTGTCCAGCAGCTCACGACGTTACTGTAACACTGCAGCTACAACATCAAAATATCTTAGGTGTTTGAATCAATCTAAGCTGTATCTGGGTCAATGCAAATAAACGCAGACAAATCTATCCCTATACAGACGTGTTTGACATCTGTTTCATCTTTAAGCCCAGACACAGAGCCTTACAAGTAAATATGTAAGAGCAGAAAGCTGATTTGCTTGCTTGTATCATCTTTGCAGCACAACACATCAGCATTTACTGCACTGGCAGATCCACTGCATTCCAACATCCTCCTGTCTCTATAGCCACAGCACAGCTGCACCAAAGCACCTATAGCAAACGCAAACACACACACACACCTTCAGCCCGCCTTACCATGTTCGTGGCATGAAACTGATCAAAGAGTGTATTCATGGAGAAGTCCAAGTTCATACAATCATGATAATCGAATCCCTTTAGGAAACTGCAAAAGTGTCTATCCACCGCTGAGAGCTCAGCCTGAGAGATATCAAGAAGGAAGAAATGCTGTATTCCAGAAAGAGGTTCCTCTTTCCGACGCACCGAGTGAGGCTCACGGTCTGTCCTCCCTGTGTCTGCCAGCCCTCTTATGTAACACACTTATACCCCAAGTCTGGGAGCCAATCAAAGATGCTCTGCTCGAAGCCGGTGAGACGCACTCACATCCTCACACATCGCCGTGGTCTCGTTCACACACACATCTGCACATTGACACTTATGCCTGCACGGCATACAGCAGAACTCTTTTAGAAGGCACTTGCCCTGGAGGGACTGCAGATGTGCGAATGCTCGGGAGACATGTGGAGGACTCGAGAGGTAAAGAAGAACATTATACACCCACTCAAGACTTTCTCTCCACACCTGACACGCTTCCACGTGAACACACACCTGCAAGTGGGTTATCAGAGCTAGCTGCAAACACCGCAGCCCACCTTTTAGAGTTTGTGACATTAGGAACATAATATATATGAATGTTTACTGTCCTGCAGGCTCTCAGCTGTTTATACCACAGTGATGACAACACCAGCCCACATGCCATGGCATGTGACAGTTATATGTGTTCATGACATGCAAGTAACCACACAGCATTTAGCACTTAACTACACACAGACAAGACAGAGCACTTAGCATTGAGAGTGGAAGAGCACATAGGGTGCCTTAAAGAGATCTTAGTACAGTCTATCTCTATAAATAGGACTGTCATGGATGGCTCTGGGACAGGCTTTTAGCATATCTATTTCTGAGGTTCATGCAACATTCATACCACCTGCCTCTGATCATTTTATAGCACTTTGCCACGGAAGCTGCGAGAAAAGAGAGCCTTTCTTATTCCATCAGCAGCTGACAAGCCTTTTCACTTATGCCTGAAATAAATATTAACGTGTAATTACACATCTCATAATAATCAGTACAAATGAGTTCCACTGTGCAAACTGCAGGGGAGGGAATATTGGGGGCTGTGAAATGGGAGTTGAGTTTAGCAGAATCTAAAATGGGGGAAACCTGGAGAGATGGAGGCCCTCCTTTATTAGGCCCAGCCCTGCCTGCTGTCGGTTACTGCTCAGCTGAGATCACAATGATCCTCCAGAGTCAACACAGAGCGGCGCAGGGCCTCTCACTCACAAGGCTATTTGCTACAAATATCACATTAACTTCTGTACAGAGATCACTGCACAGCAATTAGATGCCATATTGTGAATGTGACTACAGAGGATTGGCAACGGGAGGGGGGGAAAAGCAAGGCTGACGCAGATGCAGGCTTAAAAACCTGGTGTATTTTTTTTCATCTAAAAAAATCTAAATATTACGGGATAAACCACACTGCTCATGATTCACAATATACAACATAAAGCGGGGGTAGAGAATGAGATCGACGCTGGAGGGGGACATTTTGGGGCTTTATAGTGGGGTGGGGATAGGAATTTCCAGTCGCCACATCAAAAAGGTAAGAGCCTCACAGATCCGGTTCGACTCCAAGCACCACGAAGACAACACTTGCTATCACAGACGGTGACGAGACATAAGGAAGGTTTAGGAAGAGGGGTGGGGGTGGGGGTGGGGTAGGGGAACAGAAATACATGATTAGGTTGTACCAACGTCATTCATTGCAACGCGTATCCGTGATGGAGCGCCGGGTGTCCCCTCTCTGGACCAACGCGCACCGCCGCGCTCTCCTCTCCGGTACGAGAGCGCGGCGCGCTGCTGCGAACCGGGCCCCAAGCGCAGATCCATTAACGAGTACCCAGGATGAACATCAACAGCACGTTCACGAGCACCAGAACCGCGATCACCGTAAACACCGCGCAAGTCTGAACATCCAAGGCCATCGTCATCATCATCATCATCACGGATGGCGCAGCGCTGCGGGCCGATGCTCGGGATCCGTGCTTCGGCTCCCTCGGAGCCCGCGTTTAGACGGGCAGCTTCGTAAAGCGGGGCCCCCCTCCAGAAAGGAAATCCACCAAAACCGACGATGGGCAAGAAGAAATGAGGACAAAAAAAGGAGAAGAAAAAAAAGATGTCCCTACGTTTCTTCACAATTGATAAAGTCACGGGAAGAGATGCATCATCCTCACCATCATCATCGTCATCGGTCTGCACCACGATCTCTCCCCCCGCTAGTCAACACCTGTCGGTGTTTTCGCCTCTTCCCCTCCTCACACAGCGACAGTCAGCCCAAGAGATTGTCAAAGACAACACGAGAGAGGCTGTCCGCAGCTGCCGAACAGCCTTCCGCTGAGAGACGAGCTGCTGCGAGCCGGAGAGGCGGTCCTCCACTCATCAGAGCTCTGCTGCTGGACTACCGGCTTCAGACATCACCCACAGCCGGGGGGAGGGGGTTGCAGCCAGCCCCCATCTCTGACTTACCCCAACCACTGAGACCACAATCACAACCTCATTCAGTTCCCACCCACCCCCATCTAAAAATACAACACTGCTGCTGCTGGGCTTCTTTCTGACTTATCATTAACAGCTCTATTTGGACAAGTTTAAAAGTGAAATAATTGGATGCTCCAAATCATCAGTATCTGATCACTTTATTGGCAGGATGTCAGCCTTAATCCAGAGTTTATCCATGGCAACACATCAATCAGACACATGGTTCTTTAATGATACTCAGCAATATGACTGCTACTGATGTAACGGATGCAGACCCCTGCTGTAGATAAAGCTAAAATAACACAAACTGAGAAAAAAAAAAAAAAACAACCCAAAAAAACAACAACATATATTTCTTACAATTTTTTATGGCCAAAAAATGCAACAACCCAAAAAATAAAAAACAACCAACATATATGTCTTACAAATTTTTATGGCCAAAAAATGCTTTCTGCAGATTCAATTAAAGGATCCTGTCTCACTGCTTTAGCCATTCACTTTTTTTCCTAATAGTCAAAAAAAACAAACAACAAAAAAAGAAAATATTAACAAAATAGAATGAAAGTACTGTAAATTATGGTGTTCGTCCAGTGACATAGGATTAAAAAAAAGTATCCTGTGGTCATGCATTAAGGATTAGATGGCCACGTCTAAGTATGACATAAATATGACTCGTGGCC
>JAVKLF010000161.1:4907698-4918021 GCA_034783495.1 Millerichthys robustus | reverse complement strand
AAAAAAAAGTATCCTGTGGTCATGCATTAAGGATTAGATGGCCACGTCTAAGTATGACATAAATATGACTCGTGGCCATGAGATATTTAACGCGAGGCCACTACATCATTTTGAATGATCTCCTAAGAGATCCAGACATTGTTGGAGTCAGATTAATGTATTGTTTTTGTGTTTAACTGTTCAAAGATACCCCATAAATAATAATAATAATTATTAGGTGTATGTTTAATCTAAACAGTTTATCTTTCATAGTATTTATGAAATGACAATGAACACCCTATTGGTGAATGTCAGAAAACAGACTTTTTTTAGGTGTTCCTGAACGTGACATAACTCTGACTCTTTCCGCAGCAAAGGCATTTGAGTTGAGATTTTTATAGATTAAGCTTTTCGGACAAATACAACTCCTGTCTTCACCTGTGTCATATAGTTACAACATATAATGATAAGAATGCCTAACAGCAAGTGACTGACTGAACAAACAGAACAGTCTCTGCATAGAAATGACAGCAATAACCACGTGTTAATATGGAAGCTGAGAGCGGACGTGGTACGTACAAACTTTTTTTCTGATGGTTGTCTCAAGATAACGAGAAAACAATCATTGTTTTCTCGAGATAACAAGTTAATTTACCGATGGTTTTTGAGATCGCAGTCTCCTTTACAAGGGAGACCTCACATATAGCTTCCCAATCTTCATCTTAAGTATGAAATCCAACAACTAACTTACTGACTAATCTTTTATAAGTGTGGCATTTCTGGCAAATGTGTACCAATTTTTACCCCCCTTTCATTGAAAACTGAATAAAGTTAATTTTTATGATTTATCAGTAATGCTAGCCTCCATTTCCGAAGGTGTTGCACAATTACTCAATACTTTACACTTATGGTACCGTACTTTCAAAATAAACTCCCTAGACCTCTAGATTACACACAGTTAATTTCATGCTGATCCTGAGAGGTGTCCCTGTGTCATTCTGAAGTGAGATAAGTCACTGGAAACAAAGTTTTTCAGGGCAACTTTGGCAAATAACAGATTAAAATATTGTTATTCTGATAGGCTATTATTTTGAAATTCCACGATAGACTGGGATGAGATTAACTGGGTGTGATCTGGAGGTGTCCCTGTGACTCCCTGCAGTGAGAAAAGTCACTGGAAACAGAGTTTTCTAGCATAAGGCAGGGCATTTTTAGGAGAAATACAATTTAATTTAGGTTCATTTTTAAAGATAATATATTTATTTTCAGATCAGGTTGAAACTGGGGAGTTTCAAGTGGATGATCTTTAGTCTCAGTTTGCAGTGGAATAATTGTTTTGAATAAGACAGTGTGTTACCAAAAATAATCAGTTGTCAAATATCACCAAAGTTACTCATGCATAGTTTAAAGAGATCTTTCGGTTTAGTTTAGTTGTTTTTCTTATATGTATATAGTTCACAGTTGAACATCAATAAACAGGAATTTGTAAACGTTTATAGCTGCTGATCAGGAATTGAAGGTTGAGAGTGGACGTGGTACGTATAAACTAACCTGAAGTGCACTTTTACTTTGAAAGGCGATCTTAAAGTACAGTACTGTAAAATATCAAGCAATTGCGCAAGACTTTCGGTACAGGAGGCTAGCGATACCACAGTTGATTTATCTATTGACAGGTACTGTCTACTGCACAACACAGGAGAGAAAAACTGAATCCATTTCATGTACACCATGAAATAACCTATTAATCAAACATGGAATGTGGAGCGTTTGTGTAACAATTTTGCTTGTGAAAATGCACAAAGCAAATCTTCAGACCAGCGACATTGTGTCATTAGGGTTTACCTATTACCTATGCTATTTACAGAATTTAGATAAAATTATGTCGTTATCGCGATAAAACGATAATTGTTATCTTGTGATAATGACATAATTATCTCGTTATCTCGAGAAAACTATCAAAAAAAAAGTTTATACGTACCACTCTTGGCCTTTGTATGTCAATTATCCCGTTATTTATGTCATGCTAAGGCGTGGTAATAAGGCGACATACTAACATGTGGCCACAAGATAAACTTTTCAAATCCTGTTTTAATAGACTCAGCAACTCTTTAAATGTAATCTCTATATTTATTAAGGCTGCCAATACATAAGCACAGAGGTGTCCTTATTATATTTCAGCTGTTAATCTTCCATTTCTGTCACAATTTCTGATTTCCACACTAAGGGTTGCGGTTGTATGGTGCCCTAAGCAGGTTGTTGGAGGCCCCCATCCAGTTAAACTAATTGCTCACTTACCACCATGAACATATTTTATAATCAACTGTCAATCATATCAATTCAGTATGCTAGGTCCTGTGTGTGTAGTACGCCAATAAAGTTGCGTACTGCCTAAGTTCAATATTGTGTTTAAGGAACCTTTGAAAATTATCAGGTACTTTTGGAACTGTAGAAATGATTGCATTATTTGGGTTCAATTATGGTTCTGACAGTTAAATTACATCTCTTTTGTGGGTAGTTATGTGTTCTTGGAGCCCCTCTGCAGGATTGGAGGCCCTAAGCAGTTTCTTATCCTGCTTAAGCTTCAAGGCTGCCATGGCTACTCCTCCCAAAGCTTTAGAGAAAAAAAACACAGAATCATACATGAAAATGTGCAGTTTGATTATGAATACTGTGCTATAGGTTTTAGTAGATATGTGTACAACATAGGCAAAATTCACACAAATAATGAATATTACCCTATTACCTCTATTACCTCAGCAAAATGAACTAAAATACTATAATCAATATAGCTTAGACATAATAGAAACAATTCAGAATTAAAAAGGGACACAAAAAACTTTTACGTGACTGAAAGGTATCTTCATATCTTCAACTGTCATTAGTTTTCACATAATCAGGGTTGAAGTTTTAGAATTCTGGAGATTTGACTACAGGTTGTTCAACCTTAAGTATAATAATGTCCCTCTACCCTCAGAGCCATCTAAACCTTCCAATGATGTTTGCTAACAGACTTTTTTTGTTTAGTCTTTACACTTTTCAAACAGTTTATGCATTAAAACAATTTGTTTGTCTTTTTCCACGCTGTGACTCCAAAAGACTCACAATATTCTCTTAAAACCCCCTTAAAGTGCAGAGTCCACACATCCAAACTTTCAATAACTTCAATAACACTCTGTCTGAGTTTTCTCTTAAAACAAATTTGGTGTCTTTTTGATTTTTCCTATGTGCATTATAAAACACTGTAGATACATAAAAAAGTGACTCATTTGATGACCAGACTATTTGGGCACTGACAGCTCAGGAATCTGCTAGTATTTCTGTCTTCCTGTCTCATTAAAAACTACAGTCATTAAATATTAATCTGTTTTTTTCTTCTTTATTCTCATCAAAGCTGTTGTGACAAAGCATTTTGACTCATTTTTGTTTGTCTCCATCTATCCATCCATTAGTTTTCACTTGTTGTAAAGTCAGGTCATAGGGGCAGCAGCTTGAGCAGGGGCATTTCTTTCCACAGCCACCTTTTCCAGCTTTTCTGGGAGGATTCCAAGGCGTTCCCAAGCCAGCCAAGAAGCAAAGTCTCTCCAGCGAGTCCTGTCCTTTCTCTGGGTCTCCTCCCAGTTGGACATGCTGGGAGCGCCTCCCTAGAGAGCCGTCCAGGAGGCATCCTTACCAGATACCCGAACCACCTCGATTGGATCCTCTCAATGTGGAGGAGTAACAACTCTATTTTGAGTCTCTCCTTGCTGAATTAACTTCTCACAATACCTCTAAAGGAGAGTCCAGCTACCCTGCGGAGAAAACTCATTTTGACTGCTTAACTTTTGGTTTATTGTATTGTGCTGCACTCATTTTCAACATGTTGACTTATTAAATCACATTGTATCACAATGATTAAAGGCTGAATCAATCTACAAAATTGAAATGGCTGGCATTGTTTTGAGATGTGTATCGTTTCAGCCACACTTCCGCTTTAAACTGGGGCTGTATAATAACAGCTGAACTGAACAGACCAACAGTGCTAATGAAAGTGTTTTCACAAGAATTTCCACATTCCAACATTTCCACAGCAATATAAAGCATTTCTTTAAATTTAGTGCTAACCTTAATGTTGAATTATTTCAGAATTTTACAAAATGATGACTTTCTTTAAACCTCTCTTTCTTGAAGAGTCATCAGGTGTGGAATGATCTTTTTTATTCCCCCCCATGTCTGCTTTGTGTTGGCAAAAACCCTGCATTAGTTGTAAGACATTTAACCAGCTGTGTGAAATTCAAAACATTCGGTTTATGATCACATTTTTCAAAAGTTTTAAGACTGTATCTAGAAATTAAATCTGCAAAGGAAGATGGTCTGTGTTATTAGGCAACAATTATGAAATGTCCTTGACCCAGAAACACAAGATGACACATACTTTACCAAAGAAACAACTCTTAGATTAAGTGACTATTTCCTGAATGTCATACAATCTGAAAACCTATGATACCAGTAGCATCACTTCATGGCACAAATGAATAATAAAAATCTGACCATTCCTGTGGCTGTTTATCTTTGCTCAAAGACTGTAGTTATAGCTATCTTAGCCTGCTTTGTACAAGTACAATTGTGGGCTGATATCTTTGGGCAGCAGTGTGACAGTTAGGAACATACCAAGCATATTGATGAGTTCTGGCAAAGCGGATTATGCTTTAGGGGTGTTCTGAGAACTTTTTCTAGATGTTTTTGACACTGTCTCCCCCCGCCTCTCCCCTGTAAAGACACTGCTCTTGAAATCAACTGGTAAAGCCGAGAATCCATGCAGAGCACAGCTGATGTCTGTTTCCAAGCAACATTTCAGGGCCGCCTTTCAGACCTAAATAAGGAGGGAGTGCTTGGTATTCACAACATTTTCCATGCAGGGCCCCTTTAAGGCTCCGAGGTGTGAGTGACAGGACAAAATAGCCCCAGTTCCCATTCGATGTACGGTTCTATCATTGGCATGCAAAAAGCATCACTATGATACTTAACCTGAATATTGTGTAACACGTGAACAGATCTCAGGCTGCAGGTCTTGTTCTGTTGCTCAGGAGCTATAACTACTGGCAGAGTATGAAAAGAGCACAAGTTGGTCAAGGAGGAATGCTTGAAAGGGAATACTGAAAGTATTATTTCATTCTCACAAGCCCAAACCAGCCATCACGTAGTTAACCATCAACAACACACAAATACACACAAGTATCCTCTTCAAATTCACCTGAGAGCTTGGGGGGTAGGAAGTTCAAAAGAATAATAACAAACTAGTGCAATGTATCAGTATTTTTAAAGCCATTAATAATTTCCTAGGCACTTTCTGCACATACATGCTGATAAAAGCAACGGTTCCAGAAAGCCAGGCTTTCAGTGAGAGGAGACCACTACGGCGCATCATAACCATCCTCAAAAATGCTTTTTTTCTCTCCCTCACTCCCTTCATCCGTGTTTGTGTCTGTGTGAGACTCAGTGAGCACATTACATAAGCCTGTCCTACCTCTGTGGGCTCCCTCTCCAATCTTCCTGACATTTAGACAACAAAGGTCACATCTGAAAGTCTAAATCTGCTCAGACACCAACGCTAATATACTCATACATATACAGACGAGAAAGAAAAAGTTGGTATAAATGGTAGAATTTCTCCCACTGTCAGAAAATCTTTCATTAAATTCAGAAATGCAGAACCATTCCTGAAGCAGCTGTTTCATGTGATTTCCTGTCCTGCTTTTTATGAGTGACTTGAGTCAAAAGGACTTTTTTTCCGGGAAGTTTTGCTTTAATATTGTTGGATGTTTTCAATAGTTAAACACATTTCTAACATTTCTCAATTCGATCGTTGACCTAAACTAGTCAAATTATACTCCTAAAGTTATTGCAACCTCTTAAAGTGGGTTGCAGAAGTATTCACCCCAACATCCCACAGAGCACCCTTAAATCTATGTTTTGAAAATGAAATGATGATGTCATTGCAGCAAACCTAAACAGAAATTTGCTAAAAGACATTTTGGGAACATCTCAAAATGTATAGAAGAAGGTGCTGTGGTCAAATGAGACTAAAACATAGCTTTCTGGCCATCAAAGACAACATCATGTCTGAAGTATACTTAACACTATTCCGATTGATGAAGCATGGTGGTGGCAGCACCATACTGTGGGCATAGTTTTGACCCATTTTCCTTGTTCCTGCTGATGAAAAATATGCCCACAGTATGGTGCTGCCACCCCATACTGCACCATACAGGAACAGGGAAACAGGTCAAAGCTGACTGAACGATGGATGGCACGAAATATATAAATTGTTCAGATAAATCTGTTGACACTTCTGCATTGATTTGCAAATGGGACAGAGGTTTACCTTCCAGTAGGACAATGATCCAGTGGTTTAAGGAGAAACAGTTACATGCCCTAGCCTCATTTCAGTTGGAAAACTGGCATGGTTTTCGAATTGCTGTAAACATGCTGCCCATCCCATTTGAAGCAATTGGAGCAATTTCGTCTTGAAGAATGGGCAAAAATTCCAGTGGTTAGATATACAAAAGTCATGGAGACAAACCTGAAGAGACTTGCTGCTGTAATTGTTGCAAATGGTGTCTCTACAAAAGACTGACTTTGGCTTTCTGGTTTGTCTCATTTCATCTTTGTTTCACAATTAAAGTATTTTGTATCTTCAAAGTGGTAGTTAAGTGGTGTAAATTGAAAAATACCTCCACCCACAGTTCTCTTTAAATTTAAAGTTGTAAGGCATCACAACATGGAAAATGTTAAAAGGATTCAATATATTTGCAACCCACTGCAACAACAGAATGCAGAGAAGTAATGAACACTAACTTTGATTATTGAGTTTTGTTTTTATTGTCTTATGACTACAGCCTAATATCATGTCTTTTATTGCAGCCACAACACTAAACTCAAAGGAACCTACCATTTTTCCCTTTTATGTACCCTGAACTCAGGTCATGGAAGCAGCTGCTGTCTCAGAGTGTGACAGCTGCTGCAGTGCAAATCGGTCAAACTAAGCCAGAGGGGAAAGTTAGCAAAAAGCTAACAGAGGCCAATCCTAATGTCACCAAATTGAAGTCTTGCCAGACCTCAAGTGTCCAACAAAATCCTCTTAATCAATATCACCAATGTGCTGACAAAGCACTTTCATTGGAAAAAAGTTTGGCACTTGGATATTAGGTGTCACTGTGTTTCCATAGTGTGTTAAAACAGGGCTGAAAGGGAAAATATGTGTTTATTTGGGCGCCTAATGAGGCACAAGAAACCAGTCCAGTTCTCAACTATGAATGTTTATTCGCTCACATATTAAGTCTAGCCCACAGCCATAATCTGCCTGCTAGAAGACAAAATGGCCCCAAGTAACATATTGTCATTATCTTTACAGTAAAACTTGGCCACACCACTGGGGGTGGCCTCTCCTAAGTCTCAAAACAATTTCACATTAAATAAAATCAATACTTGTTACATTTTTATCTGAAATTCAGTTAAAATATGTAACAGGGCCATAAAAAACGTGCAGTGGCGGAGTGTTTTGTGTGTTTTATATACTCTTCAAAGATGCTCTATGCAAACTAGACTAAAAGAATGAAAAAAATGCCAGCAGTTTTTACTTTAAATGGAACTGTTAGGAGCTCTGAGTATACAAACTGATTTACGTGATGCACATGGTGATTCAGAAGCCTGCTTCCTTTTATAGTACAGTTTTAAACCAAGATCGTCTTATATTGAGAAATGACTGAGTTGTAGCCATTTTGATCAAACTTCAAAGTTAAAGCTATGCGAAATCTTGTGGGCTATTGTGAGATGTCACGCTCAGAGTACAGTATGTGTGATCAACTCCCATCTACTGAAACATCAAATTTTAGCTCAAACAAAAATGATTGACTTGTAGTCGTTTTTGTATTTGCTCAAGTCAATTAGATTGCTGCCATCTTAAGTTGGGCTGATGACAAAAGTTAACCGGTTGTAGGTGTACACCCAACAATTACTTTCTGAGAGTTTTATTTAAATTCGTATCGTGAACCATTAGATATTTAGCTAACAGACAGAGCTAATGGCAAAAATGGCAACATTTTAAACAAAGAGCTGTTTGAGTACATTTTGTGGTTCTGCCTAAGCTACTTCCCCTTTAAATTCTGACTCAATATATGTAAAACTGAGTTATAGCTACCTTTGTAGTGGTAGTTAAGGATAATTAGGTGTAGTGGCCATCTTGAATTACTTTTGAAGAGTTTCATTACATTTCTTCATGAGATATTCTCTAACAGACAGACACATGCACAACCAGGCAGGAACATTATCTCCTATGTCTTGGGGGCCTGCCATAAAAATAATAAGTAATGAACCTCTATAATCCTTGCCTAGTGTGTGGGAAACAATGCTTGCTCACCTTCAAGTTTGTGCAATCGAAATATTTCTTGGAAAATGGAGTTAATTCTTCCATTCAGCATTAGGCATCTTTTTTTGTTTCTCCCCCTACTGACGTCTCATTTTTTTAACAAAACATATGAATACTCGAGGTGTCTTTTAATATTTTAATGAAAACAAAAGCATGGCGGTGCAAAAGGATAGCAAAGTCTGGGAACAGATTATTTCCTTGTATGCGTTCATGTGACCACACCTGTGCAAACTTGGTTAGAGTGGGATCCAGCCTTTTTCTTAATACAAGCATGGGTTATTCAAGGGGAACAAAACAAAAAACAAGAGGTTGAGACATACAAACATTAAAGCACTAATATCCAATTTATCACCCAGGGCAATATCTTTTTTATGATATTCAGTAATATCCTGGAAGAATGCAAGCAGGAAGTTTGCCACAATGTAGACAAGAATGGGCAAGCACAGTAACATTGAAAATATCGTGTTGAAGACTTTTCTTGCTTACACAAGCATGGCCAAAGGTTTTGGCAGTGTTACAAATCTTGTGTTTTGTTGCTTTAAAACAGTTAGATTTTTGTTTTTACATTTTTATGGTTTATTAAAAAAACAATTCAAACCACTTCATGTCTTTCAAATGCTTTTGTTAACAAATACATAAGATTCATACAAAATAGTGTATTTTTAGAGTGTTGACTCTTCCTGTTGACATACCTGAATTTCAGCTTCTGGGCCCAATCTTGACTGTGTCCCATTCTTGTCCTATTAGCATGACCAAAAATTTGTATCACTATTTGTTTGCTTCTGCTTATTCTCTAACTTTACAGAGAACTGACTACAAATTCTCAATGAGATTAAGATCTGGGGAGTTTCCTGGCCTCAGGTAAAGGTTTTAATGTTCTGATCTTTGAGCCACTTTAACACTTTTGTGTAAAACATAGCGTTCCATCCTGCTGAAAAATACACATATCACTACTGAACTGTGCCTGAATTGTAGTTGGAAGTTGCTCTCCTAAGATGCTTCAATCCTACTCTTTATTCATGTCTGTGTTCTTGTGCAAACCTCAGAGTTTGACCCCTTACTTGAAAAAGAAGCAACCCCACACCACACAGGGTGTTTCAATGATAAAAACAACACAGGACTGAAGGTAGTCTAGTCCTCACGAGATGCTTGTTGGACGTCTGGAAATCCTCTTAACTGGAATGAAACCTTGATGTTTCATAATGGCAGCCATCATGCGGTTCATTACAGGTATTGCTAACAGCAAAAGATAAACATTCCTGTCTTTCCTTTAAAGCAATTAGTCTGATAATTAGCTTGATGCAGTGAGATCAGATTGTATCTTTTATCACTTTATCAGGGCTTTTATTATTCATCCATCCACCCTTCTTCTTTACTCGATTTTTCCTTTCTGGGTCATGGGGAGCTGGTGTCTAGCTCCAGCAGTCATTGTTCAAGAGGGAGAGTACACCAAAGAAATGCCACCAGCTCATCACAGGAGACAAATTAAACAACCATTCACACTGTCACTTACACCTATAGGGACAAATCATCATTTAATCTAACATTCATGGTTTTAGTCTGTAGAAAGAAAACAGAGTACCTGGGGAAAAAACAAACTTGCACGGGGAAACCCATCTAAAGACACCATTTCTCTACCAGAGTCGGTGTTCCTCCAGCAAAACCGAAAACAAACGCTCCCAATGTCATCTAATCTGTGCATGCTCCTAGAAAATCTTTGTACCACCCTAGAGGAGGTCTTTTTAACGTCAGCATTAATGACACTATAAACAAGGAAGTACATTCTGCTAAACATCTTATTTGAAACTCGGTTAAAATATCCAACACCCCTTTACTGTGAAATAATATGCATCTGATCGCTCTGCACAACAACCCTAAAATAAAGTGAATTGTCACTAAAAATTTTATCCCTGATAAAATAGCTGTAGTCACAATTGCAC
>JAVKLF010000161.1:4890982-4901449 GCA_034783495.1 Millerichthys robustus | reverse complement strand
ACACACACACACACACCGTCATCTGCAAGATGTGCAGACACTAATGCACACACCTGACACAAAGAAACCCTTTTTGTTGCAGTAACAACCTAGGGAAACTCTGAAACAACCATGCCCATAAGATTGAGTCAGGGGCAGTGCCATTAATCAGAGCTCACCGTGTGCTATGAAACAGCTTTAGCTGTTGGCGCGTTGGCAGGTGAACAATGCTGAATGAACATTGATGAAGGATTCTGGGTCACCTGTGGTTCACCCTGCAAACTGTGCATGCACAAAATTATTTTAAGGAACACCTATTCCCATGGCTTCTGTGAAATAAAGCCTCAGGTAAAATGGCACACATAATGTGTGTGTGTGTTTGGCAGCAATATCACTAGCTGGTGCTCTTCGTTACTCACCAAATAATGAAGATGTCAACGCAGTGACTCATACATCCGGACAGATTAAACCTGAATACAACTTAGGAGCATGTGAAGTGTGCATGAGTGGATCCAAATGTTATGAAGAGGGTGTATCATCCAAATAAAATCATTCTGCGTGTTTAGTAAAATAACAGTTAGGACATAGGAGCTGCAATTGTTTAGGAATAACAAGTCCTTCAGCTCAGAAGGTTTTCTTTTTTTCATCATTTCCTTCTTGTTTGGCCAACTAGGCTGCTGACTCATGCCTTCACGATAAATAGAGCCCATTGCATAATATGATTTCTGCTACAAAGGTCCTAGTTTGGCCCAAACGTAATCTTCTAAAATAGAAGTTCAAACTCCTAATCTGCAAAGAGTCCTCAATACGACAAACTTACTTTATTTTTTGACAAGTTGACAGGTAAGCTCTGAGCACAGCATATGCTACACACACACAAAAAAAATCTCATCTGCATAAGAATTAAAGTCTGCTGTGGCTGAAGTTTGTCTCATTTTTGAGTTTATAATGAGACGGAACAGAAGTAGATACAAGTAGAGATGCTCTTTTTCATTTTAGCAGCAAAAACAGAGAAGAGAGGAGCGCGCACAGGGTAGAAATCCATTTAAATGAAAGGGAGAAGAGAGGCGTCAGCATTAGTAGCTAATCCACTGCAGTGAGAACGCTTTCTCTCTGCCTGCGGCCTCAAGTCTCCAGTCATCATCGTAACAGGAAGACTGTAACAAACACTAAACTAGATCCCAAACAGCACATCTGAACATGACAGCCATGTGAGACACAGCGGTATCCCACCATCTTGTTGTGATTTCACCGTGCCATTTTGTTTAAATAATTATACTGGTTATCACTGTTTCATGTGCCTTTAATTTACACAAAAAATAATAGCAATAAATAAACTCAGAGTATCTCTCACTTATCTAATATAAATCCCCAAACTTTAGTTCCAAATTTGCATCCCTCGCCTTACAAACAACAGAGGAATATTCTAGTGTTATGTGTCCGCGTTCCCAACCCCAGGGGAGGGCCGTGACAAAGGGAGCATCTCTGTCTCTCTCTCGCTCTCTCTCCCACCCCGTTTTCTCTCTTTCACCCACACGCTTTCTCTATTTAGCTCACGCTTAAAAAGGCGGCCTAAAGATAGAAGCAGGAAGCTGAACGGGAGCCAGCCGAATGTCATAGCAACGACGTGCGGCGGTTCACAAATACAATTTAGATCAGGGAGGAAAAAGTTTAAATCAAAGTCAAAAGAGAGCATTTCCTCAAGAATGCCATTTCCCCCTTTTTTAAGACAAGAACAAAATCTGCAATTAGTGTTCACAATCAGCCAGTTAAACAAATAGCATCACTGTTATAACAAACATTATTGGCTGGAAGTAGTAAATAATGTGAATTTAACTCTTTTGAAGAAATTTACTGAATTTTTACTGTGGAGATACATTGGTCATAACACTGACCATCTTATTGTTGTAAAATTAAGTGGCAAAAATGCTACTTTTAAATTTGAATAAGAAAGATACACAACATGGCTTGGACTGTGCATGAGGAAACATGTTCATACTTTTAAGGTAAAAGCAGAGTAAGAAACAAAGGAGAGCGTATCAGAAACAATGCAGCATTTGTGCATTAAGGTCCCACAGATATAAAAGCTGGACACGGCCCCAGAAATATTTCCTACACTGTCAGGGATATTTTATAAAAAAAAAAAAAGAAACCAACAACTTTGCATCTCCTTCCACTGGCGTCCGCCCTCCCCTCCTCCCCCCTAGGGGCCCTTTTGCACATCAAAGCATCGACTCTGAATCGCCTGGTTTTACTTCCTGCGTAGCATTATTCCAGCATACGCTGCAGCTAATTTTTACACAACTAACAAAGACGCAATCCTGTTAACAGTTCTCAGAGCACATCAGGAACAATGGAGAAACTATTTGACGTCACAGCTTGTCATCATGTCAATGTGAGATTTTGTGTGCCCAGCTCAGAATGAGTAATGGCCCAAGAGTGTAGCATGGCCATTATTCCACATGAGCACCTTCTACATGGATCAGTTCCTTCATTATCTGATGAAAATGCAATTAAAAAAAACAAACTAATGCTCTTTCTTAATAAATTGAGATTGGTTCTGGACAATGACATCAGAGCGTGAACATGTCAGACCTTAATGTGAATACACAGTGGGGTATATGCATCGAACACATAAAGCTGTATTTATATTATGTGTTAGTTTGAGGAGTGTGTCTGACTCACTATGTTGACCTGAAGCGGTTCTGACCCGGGTCTCAGCAGTCTTCTTCTTCTGCAGCTGCTGGAGCCTCCAGAACGCAGCCGAACTGACGATGACGACTGACCCATGGCTACTGGATAGACAAGATAAACAAAAAAACTAACTAAATAAAAAACATATATTAAAAAAAAACATATCAACTCGTAATTACATATTCATGCAAAAAGAAAAATGCAATGATACCTGACTGTGGCAGGAGCAGTGCCAAGGCAGTGAGGGTGTTGGGGGTAAGTGGCAAGGAGCGACACCGCTGAAGAGATGCCCTGTGTGGGGGCTCAAGTGGTGACACTCCCGGGGGGCGAGACAAGGCCTGGAGGGGTACTGAATAGTTAGGACATCTCCTGTTCTCCAAATGCTGCAACTGTAACTCTCACAAGGTTGAATCCACATGCACACACACACTTTCTCCTGCCCTTCACCTTAAAAAAAAGTCTTCCTTCCTGCCATGTCCCATTTTCTTTGCTGTAAATTCAAGTCTTTCCCATCCAGCAACTCTATTCTGGTGCACTGGCCAGTGTGCGTGCTCCGCAGCAAACCAAGAGAGACTATACATCATGCCAACCAGGCATTCTCTCAGGTTAAAATGAAGTGACTCTGAGTTAGGGCAATGAGAGGTAAAGCTTATGGGAGCGATGAGGCAGAAAATTGGCCACAGAGAAGGACTGGGAGTACAGGAGAGAGCAAGAGAGTGAGATGGAGGCAAAAGGAAACAGAGGGAAAGTAAACGAAGGGAAAAACAACATTCAGAAGCGCAGGCCTCTGGAAATGAGGCAGAGCATGCAGACATTGTTGCAACTAACAGTGAGTGGTACATAAATACTAGGTTAGGACTGAACTGGCCTTCTGGAGTGTGTTTGATTCATTATGGGCTTGCTCTATTTTTATCACCGAGTCAGTGGAGGCTACTATGAGATTGGGCCATCTTACTTTCATGTTTTTCAACACCAGGAAGAAACAAGAGTATCATATATTGTTTGGTTGTACAGTATCTAACTAAAGTAAATACACCCCTCACATTTTAAAAAAAAAAAAGTTTTTTTATGGGTCAACATCGAAGATCAGTCTGTCAGTTCTCAGAACATACGCCACACACTCCATCAAATTAGTCTGCATGGCTGTCATCCTCATTCGAAAGATGATGCACAAGATAGCCCATGAGCAGTTTGCTGAAGACCAGCAGACTAAGGACATGGATTACTGGAACCACGTCCTGTGGTGTGACGAGACTAAGATCAACTTTTTCGATTCAGATAGTTCCAAGCATGCGTGGGGGCAAACAGGTGAGGATTACAAAGACAAGTGTGCCTTCTTTGCCTTAATGTTGGCAAAAATGCCTCACCAAATTTCTCAGGTAACACTATAAGCTTCACTACCTCTGTCATTACAACCGTGTTTGTTTATCAGAGGCTGGCTCTCACGGAGTTTCACTTCCTTGTGGGTGGAGCAATCTTACCGTTCACGTCATATCAATTCCAACGTGATAACAACCCCAAACACACTTCCAAGACAACTACTGCCTTGCTAAATAAACTGAAGATAAAGATGCTGGGCAGGTCAAGAATGTCACCAGATCTAAACCCTGTTGAGTATCTGTGGGGCCTCCTCAAATGGAAAGTAAAGGAGCACAAGGTCTCTACATGGTAAATGGACCGTACTTATATAGCGCTTTTCTATCCAACCAGGATGCTCAAAGCACTTTACAATACAATCACTGCTTGTGATGGGATACACATCTGAGGCAGTGGGGGTTCAGTGTCTTCCCCGAGGACACCGATATGTGACTGAATAGTGAAGGAATTGAACCCCCAACTCTCTCAATGGAGGACGACTTCCCTAACCACTCAGCCACAGCCGCCCATATTCACCAGCTTCGTGATGCTGTCATGGAGGAGGAGAAGAGATTTCCAATGGCAATCTGTGAAGTTCTAATGAACTCTTTGCACATAAGCGTTAAAGAAAGTGCTAAAAAATTGGTGGACACAAAAAATATTGACACTTTGGGCACAATTTGGACATTTTCATTTAAGGATGTAATCATTTTTTTGCCAGCAGTTTAGACATTAATGGCTGTGTGTTGAGTTATTTTGAGTGTACACCAAGCTGTACACTGACTACTTTACATTTTATCAATGTTGTTTCTTCAGTGTTGTCCCATAAAAAGAAAATATTTACAAAAATGTGAAGGCTATACTCAATTGTTGTGAGATACTGTATGTATTCTTTTATAAGTGAATGTTTGTGTTATTTATTATTCTTACTCTGTGGTGCAGCTCCATGGACTGCATCTCTCTAGTAACACTGCTCTCTATGACGGAGCAAGGCCTGGAGCGTGCCGCCAATCGTCTCTGCCCCGGGGAGTGCAGCATGATGGTAGCTGCCGGCCTGCGCCTCAGCCGCGGCAGCGAGCCGACCTCGCTGTAGTGCGTGTGGAGCTCTCGATCTGGAACAGGCCTCTGCAGATCCAGGACAACTGAGGCTGGGCGAGGACGGGCGAGCAACCGCCTGCGAGATACAGAGGTCCTCTCTGTGCTAGACAGGGATAAGGCTGGACCTGGCTGTCTCACACTGCAGCCAGTCTGGTTGGCAATCTGCTGGCACAGCTGGGATTGGCAAAGATACTCAGCAGTTTGGCCCAGATATAAAGCGCAAGAATGCATTTCTAGTGTGTGGTGGGATTGAGAAAATGTCTCTGCAGGTTAGAATAAAGGACATCTCATTTTATCTTGTAAAATAGTTTGCCAGTATCTACCAGAGCTTAGATTTGTTTTAAATTGCAGTGATATTAAGAGGTAACAAGTACCAAAACAGTGGAACAGTGGTGTCCAACTGTAGTCATCGAGAGCCACTGCATATTTTTGTTGTTTACCTGCTCCAACACATCTAATTCAGTGGTTTACTTTCCCCTACAGCATTAGTTCAAGTTCTGTCTGTAAATCACCAATTTTTTCAAATCAGGTGGGTTTAAGCAGAAAAACATCCAAACCAGTCAACACTGGGTTGACAAATTAATTGACGTTTTACAAAACTACACCCCCATGTAAGCTAGATCCAAAATTCCTCAAGATAGTGAAGTGATGCGTCTATGGATTGTGTAAATCAGACAGTAGGTATCCCAAGAGTTGGTCTGGTGGAGTTGTGTTTTTTTTCCTATTCAAAGCCGAAGACACATCTGGAGTGGTGCCTTCAATTGATAAAACAGTGTGGAAGGCCTCACTCCCAGCTGAATGTCTACAAAATGAACAAGTATGCGTTTGTCTGCTCAAAAGTAAGGCAAGTATTGTCTAACGATTCCTAATGTTCCCAGAACCCTCTAATGTTTTACAAGTTTAACTACATGCTATATTGCGCAGGTATTGCTCCAAAATGAGTCACTAACACACAAGTTATCCCTGACATGACATGCGCTAAATTTACTTGCGTGCTACCAAATTTATTTTTTTTGCAGGGCGGTGGGGGGATGGGGGCTCATTGACGGGCTGGACAGAAGTTACCCATGGGCTGGATATGGCCCGCGGGCCACAAGTTGAAGAGCCTTGCCGTATGGTTTTAAGATTTTTTATTATTTCCTTCCAGAATCTTTAAATGCAAAACTCACTTTAAGTTCAGCAGTTAGGATTTTTGTCAGGCCAAAGTTTTAAATGAAATCACTTAGCATTTGAAGCAAGTATAAACAATATTTACAAGATTTAACATTTTATTTGTATATTTATAATGGTTTTGCATGTTGACAACATTATTTACATGACTAGCATTCAAAAATCTTGTTAGCCTAAAGATTTGTTGGTGTACAGCAGATTCTAAGTAATCCAGGATTTCGTAAATCCTAAGAATCGAAAGGTGACCAAACTTGGTTTCTGGTTTTTCAAAGATGTTTAACTGCTTTCTCAGTACAAACTGAAACACAGTATAAAACTCTACCAACCCTCAAAAAGGAGGAAAATGAGTGATTTGCATGGGAGTTTCAGTTTGCATCACTGAACAAGACACTGTACATTTACAGCTTAAAGCTTCACTCTGTTCATTTTGAATTAAAAACAGCCTCATAGATGAAAAGCAAATAGTCTTTGAAAACAACAACAAACAAGAAGTACTGTTTCTTTTTTACCTTGTATGCCCAAACCTAAAAAAAAAAAAAAGATTTGTATTTCTTTACAAAGTCAGTAAGATTTAAAAGTGAACTAAATACATTTAAACTGTGTAGTTAAAAAAGCATCACAGGATGAGAGGCCTCAGGAGATGCAGACACCAAATCACCTTTAACAGCTGATTTAGACGATTAGATAGATAGTTAAGAATCTACTTATTACATCTAAAATGACCTCATCAGTGCATATATTTTCCACTAATTTTGGATAACTTCTTGAAAGGCCAAAAGTTTACATCCAACAGGACTGATGAGCTAACAGCTAGTCAGACCAAAGTCCAAAATTTTAGAGTGGTTCAGAAAAGCATTATTTCATAAACGTTTATACTGCGGTCAGTTTCACATTACAGTGTGAATTTACACAATATTTACTGTTTTCTAATAATATTCATAAGCCTAAACAGCACCAGTGGAAGGAAGTTGCAGTACTTTCAGGGCATTCAGGTGTTACACGTAACAGAAATTTCTTAATAGTTTTGCCAAAATAACTGTGTGATACAAAATGTAATGCTAAGTTTATCACAATAATTTGAATAAAACCTTATGAAATTTAAGATCTGAGCCTTTTAACCCTCCCGCTGCCCTGGGGTCACATAACCATTCAGGCCTCAGTTTTGGGACTGAGGCCTGTTGGGGTCATTTTGACCCCAGGGCAGCGGGAGGGTGAAAAATGGCAAAGTCTTCTTTTTCAAAAAGGATTGAATCAGACATCGCCAGTCTTCAAAATGTCATAGTGGTTGATGCAAATGCATTTATTAAAACACACACAGCATTTAATTTTGCATTATATGCTTCTTGATTCACAATATAAGATCATTCCTGTTGGACACAACCTCTGAATGTTCTTCAGAATATCATTTTGCTGCTGCTTGTGCAACTTTACTCTTGTTTTGCTTTTCGTTCCATCTGAATGAACATGTAATACAAAACTGACGTCTTTATTACACAGAATTCACATGAATTGCTTTAACGTGTGAATACTGATGCTGTATTAAAAGAGGTGCAGTCAACTTAGGACTTTACCACCACTTAAAAATGACTGAAGCATTTCTTTAAGGTTTAACGTGCATTTTACTTACAAAAAACATTTTTAAATTGCATCACTTTTTTACTAATAAGTATTTTGTTTAAGGTTCATAGCTTCTATTATAAAGGATGTCTATTTTTCACCCATCTATCATATACATATGTATGTGTGTGTTTGTGCTTAAAGATAGGTGTCAGTGCAGAACCCTGAAGAAGTTATTGTGGGATGGAAGATTAACAACCTTTCCAAAACAAATGCTCCGAAAGCCCTTTTCTTTGCATAACAAACCCCCATGAAAGTGTGCTGAGTATTGAGATGTCCTATCTCATTTAGTCAGAAGCTAGGACTAACATGTCCTGACTCGTTGGGATGACTAGGAGGGAGATGACTAATTCTTCCAGTGGAGTGAAAAGAGGAGGCTGCTGTCGTTAAGCACTGACGTCACAAAGCTATGGGGCTGCTGCAGTCACACTGCAAGCTTCTATGAGAAATGTAGGGTTTCCTTTCAGGCTACAAAAGGCTGGCTAAGCAGGAAAGGACAAACTCCTGCAGAATGGTGTGTACTTTTACATTTACTATATCCTCTTTTGTCCAACAGATGGGGCAAAAGGACAATGGCAGAGTTGGTATCCAAATCTCTTTTTTTTCCAGCTACAGCTTTGCTACTGCACGTATCATGTTAGATTGTACGGTGAAAAATAAGCATAATTTCCAATGCAATGAGCTGTCACTGATTTTATGAAGCAAAAAAACAGTTATGACCATGGTTAAAGCAGTTATATAAATGATCTTTTGAGCATTTGTGCAGTAATTACATGACACATGCCTCTAGGAATGTTAATGAAGTGAAAAAGGCCTGCAATGAAATGTGGTTATGGCATAAATTTGTGACATATTAACCATAAATGTGCCATTTTCCAAAAAACAAAACCATAGCTAACAAACGTCTCTAATAAATGCATTTATTACAATGATTTAAAAAACAAACAATGCAGCTCAATATATGTGTTAAGTCACGTACCTTAAATATTTCTTCTGTCGAATCTGATGTTGTTAAACTATTAATTATGCTCTCTTTATCTCCTTGTTGTGATTGGACATTCACTTCCTTCACTTGGTGGGAGTCAAGTGGAGCATCTTTGGAATCCTGCTCATTTCCCTTTTGTCCCTCTACCTTTTCCTCTTGACAGAGGCAGTTCAGATGGTTCGTTTCAATGCTAATGTCTGGACTTGAATCAGAAATGTGATTCTTCACAGTGATTGTGGATTTAGGGTTTGTCTCAATTTCTTTTGTAAGTTTGACGGCAACGTCACAGTTCTGAAAACCGTTAACGGTTCGAGATCCTGCAGAAGCTCTAAGACCTTTTGGGACAATGTTGGGGGATTGTTCACCTTTTATAGGTTTTGGTGTTTCACTGTCAAAACTGTTGGGATGTGAGGACTTAGTGATCTGTGGAGACGATGGTGTAAGTAAAGACGTAGACGATTCCTCGTTGTGGAATGTCAGAGACATGCTGTGAATGTTGTCCGCTGTGCGCTGTGCACATGGGGATGTCATCGGCGTCCTCTCTCCCTCTGGTGGAGAGAAGGAGCGCGATGTTGTCCGCCATTTTCTGGCGGATTCTGCTACACTGTTAAAAAACCTAAAGAGACCACCAAAGTGTCCTTTGGTGTCTGATGATTTCGAAGGCGGCGGATGAAAGTCTTTGACGGTCTCAAAGTCTACAGAACCATAATCCGAGTCCATAGTTTTGTCCATTGAGTGAAGTTCTGAGTCAAAGCTCCGTTCTGAGTAGACAGGATTTGTCTTCCCCAAGATGGAAATCCTTCTCAGGTAACTCCACACATCTTTGTGTCTCCTTCCTCCACTGAGGTGAGGTCTCGAGCTACTTTTAACACCGGGCTCTTCACAACCTGCAGTGACTTTGTTGCAGTTTGTTGAAATGTTATTGGTCCTTTTGCTGTAAGAAATTCTTTCAGAATGTTTACAACCATTTTGCGTCACAGCTTCTACTGTGACAGTGGGCTGATGGCCATCTATTGGAGTGGACAGATCAAGGTCTTCAAATGAGCAGTCAAAATCTGCCGTGTATCCAGCATATGAATGCCTTTTATCTCTGTTTCGGATTGTGCTCCTGTTAGTCTGCTGAGGAGTGCCAATCTCATGGCAGAAAGACTCCTCATCCACCAAGGAGCTGGTGAACTTAGCAGTGGACAATTTACCCGTCTTACCTCTGAACACAGAGGGGGACTTTAGCTTCTTGAACGAGCGAACTTTGTCTGCAAATGAGAGTTTAGGAATGGAAGCCTCTCCGGGCAAAATCATGGAGTGGGGTCTCCTTTCCAGTTCTGGGACAGCTTTCTTTCGATTCAAGATCCTCCAGATGCCCCCTGTGGCACGGGGCCTTCGATTAACCTCCTGTCTGTCCTTGATGGAGGTCTGAGAAGACAAAACCTGGGCCTCTTTTTGCCCCACAGCAGAGCCCGACCCCGTTTCCTGAGAATAAATACTGCCAGCCTCATTCTCCACATCAAGAGAAACGTTGAACACTCGATTGACAAACCCATTAGGGTTGTTGCTCTCAGAGGCAGAGT
>JAVKLF010000161.1:4847605-4859066 GCA_034783495.1 Millerichthys robustus | reverse complement strand
TTACGTAAGTCCTCGTGTCTCCCTCCGTGACGTCTGCCCTTCGGGTCCTCACACCCTGCAGCACCAAAACCTCACAATTAGATTGTTTTTGTTCACCTTTTTCCTCTTCAGTTTTATATATAAATATATATGTATACTCGTATATATAAGCTTGACAGCTAACACTAATTGATTAGCTAACGTCATAAATTGCCATATATACAGTATATACTGTATACATTAGATTGAAAGCTAAAGCTAATACTACATTTATTAGATTTAGTATTAATTTATATTGCCATATAAATTAACTTGGCTTACACTGGAGCATGCGGTATGTGTCACAAAGTTTTCCTCCATCCGTCCATCATCTTAACCCACTTCTTCCTTGCAGGGTCATAGGGACCACTGATTTAGTTACTAATTAGCCTTATATTCATGATTTTGGTATGTGGGAGGAAACCAAGGTACCCGGAGAAAACCCATGCATGCACGGTTAGAACATACAAACTCTACCCAGAAATGTCCCTGGATGGGATTTGATCCGGAGACTTTCCTGCTAGGAGGCAACAGCTCTACCAACTGAGCCACCATGCCGCTTTTTACCCAGTTTATAAAACCTAAACAGCCTAAAGTATTGTTACAGTCTTGTTTTAATAGTTGAAGTAACTGTTTACTTATGTCAAATATTAAAACTAGCTAACAAAACTCATTACATCCATTGTTTGGTTGACAAACAAAAGTTTTTTTCCTACATAAATCATTATAGTCCTGTCACATTGTCGCATCTCAGCACTAACTAAAACTGCATTAGTTCATTGTGTTCTCATACCTGCAGGTTTGTATGTTTCTGTATTTTTCTTTTATTTCTTTATGTTTCCGGTACTGATTTAGCAATTTTTTAGATTTTGTTTTTTTAGTATGTTTTGTCATCTGATTGTTGCTGTGATTATGTTTTCAGTTTTGTCAGTTTCTCAAAGCCACTGCATTTACTCAGCTTCCCTGTCACTGTCACTCACACCTGCTGCCAATCTGCAATTATCCAACTGCATTCAATCTGTAATCACCCAACCCTGTTCTTATTTTGTTACTGTTCCGTTGCCGGATACTCATCCTCAATAAAATTTCAAAGCCTATGTCTTAATTTCTGTTTCAGTTGCAATAAACAATAATTATTTTCCTAAACTTGAAAAAAAAAAAAGATTTGCACTACAGCAACAATTTGTGATACAAGAAGCGATGACCCCTCCCCCACAAAAAGCAGATGAGTGTACAAATTCAATAATTAAAGTCAGGATTACAACTGTTTTTTATGTGATTGTCAGATCCGTGAACCTCACTCAACAATTCTGTCAGCTTTGCTCATCCGGTTGTTTGTTTGGCAAATGTAATTAATGTTTTTTTAAAAATCTCTGATATTTCCAGAATCTTTCCAAACAAGAAGTGATGACAGGCTTGAAGGCGCCTTGCACTGACAGTTATTTATATATTTAGTTGCTCAGTAATGATGAAACTAAACTTGATTTTTGATCAACTTTTCAGTGTGATGTATCTGACAGGAGATTTTATGTTAGAAAAAGCTGTGAAGGAAAAGAAAACATGAGTCACGTTTAAAATGTAATATCTGACAGCAAAATAAACATGAATTTGTTAAAAGTAAGTTTTTAGAGAGATGGGATGTTCATGCAGTCATAGAAATAAAAACGACTTTTTTGTGCAGTCTGATTTTTTTCTCCCTTGTGCTCGCAATATTACAAATGCATTTGACGGTAAAATGACTAAACAAAAAATGTGAAAAGAATGTAGCCAAATAAATGTTTTTCTGTATTTAAATGTAAACTTTTAACCGTTATTGCAGAAGTTCTCTAACACTAGATTTTTTAAATCAAACAATAACGCATAATTCTTAAAAAAACAATTCTCATCCATCTATCCGTCCATATTTATCCATGCGTCATGTGAAAAACCTCAAAACATTTTGACTTAATTTAAAACTAGATTTATTTTTATTCCACAGTAGTTTGTGACTCGTTGCCACAAATAACAGAGTTCTTTGTTAAAGAGAGAGTTCAGATTTTTTGAAGTAGGATTCAGAAGAAAGGTCGTAAACCTCAGTTTAGAGATAGCTTTCACAGATTCTAACCCGAACTGATGAGCTGGTATGTCTGCAAGCTAATCCAGATGTGAATTGCTGTCATCTTAAAACAACTACAACCTAAAGTTTTTTTAGAATGGTTTTTGCGAATCACTTTTATTTTTTTCTCAGTTATTTGCATTACATGGGTATTCTGGCAGAAATTGTATGATATTCTTGTAGTGTACCAAGCTGCTCTGAGTAGCTACAGCTATTTGCAAACATGGGATTGTGGTTCAACAGGTGCCAGACTGTCCTATAACAGTGGTCCACCAATCATGTTGTCCTCAGAAATCAAGAGGACGTGCAGATGCTGCTGGATGAGGACCAGGCTGACATTTTCAGCTGTTAAAATATGCCTCTAGTCTGCTTGATATAAGTTGTAGACTGAATCCTACAATGAGTTCCTGACTGTTTCAAGAGAGGTTGTCACAAAAAGACTTTGAACATTTAACATTTAAAACTAAAGCAACATGGCTGATCACCTCAGTAATTCACACGAGGAAGTTGAGAACCTTACAAAAGTCTGACACTTTTCAAAACTCCCACTTAAATATCTGTTCACCAATTTGTTGTGGCCCAGTGAGTTCTTACCGATTCTCACTCATAGAAAAAAAAAAAAAAGAAATGCTTCAGACAAGTTCCAGATGCCTGCGATTATTATTCTGAGACAAAATATGCCAGAATTTTTAAAAACACATTCAAAATTCTTGTGACATGGGAAAAAGGCCCCGGGACATGCACGAAAATTGAGAACATTTGCAAATATTGTGTCACAGTTGGTCACAGTTTAGTAAAATACTAGCTTCCCTAAAGGTGATTTACATCTGAAATAAGAAAGGCATTTGGATAAATGATTGAAAACCAAACTAAAAGTTCTACAGGAAGAGGATGATTAAGAAATGTACATTTCTTGTACTTTTTGGGGTTCAAATCTTTTTTTAGATGTTCAGAATTAAGGTACAAAAACATATCAATATTCAAGTACCAACAACTAGATGCATTCCTGTACCTTCAGTTTTTACTACACGTTTTACGGTAAAATATTATTATCATGATTTGATGCAAAAAAAAAATAAATAAATTAGAAACTAGTCAAAGCTGGGTGTACACTCCAAGTGCCAAGCTGCCAAAAATTTAATTTCCAACACTTGAAAACACATTATTATTCATGAGTCACCTTTTTGCACCAAAATCACTGATTATCCAAAAAGCTGTTGAGGGCGAAGCTGGGATCAAAACAGAACAAGGCGGTGAGAGTGACTGCGACAAACAATCCCCGGAGAGACAGCAACCTTGATGGGTTTCAGACACTGCTGGTGTCTGACAGGGTTGTTTGGTCTCTCCCTCGCGCCCTTATTCATGAAACTTTACTTGAACAGACAGATCAAATAAGCTTTCACCGGCCCTTGTGCTTGATGATTGAAAATGAAATCTAAATAAAAATATGAAAACCGAGGGGGCTTTAAAGTTCCCCTTCGCTGTTTATTTTCAGACACCGCGGCGGTGACAGCTCAAGGGGGGCAGATTCGAAATGAAAAGTGCTAATCTAAAATCTCATGCATATTCAGAAAATTAAGGTAGGGCAGTGTTGTGCTTTAAGATGTTTCTGCATGTTCCAGCTCTGCTTGTCTTATCTCTCTCACACACACACACATGCACACACACACTTTCATTGCTGTAGAGGGAGAAGACTCACAAGTTACACTAAAAGACCCCTTTCAAACATGTGCTTTTGGCAAGTGATCGGGCCAGCAGCCAACTCAGCTGGGATAAGCATGGAACTAGTGCTTAATGCAGAAACTGTCTTTAAGTGTGAAAACTATCATTATCCTTCACTCAGCTGCTCTTCTTAACTGATCAGAACAAGTTCTAGTGCTGAGGATTGAGTCTTCCCGCAGCTGTTGTGATTAGGTACAATATGCACTCGGTGTGTGTGTATGAATAATTCAGCTGCACATATGTTTGAGTGCTTACATTTGTATGGGCATGTGTGGGTGTGTGTGTCCCTGTGAGACAGTATTAAGTGTAGACAGAGTTTTTAGAGTGTAGCTGATCTCTCCAAGGGATCTGGAGGTGGGGCCAGTGGGTTCTCGGTGCAGAGCCCCTGGTCTTCTCCTCAACATTCCCATCCCACTTCTCTCAGCCCTCATGCTCCAACATTGTCTTGTGATGAAACCTGGATAGAGCACTCTTAATTCCCCAGGTCTGTAATTCTGTTCCAGGTAATTGATAGTTGTTGTTTTTTTTTCAGGGGGATTTGATATTTTCATGAAATATGTCACGTTGTCACATCAGCTGCTTCGCTGAGTTCTGGTCAAATGCGTGTTCAAGTTTGTGGTGGGGGCGTGGCTTGAAAGAGACCACATCACCCCAGTCCTGGCTTCTCTTCACTGGCTGCCTGTTCATTTTAGAGTTTATTTTAAAATCATTTTATTGGTTTTTAAGGCTTTAAACAACCTTGCCCCACATTACCTAACAGAGCTGATCCACTTTTATGTTCCTGCTCGGCAACTCAGGTCCACTGACCAGCTGCTCCTGGTCGTCCCCCCTTCTAAACATAAGCTTCGAGGGGACAGGGCCTTCTCTGTCGGTGCCACTAAGTTATGGAATGCTCTGCCACTGCACATTAGACAGGCCCCTACACTGGCCATTTTAAAAACTCGCTTAAAAACTTGTTTTTACACATTGGCTTTTAACCCAACTGAGACTTCATTGTATTTGCTCCATTATCTTCTTTTGTTGTTATTTTATCAGATATGTTTGTCTTTGTCTTATTTTACTGTTTTTAGTTTTCATTGTTCTGTTTCATTATTGGCTGGTGTTAAATTGTTTTAAAATAAATTTGATGATGGTGAACATGTATAGATTTTGCAATACGTTTGTATCAAATTTTACCATTACCTGTTTGAAGTAATTGTCAGTTTGTTTGTTAAAAATATGCATTCCAAGAAACTGTACTTTTCATCTGTAGTTGAAGACATTTCGACAGGAAATTTTTTTAGTTCAAAATTATAACAAAGCTCCACAGACAGGGGTGCCACCAGGGTTGTGGGCAGAGACAGGAGCAGGGGTACAAAAAAACCAATTAAAAAATGGTGTCTCCCCACTTGGTTAGACTGTTTACTGAGTCCCAAGCAGGGGCAGAACTTCTCTCTGGGGCCCACATAGGACTTAAAGGAGTTGACCGTAGCAGTTTTACTACACTTTATAGGTTCTGATACAGGCTCTGAGTTCAAATAGACAAAGTGGTTGTCAAAATGATGAGGTCGCTATCCATGGTGCTGAACCGCTTTCAGCTTGTGTTGTGTTATTATTATTGAGTGTGTAGTCTAATGTTTTTTGTTCTCATGGTTTGTTATACTTCATGTCTGTTTGATAGACTTCAAAATTGCTCTCTGTGGTACAGAAGCTTGTAAGCCTCGCTGTTGCAGGCATGTGTGTGTTGTATGATGTTTATCATGAGCTTTATTATTTGGGTAGAAAGGGCTCGGTCATTTGCCCAGCCCAAGCTCTGATTTGTTAAACTAGTGGTCCCAAAGTTTTGCTTGGTGGGTATTTCTAATTCTGTTTAGGATTAGTAGAACCTCATGGAGATAAAAGCAAACATTATTTTTGTGCAAAAAGGAGTTAAAAAGAGATAAACACATTTCATTTTAAAAGTAATATTTAGAATCTAGTCCCTCGGAATAGAGAGAAACAATGTTCTCAATATCGGGATGCTGGTCTGAGGACATAATAAGTAAGGCCCTGAAATTTGTTTTTGTTTCTTCCCAAATTCCACTTTTTTCCTTTTTTGTTTTTCTAAACTGAACTTTTTCCTGAATTCCACATTTTAATTCAATTTTTATTAACCTAAAAAGTGTGTAAATGTAAAGTGACAGAAAAATAATTTAACAAATGACTAGCCACAGAATTCAACATTTAACGTCTTACTAAAATTATTTGTTATTATTTGTTATTCTTGAAGTCGAAGCACGGACAGGAGACAAATACAGATTTAGATTTGAATTTTTAATTGCAGAATGTAAAGTCTTACACAACTTCATTTCTGATTAAATAACTGACCGTTTGAAGACAAATGTTTCTGTCCTGTAACCCAAACAACTGAACCCTTTTGTACAAAATTCTTCTGGGTTAACCTACTCCTCTGGGGGATGTAACTTTGGTTTCTATAGGAAAACTCTCCTCATGGTGATTTGATCAGAAAAGTCTTTGCAGAGATGACCCATGCCAGGTCACTCTTAAAAGACTATACAATTCTGTCTCCTCACAGCTTAATCACAGCACACAAAATGAAATAATCACACAGTTAATTATCAAAAGTAGTCTAGACATCTCAGTAACAATGTGCAGATGTAGGGAAATTAAATTAATCATTGCAAACAGAATAAATTCTCTTCAGGCAGTTATTTCACTTACACAAATATAACAAATTGCTGTGGTAGAGCAGAATATTAAATACTTTAGTAAGGTATTTAAAAGTATTTACCTGTCAATTTTTTAAAGAACGAAAAACTTTATGTGCAAAACAGAAACTCAGAATTAAAAAATGTTATCCTTTTGTAAAATAAAAATGCTTTAGAGTTGAACTGATCAATTAAAATGTCTCCTAAAGGAAGAAAAAACCCTAAAAACTAACAATTTGTGCACACTTGCCTAATGTATAAGATCTAAGCTCATTTTTACCTCTGTTTTGGCAGAGTCCTCTGCTTACACTGCTTTAGAAAAAAAATGATAAAGCTTCATTCTTTTTTTCATAACAAAATATCTGATTCCACACACACAGAAGTCGTTGACTGGAAATGGTCATTGCATGTTGTCTAATGTGTCCAGACAATTCTGTTCTGACAAAACTTACAGAAAAGTTGTTCTCCAATCTCATAAAAATTGCTAGGATATTGTCCCGCCCTAAAGTTTTGCACTAAGCTTCATATTTCTGGAGGACGGTGTTTCAGCAAGGCTAGTCTGCGCAATGACTGACCTTTTTTATGTCTGTGTGGAGAGGAAAGCTCATCCTGCATGCCTGTTTCCAGGTAACGGCAGGTACAGGGAGCAACAGCGACCAAAATACGCCCGAACCACGACCAAATGAGCAAATTCCATAAGATTTCATATTTTACACTGGATTCCATTTTGTTACACATATGATTCTGTATGCATGTTCCACATCACAGAAATCGTAGTGCCGTCCATATATATAATTTTTATTCATATAAATGTAGCAGAGGACACACTTTAATATGATGAATAGTGACTATAGATTTTTCAATAAGTAACAGAGTTGTAAATAAAACAAAAAAAAAAGTAAACTTATGTTTATCAGACGTTGATTTCCTATTTCCTGTATTGCACCTTGATATCCAGTGCCTCCATCCCATTTGAACGTTTCTGGAGGCATTACTGTCCTTGGATGGGAAGCAAAGCATTTTCAACTACAAAATATAAGTCCATTTGCTTTGTTTTGCCATTTTATGTGTGGTGATTCTGGGGAGTGATTTGTTTCATCCTGGATGACAGAGAATTTACACCAGCATTATGTCTGTTAGCAACCCATCTCATGATTCATCGGACAGGTTTAAAAGAAAGTAATCACTGGATGTACGTCTACAACCCATTATGTTTTGAAGCCAGTTCAATTCAAGATGACTACCGCAGCCAACTGTCTTTAGCAGTGACTATAATTCAGTCAGTTTTACAGCTATTAAACTAAAATTTACCGTGGTAGTAGCTTAGAGTCATTTACAACACACACTCTGAGTGTGACATCTTGCAATATTGCACAAAATTGCACGTGTTGACCAAACCAGCAATAACTCTCGTTTCTCAACAAAACCTCAGTTGAAAAACCTAGCATGAAAGTGGTCATGTGTTATGCATCTTTTTCAAGGAGCGCTAGGCCTGTAATCTTGTAAGAGTCATGGAAGAAAGAGAAATTTACCAAGACAGAAGGGTGTAAGCACCGAAGCACTAACTCTGTGGGTTATACCAGTAAGGTAAAAGTCTTAGGTGCACAATGGAAAGTCTCTGAACGCATCATATTCGAGGTCAGAAACAGAAACCGAATGAATTCTCCTGATGGTTATGGTTTTTATCACCTATTGTTCGTGAGAGAACAGGGATCAGACATTTTTTTTAAAACCCTTTTCACGCACAAAGCAAAATTGCAGAGACAAGCAGACATTACCTTGCAAAGTCAAGACCCAACATTTGCAATGTGAATTGACATATTGATTCAGCTTGGCAGCTATTGGCAAAAGGAGTAAGGAGGATGGGGCCGTGTGTGCAGGTCCACAGGAGCCCAGTGAGATCTAGGCAGCATTATGCACACCGAGAGAATGAGGCTTAGCATATATCGAGTGTTTATGCTGCAGAATAGAAAGTGCAGAACACCTTTGCTTAAACTCACTGACTGTTAAATTGGGCTTAGCTAAAAATCCCTCTTACACAAACAGAAAGTGATTTATCGGCCATTTCGCTCTTCCCAATTTACATAAAATTTCATCTTATGTGCATTTTCTTTTCTTTGCCCATCAAGTATTTTTCATTTGTTCCTATGTCTTGGTTTTACAAGAAAATAAATAAATGTGAGAGTGTATAGATAAAGAATGAGCAGATGAAGGATAATATGTTGAAAGAGGTGATCTGGAGGAGAGTGAAGGATATCTATTGTTTGTCTTCTTAAGGGCAGGGCACACATGGGGGATGGAACTGGAGTGTATGTGGATTAGCGGGAGGCTCTGTCCTGAATATATAACCAAGGCAAGGTCTCCTTTCCTTGGTTCTAGTCTCTTCTCCGTCTGTATGGTGGCCATTATTAAAAGAGTGATAGTGAGAAATCTTTAATGGTCACCAGAGTGATGTAACGGCATCCAAAGCTGGGAAGCTTTCGAAGACATTTTGAAGCTTGCCAACACGGCGACTGCCTTAAAATCCAATATCTATCAACAGTCTTTAAAGCCCAATAGTACTTTGAGACTTACTGTACTTTGTAATAATCTAAACAAGTGATGTGCAGTCACTTAGAGGCAGGGGAGGCAGAGCCTTCATTGACGGAAAATAAATGAATAAATAAATGGTTATATTTATCCTGTACTTTGTACTATAAACTTATATTCCGTTTAACAATTCTGAATATTATTTCATTTAAAATCACTGACTTTTCTCATTTTCTGTTCAATAACCAGGCTGAGCTGGACCCTGAGGCAGAAGCAAGTTCCGCCTCCACTTGGACTGCACAATCCCTAACAAACCGCTGATAGGGACTGGTGCATGGACTTCATTTATAAATAAAAAGAGGACATAACTTTGTTTTATTAAAATCTGCATCAAGTGATCTACAGTTTGTGTGTGAGAAGAATACTGTTAAATGATATGAAACATAAGTCATTAACTTCTGCTATTAAAATAGTGAATAAGCTGCTCTGCAGGGTTCAAATCGTTGCAAAACTGATTTCAATGAACCAAGTTCCTCACCAGCCATGAACCTCACCTCTAGTTCACTGATCTAAACGCAGGTTCTTTACATCAAAACCCTGGTATTTTTAGTCACCCCCCCCCCCCCCCCCCCCCAAAAAAAAAAAAAAAAAAAACAATAAACAAAAGCAGAAAATATAATGCATAAACTGCATAAGAAGTGTAAAAAGAATTAAGATCAGCAGAAATTTCTCAAGCTACTGCCAGCAGCACTTTAGGGTAATCATGGTAACTACATACCAGTGTCTCTCACTCCCTTACAGTGCTCTTAATAAGAAGCTCAAAATTTGTCGTTCAACCCATCAAGATGAAATACTATGGGTTGCTCATGAGCACAAACAAAAAATAAAGTGATACATGTCAGGACATATCCTGATAAATATCACTTTTGTATCACTGGATTCTCACCAAGCAAAGCTTCATATGAGTAAAAAAAATAAATAATAATCAAAGACTAAATGATCAAGTAGCACCAAATAATAAACACACAGGCAATCATTCATGTGGGGCTTGTACATTTCCCTCCCAGCTGTTGTTCTGCCTCACAGCACGTCTTCAGTTTTTTTACACAAAGAAACACGCAGGCCTCTTTGTTGCAGCGCATACAGTCTCATAAACACCTGAACTGTAATCGTGCCCCGCATTTGAATCTCCTTCGTCCTCTTATTTGTTGGTAATTAGGAGCTTAACGTTGTAAATCTGTGCTTTGGCTGTGTACAGCACACAGATTGCATTAAGAATAAGTCAAATAACCAGTCATGTTAAACCGTGCCAAATTTCTTTCTTTTTTTTTCCTCCTTTCTTTTTTCTGTTAAACACCCAGCAGCTAAAATGAATGCATTAGTGTTTTCAGTAGACCACGGGTCAAACGGTAGGCTATGTTTTCACCCCCTCACTGACCTTGTGCTGATAACAGTCTGAGAAAATGATTATATTCGATTTGCAGCATGCAGCTTGGGAGTGATTTGGACTTGATGATGAAAGTTACTGCGTTCAGATAAAATGTGTTCCCTAGATTGGTCCACCGGGTTGCATTCAGTTTGAACGGCCAGCAATCGAATACAAACAAACAAAGGTTTGATGGAGGGTCTTTCTGATGAATAAGAGTTATCAGCTGTTTGGTCACAAAGGATTTTGTCCATTAGTTCGAAGCATGTAGTATTCAAAGTAATATTTTGCGAGGTTGATTTGCTGAACTGATCAATTCGTGGTGAAAGTGAACTCAATGAGGAACCTTGGTTTTAAACCCACTAGGTGTCTCTGGACTTATATGGACGGTGTGCATTAGGGTTTGGTGGATGATAAACACACAACCCTCAAATCTGACATTTAATTTCCAAATCAGTCATGGTGCTGAGGCTGAAAATTGCAAATGAAATTGAAGTGTTATGATTATCAGTGTAATGTTTAGTCAAGGGCATAGTGCCACAGAGAAACCAGCTTGGAGTTTATGAAAGCGTACTTTGTGAAGGAAATGTCTTTGTGCAGTGATGTTACTTGTCTTAAATAAATCTCTAAACTGTCAATCTTAAGCTTCTTTTGATAGTTATGAAATGAAAAAAAACACAACAATACAACCTTTTTATTTTCATTATGTTTATCTCTACTTTTTCTTTTGTTTCTATGGCATTTTGCTACAGAACCTGGATGAAAATAAAGGTCCCTAGGTGAGGGTTAAACATGAAGTCTGTGGTTAGCTTCAGACTCTATGAACTCTATGATTACAGAGTTACTGTTATCAGTGCTGCAGACAGTACACCAAAATGATGTGGTACAATAATTAAAGGGATAGTTTTGAATGAATGAATGAATGAAATTTATTTCAGACAAATTTCAGACAAATTAACAAATTTTAAATAATAAATAAATCAA
>JAVKLF010000161.1:4823929-4847505 GCA_034783495.1 Millerichthys robustus | reverse complement strand
GACCAGCTGACCAGATCCATAATTTGCAATTTCAGAAGATGTGCAAAAAAGAAAGCTCAAAAACAGAGACAGAAGGCGCTAAGCAAGGCAAAAAGGGGGGGCAGGGAAGGGAGACAGAGAAAAAGCGTCCTACTCCTTCAGAGGCGAGAGAGAAAAAAAAAAGAAATATAAAAAAAAATAAAAAAAGCAGTTATAGGATAACAGTCATGACTTTCTGTTCAGTTCAAAATTAAGAGATGAACAAAAATCTCTGCCTTAACAGCACACACAACATTACTCTGTTTCTGCCGGGGGAACCAGAGCCTCAATTAACTTGCTGACACTGTGTAAGTCAGTATTTATAAAGCTGAGTTTACTTGCACTCCTCAGACTGAAGAAGTCCCTTGGAGAAGAGACAAAACATTTCAACCAAGAAAACCCTGTTCAGAGGAACTATTCAATTTTTTCTAATTTTCCTATGTATTTTTTGTTTTGCTTTTTTGTTTATTCACCCCAATAAACATTGAATAACACTAATGTTTCCAGAGACTGGGTCTAAAACACACAAAAAAGAAACCCTCTCATGATCCACTACCTGCAGGGAGAGCCAATAAAGTAGGGTGCTGTAGAAGCTGACAGCACGGTTTACTGGTGACACCAACACAAACCAGCTAGTGGTTGTTTTACTTGAACCTATATTTGTTTAGATATCTTGTTACATGAATGTATAAAACGTATACTTTCCATGACTCAGTATCCAGACATTGTTTTAGGGAAGGCAGTTACCTTAGCATACAAGACTAATTAGTTAGGTAAACTTGAACCCTTGTCTCCATGTTGATTCTGGTAGGTTTAGGTAGGTTTGACTTGCTCAATTGTCTGATAAATGGACTGTGCTTATATAATGCCTCTCTAGCCAACTAAGCTAGTCAAAGCCCCTCATTTTCCCATCCACACACATTCTCACAGCACTCTATCACATCTCTACAGAGCTAATCTGAACAAATCATTCTATAGAGTCTAATCAGTGCTTTAGATCACATTCATACACTGATGGGGCACATGTTGGCGGCAATGAGAGGTTCGGTGTCTAGCCTAGGGACACTTAGACTACATTCACACTGCAGGCTACATTCACACTTAAAAGCAAATGTGACTTAAATCAGATTTTTTTGCCACTATGTGACCCATATCAGATTTACTTCATGACAGTTTGAATGTGACAAAAAAAATTGTTCAAATCTGACCCAGGCCTTTTCAGTATGTGGTACTAAATCAGATACATATCTCGTGTTTTTCAAAGCGACCTCAGTGTGAACGGTCATGTTTCATTTCATCTTACTTTTATGTCAGTGATGTGAAAGTACAGATTGACCCAATTATTTAGAATATTGATACCTACTTCGTGCAGTTTTAATCTCGTCTTCAGCAACAGAACAGAAGTCCAGTTGCTTCGTCTTTTTTCTTTGGAATTTGGATGTCCTGGACGACTGGGAATCCACAAAAATATATGAAAAAAACGTCTTTTTTTGGACCGTATCAATACTAAAGTTACTGGATCATTACTTTAGTTAGTTTTACTTTCAGATCAATGCTCTCATTTCATAAATATCATATTTTCCAGACTATAAATCTCTCCAGATTATAAATTGTATAAGACAAAAATGCATCACAAAGGGAATAAAACTCATATAAATTGCACTGGACTACAAGTTGCATTAATTCAGAAATTTATCTCACAAAAGCTAAGAACAGACATTTAATCTAGGATAGCACAACACCACACAGAGGATAGCTGAGCTGAATAGCCTTAATAAACATAACAAGCCAGCGAGTCCAACAGGTAGGTTCTCCAATCTCATTCCACATCCCACAGTTAGCGTTCTTTTTTTTATAGCAGTAAGAGTATCATCTGCTTTTTGCCAGTCCTTCTGATTGCACAACAGAGCTCATACTGGTAAGTCTGACAAAGGTTGTATTTACAGTAAAATATATTGTACCATATGTTTCAGACCATAAAGTGCACCGTATTATAGGGCGCAGTATCAATGAACGGGTCTATTTTTCACTATTTTTATACATAAGGCGCACTGGATTATAAAACGCACCAGATTATAAGGGGCAGTATCAATGAACAGGTTATACAGAAAGCGCCTCCTATTATAAAGGCACATTAAGCAAAACAAAACAGTCATTTAAATAAAACTTTAACTACAGTAATTCAGGACAGCAACAGGTTGGGTCACTAATCTGCATCTGAATTTGAATGCGCTCAGGAGGCTGGACCTCCATGTCCTTAAATACAGAACATCACCAACTGCTTGTTGTTCAGTGCGAGCTACCAGAACTGACAAAGACTCCCGGATGGGTGTCGAAATGTCTTCAAACAAGAACTGATCTAAGTTCGGTTGCCTCCAATTTAAGCCTGTTTGTTGTTAAGATGACCCAGATAACTGAGAATTTGCACAGGCATCTTCCATAAATCCATTAGAGTCTTCCCCCTCAGTGTCCGAGTTAAATAGCTGAGCGATTTCAGCATCAAGCGTGCCCGGATCCTTCCCGTAATCATCCGAGTCGGTCTCGTTGCTGTTATTTAACTGTTCCGTGATTATTCCAGCTTTTGTGAAAGCTCGTGCGACACTTGAGACAGTACCTGAGCCCAGGCATCCACGATCCATTGGCAGATAGTGGCGTAACTCGCCCGGTGTTGCCTCCTGTTTTGGTGAATGTGTGTTTACTTTCTGTCATCTAATGCTCCTACGCAACTCACAATTTAGCTTTAAACGACCTGTTGACACCAATATCTAGCGATTGAAGTTCTTTGGTTAATCCACCTGGAATGATAGCAAGCTCCGAATTAGTTTGCTTCACTTGTGTTTTGACCGTACTGGTGAGATGGGTGCGCATGGAGTCACAGATCAGTAGGGATGGAGATGTATGGAAAAAGCCATCTGGTCTCTTGGTGTAAACTTCTCTCAGCCACTCATTCACCTTCTCCTCATCCATCCAGCCCTTCGAGTTAACCCTGATGACGATGCCAACTGGAAAACTTTCTTTTGGTAAATTTTTTTGTTTGAAAATGATCATGGGCGGTAATTTCTGGCCATTAGCCTGGCAACCAAGAACTACAGTGAATGATGACATCTCCCTGTGGTGCGGATAGGTACCGTACTGGTCCCGATCTTCTTGACCGTATGGTTAACGGAGATGTCAAAGGTGATAGGGACCTCGTTCATGTTAGCAATGTGTTCTGGACGGATCTTCTTTTCAATGATCTTGTTGATGCAGTAGGTGCGGAAAATGGTCAGCTTTTCTTCATAATCTGTTGGCAGTTACTGCAAGATGGTAGTTTTTGTGCAGATAGAGAGATTTACCATCTGTTCTCTGTTCAATGACCCACTGTTCAACGTTGTCCTTAATTGCGGCCATCTCGCTTTGTTCCCTCTGAAACTCTTTTTGGTCTTCTTTACTTGGCACAGGTCAGCTTCTTGCTTCCTCCACTGCTGTACCATTGATTCATTATTTTTGAATTCTCTCACAGCTGCTCTATTCCCATATTCTACTGTGTAACTGAAAGCCTTAAGTTTGAAATCCGCTTCGTAAGCATGTCTTTTAACGGGCTCCATTTTAGGGTCTTAGTACACACGATAACATTACCGGAATGTTGAAGCACAAGAGGTATTACTCCGCGAGGGCCCTCGACTACGATAGCCGTAATGCTCCAAAAATCAATGAAGCGGTGGTGCGGCTTTGTAGTTTTCAAAACTCATACAAAAACATTTTGAGCTGGTTTTAAACGCAGTGTACCACATCAAATTTGTTGGAGGTCAGTGAGCACAACCAGAATTCATATGTATGGCGCATCGGATTATAAGATGCAGTGCCAATTTTTTTTAAAAAAGAAAAGACTTTTACGTGTGGCATAAAGTCCGAAAAATACAGTATAATGCAAAGAAAAAAAAAAGGATTTGAGCAAAAAACCCAAATTGAGCATTAGGACCTAATATAGTGTGAATGTAGCCTAAGACTTTTATTGGAGAACAACTGCTTTAACCACTGATCTAAAGCCACTCCTCACAGCTATGGCCCCTTGTATTCTAAAAATTTGTTGTAGAGGTGTCCTGATACCTGTTTTTGCTCAAACAGAGTAAGAGTATGAGCACTTCAGTTTGGGTAATGGCCTATATCGAGTTCTGATATTGGGTACATAATGAGTTAGAACTTAAACATTTCACAGTGATTATAAAAATACATTTCTTTTACCAAGAATCTGGTACTAAATCAGATACATATCTGATGTTTGTCAAAGCAGCCTCAGTCTGATCACTCATGTTGCATTTTATCCAACTTTTACATCAGTGAGGTGGAATCAATCCAAGTAATAATGATACTAACCTTGAGTCATGCTGTTTAAGTCTTGTAACGCCACATGTCTTCAGCTACTGAGCAGGAGTCCAGTTGCTTCATCTTTGTTCTTTAAGTTTTACATCTGCTGGATGACTGATAATCCAAAGTAATATTTGATAGCAAAGTTTGCATTGCATCTTGTTAATATTAAAGTTACTGGATCAACACTTCCAGCACTTTGTTGTAATTCCGCTTGTCTTCAGCCACAGAACTGGAGTCCACTTGCTTCAGCTTTGTTCTTTCAGTTTTCCATCTTCTGGATGACTGAGATTTCACAGAAATATCTGAAAGTAAAATCGGTGTCAGACTGTGCTGATGCTAAAGTTACCGGATGGATAGCTTAGTTAATTTCACTTTCAGCATGTCGCTTGGTTCCATAAATACACACTGCACCAGAGCAGCCGACCAGAGGCAGGTTAAAATACAAACAGTGAATCAAATAAGTATCAGATATTTAACTCTTTCAGGTTGCACAACAACTTTTGAATCAACATGCTAACATGTAGCATCCATGAGTAGAGACCTGTTTATGTTTGTAAAAAGGAAACTGAATGTGAAGTCATGTCATCTTTTGCACATGCAGGTTCCATCAACAGCATAAAGCATTCACACTAGAGTCTGATGGAGCTCACATTTATAATGTGAATGCCTACGCACAAAAATGGTATCGGTTGTAAAATAAAATGTTAAAAAATGTCACTAACACATTTTCATTATTTAGTTTACTTCTTATTACCACAATTTGCAAATTTTAATTACCATATTCAACAGCATTAGCTGTGATTAGTATTAGCTAACCAAAGTGATGTTATCATCCTGTCACACTAAATGCTGCTGATGCTTTTAATGCTGCTTACCGGAGAAAGATTCACAATAGGCTTGAACATTTATTTACATCATTGCAAAGTTCTAATACAGTACAGATGGGCCAAAGCAACCCTCGTCTCGCTAAGGGCTAGTTTGGCCCAGAGCCAAGGGTCAGGGTGACGGGGGTCATTGGTGCCCATATCCAGCAGTCACAGTGCGAGGGGCGGGGTACACCCTGGACAGGTTGCAAGTCCATCACAGAGAGACACATAGACAAACAAGACAAACAACCATTCATTCACTCTCTCACTCACACTCAAGGACAATTTAGAGTTACCAATTAGCCTAACAGTAATGTTTTTTGGTCTGTGGGGGGAAACCGAAGAAAACCCACGTGGGCACGGAGAGAACATGCAAACTCTATCCAGAAATGTCTCCAGCCGGGATTCAATCCGGCAACCTTCTTGCTGGGAGGCAACAGCTCTACCAACTGAGCTACCGTGCCGCTTAAAAATGGTTTAAATTTAACATTTAGTAAAAATGAACTAAATGTAAGAACAGTGTGCTTTAAGATCCCTGTTTTAATAGCACAGTTCCGAATATCGTGGCATGTCAAATGGGTAAAAAAGTTCTAGTATTGGGTAACCACAAATTTTCCAAAACTATTTAAGTTCACTGCACAATGCTACCAGCCCTACAATGCATTGGGATATGTTTTTTAATACTAAACAAAATGTTTGTGACCAAATAACTGCTCTTGATGAGGCTTAAAATTGGGTAATAAACTGCCTAAGTCCCAAGACTCTGATCTCAAGCAAGCTCCTGTCTTTAATAAATAAAATGTAAATGAGCAATGTAAAGGGTTATAGCTCTTTCAGTTCTTTAAGTTTTAAAGCACATAACCTCTAGCTGTCTTTCTGTATTCCTGGGTTTTACAGTATATGAATGTTGATGCAGATATTGACAGACTCGGGCTTGAGAATCAATGTGATATTCCTTTGTTTATGCTGATGGTATTAACAGTCAGCACAAATCACATCAGGAAGGAACTGTGTCATTGTGTTGTAATTGGAATTATGCTAATATTCGCAAGGCAGGGTTTTGTAATAAATACACTTATTCATAAATTTCATTTTTTTATTATTAGTACTTTAAGGCACAGACTTTCTTTTATCATTTATGTGGTTTTCATTATTTTCTGTCACTGCCTTATGTTGCTTTTATTGTGTCAACTTGTAAACAGAGGGATGTGGAAAAAAAATAAGTGCATCCTATTGAACAATGAGCAGGAAAACAAAGTTAACAGTCAAAGAAGCTTTTCATGCATAAGTGTTGATTTCTCTGGGGAGACTCAGCAGGCACTTTTTCTCTCCCTCTCGATTCGATCCACTCCTTCGTTGCAGTAAAGTTAGGCTCTGTAGAGACAGAACAGAAATCCATACATGTCTCCTTCTGGCCATTGATATTCTTCTTTACTCCTTTCCTTTTTTCCACACCTTCATCACACCATCTCTCATTCTTTCTTGTTCCTGCTTTCCCAGATGGTCCACAGTGGCCAATCCATCCTCACGCCCTCCACAAGCCAGGTCAGGACGTCCAATATCCCATGGATTCGCACAACTCCTAAGCTGGCTGCAACAAAGTAACAGCTCCATTAGTCCACCTTTTTCCTCTGTTCCATCTTTTCTCTCCTTCAACCACCCATCAAACTTGAGAATCATTTCACTTCTTGCATTTTGACTTTCACTTTTCACAGCTAATTTGACCAAATAATCAGACAAAGTGTGATTTGTGTATTGAATATATATTTTGTTTACAATTGAATTTTTAAACCTTCTTTCGGAACTAGCTTTAACACATGTGTAAGATCATGTTTTGATGGCAGTAACTCAACCACAAACCATCAGTGAGTGAATTGCTCTTATTTTTAACTGTATTTCTGTATTACTTATTTCATTTAGTCAGTCAGTCAGATTCTATGTAGGAAATACCACGTAGAGCTCAATTATTATCTATTAGTGTTGCTCAGCATGAAATCAAGAAATGTTATGTTTCAGGTTTAGACCGTCAATTACAACCATCATGGATTTAATTACAACTGGCCCTTTGATGGCCACCACAGTAGATAAGTGGTCCTCTGACAAAATGGGTTTGACACCTTTGCAGTACAGGACAGAGAAGCGAACAACTGTACTTTCCCAAAAAAATCCAGTTCAGCCACACTGACTGTTGTAGGATGTCCAAGCCACAGAACTGGGCATATTGATTTGGATCATGCACTAATTTAAAACACAGACAAAAATACAGTACAAGAAAAAAAACAAAACTCACTGCCATTTTGTTGAAATGGACGACTTTGCTGTTTTGTGGTTCTGTATGTTCTGGAAATAGCCACCTAAATCTACTTGGGGTCATTGCCGAGACAAAAGGTAGGAGTTCCTGTTTATTTGACTGCTTTCTCTCCGGTCACACTGCACTCTGTGGTTTTGCAGTTGCAGCTCTAACCATCGTCCGGAGTCTAAATGCAGGTGATCAGAGCTGCAGTCAGTGGTTGGAGTCATGGAGGGAGTGGCTGAGGCTGTGTGCTTTGGGACCAGTGGTTAGAGTGGTGGACAGCAGCTGACCACTACTTTGCAGCTGATGATCAGGGTCCCACACGCCTGAGCCATTTTTAAGAGCACAGAGTGGACTGCAAAGTGAGGAGCTAGTTAAAAAATTTATTTAAAAAATAAAAATAATAATTAATAAAAACATTTTCTCCATGCTGGTTTATCTTTAAAAACTATAGAAGTTGGAGCAGCAACAGAATGATGCAGAAAGGGGGAGAGAGGGAGAAAAAAGTAAACATTATGGTGTTTCTAACCTTTTTTTCTGATCATCACACATGTAGCTGAAATAACAGCACAGTTTTGTGTGTGATACTGGATGTTTTGGCAGATCATGTTGTGTTTGGGTAAAACCAAGAAAAAAAAAAAAATCAAACGACAGTGTTGTGCTTAGAAATTCACTGCGATTAAAACTTAGTCTTAATGATACATTTTTCTGTCAGTTTCAAGCTCTTTTACTTTCTGACAACATAAAGTAAATAATGAGTGGGAGCAGCTTTATAGGGAATTCACTAATATTCCTATGTAAGTTTAGGTTTGTGCTGGAAATGTTATCGTTACTTACTTCTTTGACAGTCATTGTGCCAGTACTGCATTGTTGTGTTTGGTTTTTACATGACTCTCAGTTTCTGAAAATTGAACATTACTGTTGTGAGCAATTACCCCTACCTAATTTAAAATAAAAAAATGCATACAAATTCTGTTCTGTCCTTTAGATCATGTGGTGTTTAGCAATACATTTGTGTACCTAGAGGGCTTTTTTTTTTATAGCTCCTAATCTTAAAATTCTGAGAATACATCTCAATGCCTAATTACAGACTATTTTGATAAACTATTTTTTTTAATAAAAAGTTGAAAAAGAAGTACAGTATATGATGATGGTAAAAAATGGTCACTCAGAATGAAAAAAAAACAAGTTGAAAGAAATTTTTGTTTCCCTGTTTTAAGATGAAAGTTGTTACGTTAAAGTTGAAATGTTGAGAATAAAATCAGAATAGCTAAATGAAAAATTTGAGAAAAGTAGTATTGTTATTTGAAGAAAGAAGTCAAAATGCCAAGAATAAAATGATTTAGTGATTAAATGAAAAAACTTAAACCAACCCAACTGTTAGGCTTCCTGTTTTACGTATTTCTTTGTTCTTTTGCCACTAATCACTGAATTGCAGGATGTTTAAAAGAGTGGTCTTGGGCGGTGCTGGTTCTGACAGCACTTGGTGCAGCTTTCATCGATAACCGCTAAATACCACACACCAAAAATATGGCTGGGCAGAATCATCATTCTTTATTGGACAGTTTAACATTGCACTGTGATCCAAACATTACAACCACCTGAGAAAGTGTGCCTTAACTATGTTTTTACCTCTGTTCTCTCGCAGGACTCTGTGCGCTCCTGGAAATTGTTGATTGATGTTCTGCATCACTGCCTCTCATCAGTCTGTCCGCTCTCTCTACTTGTCCCATGGAAATGTCACTTACTCTGGAAAGCCAGTCAAACCTCCTCCTCTGAGAAGTGTAAACACACACTCATCCAACAAGAACAAGTAAAATTCTGCCATTTCTTATCCCCAAACTTACCTGGACTCTACTAATTCCTTTCCTGCAGATCATTACTCTCTTGGTTTCCCTTTCATTTTAAAACAAATGGACAACTAAATTTTTCATCAGCCTGCTGCAAGTCCTTTTAGCTCGGTCCTCTGAATCCTGGGTATAAATATATGAATTAATTAATTATGACACCAACATTGGCACAAAGACCTGTGATGGCCAAATGCTTTTTGTTTAGTGACTATACTTCAAAATAGGTTTTATTATGAATGGACATTCTTTTAGTACATATACCATCACTTGATGTGGTATGTGGTACAATATACATGAGTTACAACCTGTAAATAACTTCCTAAAGTTTTTAGCAGTTTAAAATGCCAAAAAGAAACAAAAAACAGTAATCCGATTTTAAGGTTTCAGTGATGTTGAGGTCAACATGTGTAGGTCTGAAACATTTATTGTGAAGATTTTGTCATGATCTGTTTCCCAGCATCTCTGGTCTCTTGTCTTGGTGTATTTACGTATGTGCGCCTCTACTGCTCCCAGTCACCTGTTCCTCATTGTCTGTCCCAGGTGTTTGTCATTCCCTTCGTTAATCTTCCCTTTAAATGTTTTCCCTTCTTGTTGCCCCAGCACTGGGGCATTGTATGTTGTTCCCTGCCATCCGATGTTCCGGTCCTTGTTGTTCTCCTCTCAAGTCCCGAGCCTCTGTTTTATGGTATGTGTTCCTCGCCATTGTTCTGATCTCTTGTGTTTTCCCTCCTGAGTTTCTTTGTTAGGTTTTGCTGCCATGTCAGCCTTTTTGTTTCTTGGTTTAAATAAACAGTTTATTTTCATGAACCCTCGTGTGTCCTGTCTGCTTCTGGGTTTCCATTCAAACCATACCGTGACATAATGCTCATGTCCAAAGAAAAACCCAGCAGACAAATCATGTTTGAATATCTGGCCTGTGAGGCAGAAAAGACGAATCGGAGGAAGCAGGTCGAGCGAGACCGTCAGTTTTAAGGTTTGTGTCTGGCCTTTAAGACCACTCCCTCCGCTCTGCCAGCCCATACTTCTCCGGTTCCCTGTACTTCCCAGGAACCATCAAGATGTGTGGGTCATCGACGCCTCCCGCCAGCTCAAAAGGGTTGCCGATGCCTCTCCCCACATTCTGTTCCTCCCAATCATGCCCCTCCAGGTCACATTGTCATTACCCACGTGAGCATTGAAGCCCCCTAGCAGAATAAAGGAGACCTTCCAGCACCCTCGCTAAAAACTCCAAGAAGGCTAGATACTACAAACAGCCATTTGGCGCGTAGGCACAAACAACCGCCAGAGCCTGTCCCCCCACCCAAAGGCATCACGTTGGGGGGCCAAAAGTTAGACCCACACCAGCTCAGCACCTCTCACCATGGGCAACTCCAGAGAAGAATAAGATCCAGCCCTTTTCAAGGAGATTGATTCTGGAGCCCATCCTGTGCGTTGAGGTGAGCCCAACTATATCTAGTTGGTACCACTCAACCAAGCGCACAACCCTCCTAACCAGAGAGGTCATGTTCCATGTCCCAAGAGCCAGCTTAGATAAACCACGGTCCGAGCGCTAAGGCACCTGCCTTTGGCTACTGCCCATGGCATCACGCACCTGACTCAAATGGCCCCTCCAGCAGGTGGTGGGTTCACAGGAAGGCAAACCCATGTAACTCATTCAGGCTGAGCCCGACCAAGCCCTATGGGTAGAGACCTGGCAACCAAGCGCTCGCCAACAAGCTCCTCTTCCAGGCCTGGCTCCAGGGTGAGGCCCCGGTAACTCAGGTCCGGGCAAGGGTTCCTTGATTTTGTCTGTCCATACAAGTTTTTTTGAGTTGTGCTTTTATCACCTAAGACCAATCTGCCTTGGGAGACCCTACCAGGGGCAATGCCCCCGACAGCATAGTTCCTAGGATCACAAACTCCTCCACCACGATAAAGTGACAATTCAAGGAGGAGTAAATAATAAAAAGTTTGTGGAAAATATTTGACTAACATTTTTCACAGAAAGTGAGCTAAATAATAAAATGTGTTGGTGGTGATGGTGACATTTTTGATATATACTTTACACGACTTTAATCTGAAAAAAACTTTTTAAAATACATCATTGTAGAAATCTAATCTTAGGTTTGTTGGGTAATAATTGTACACATGATCTTATACTAAAGTTGTGTGCTAATATTAACAACAACAACTGGTAATAGTCTAAGGTGACATGGTTTAGAGTGAATCTGCAGTTGCATACAATAAACAGAACATTTTATGTTGAATAAATACATAAAGTTAGCTGCTGATGTTCAGTATATAGAGAACTCCAAACAACAGTTTGTAAACCACAATCTCATCTTTTTTTATTTCTTTTTCCACGAGTACATTTTATGTGTGGGCTGTGGACCAAGTTCTGCTTGCAGCTGTTTGTGTGTCTCATGTAAATCTGAAGGACGAGAAAACACAGACACAGAAGTTAAACAAATACAGAGTTATTGTTTTGAAGAATATAGTTATAAAAAGGGGTTAAATGATTTTTTTTAACTCTAAGGAAACAAAAAAAACCCCAGAGAATGTTTCTTCAGTACAGAATGGCAACATTGAAATTTGCACTTGTGTGTGTGTGTGTTTTAAATGTGGCTTGTCACAAATATCTTGACAGCTAATTTTTCTTTTTCAAAAAAATATTAAATAGTTGCTGTGCTATTTCTTGTTATCCTCATTTCCCCCTCCTTTTTAGTATAACTAAAGTGTGCCCTTTCTTTGGAAAAACGTATCCATGATCCAAGCAAGGTGGCTTTCAAGATGGCGGCCATGTTTGGACATAGTAAAAAGATAGAACCCCCTCACCCACTACTTGCTGGGGTAACCCTAACACTAAATCTCATTAGTCTGTTCCACTCCACAGGCACACAAATGCAAATGTCAGCCTTTAATTGAATACAAAAAAATACTGTGTTTTAAGTTTACTAAACAATCTAAAAAATGTACTTTTTTTAAAAGTGAAAAACAATGTTATTTTGTCATGGGTGATTTGTTACACATTTTATGCATTGTTCCAAATTAACACAACTGAGAGCCCTACAACTTGCAACCGATCTTGCAAAAGTAGTAAAACATGCAGGACAACAGCCTTCAAGGAATATGATTGGACACTCCTGCCCCAAATCTAACCATTACCAGAACAAGCTCCCCATATGTGCAGACAGGCTCCTAAAGTACAGAATGAAAAAAAGTGGCTATAGGTGATTATTTCAGAAAAGGTCCTAGAAAGGTAACACAAAACAAATACACAAATAATTTATTCTTAAAAACATTTTTTAGGAAAAGTGCCTACAAAAACAGTCATGGATTCAGCATCAATGGTTCCTTAAAAAAGCGCCCACTGACAGAAAAACAACCAGTAGTTTCATCTACATTTCACACCATTTAGAAATAATCTCCAGTAGCCTTTAGCTGATTGATGTCAAAGCTCTAAACTTTCAGCCAAATGGCGTAGCCCACTCTTCCATGTGGCCTCCTACTCGTCTGTGCTTTTAACTCAACACCCACAAGTCAGTGGACAGGCTAAGTTTGAAGTAGATCAGTTTGTCTGGAAAACTGAGAAACTCAGACAAGCAGACAAAAAACAAACAGTCGGTGATTTATTTGTGAAATAAAGATGTGCATTCAGAGTCTGAATACATAACAAGCCCTTATTTTTCATCTAGAGAAATGAGGCGGTAACATAGTGGTGGTGGTGGGGGGGACCCGACAGGAAGTAAACAGATTGGGGTGAATGTGAGCAGGTGCAGCGATGTGCATTCATGACTGTTGTGAATCCAATTTTCAACGAGTGGTGGAAACTGCGTGTCTTTTTTGGGTTAGAACAGAGAAGCCTGTGCTGGACTGCACTAAAAGCTCTTGAAAACTCAGATCAGCAGCCCGGCTGTGCTATTTGTATTCATTTGAAAACGTGCGTGCTGCACAAGCATAAAAACAACACTGAACACTAATTCTGGCCTGTTGGGCAAATTGCTTCGGAGTCCACGTGCCGAAACAGTCTCAAATGTTTTCACCAGGTGTAAAGGGAGGATAACTTTATTGAAAGCTGTTTGTTTGGAATGGATGTCAGATGCAATCAAATAATAATCCTGCTATGACAGCATCTGGTGTGTGACTTTGCTGCCGTTGCTTTTTTGTACTGTAGCTACCCTTTTGGTGATGTTCCGTGCAGCAGCACGCCCGTGAAAGCAGGGAGAAGGAAATAAAAATCAAAATTAATGTGAAATTTAATGTATACATAAACCCACACCTGGACTGAGCTGGTTGTGCTTCTGTGACTGGAAGGCTCCAACTGGGGATGTTCTAACTTCCTTTTTGCCATGGAGAAGAAATTAGATTGTTACACACACACACACACACACACACACACACGCACGCACGCACGCACGCACACACACAAACACACTGGCATGAGTTTAAGTGAAGGAATTAAAAACTTGGTGTTATTGCACAACTCTAAAATGACTTGGATGGTGCTTTTTTAGTGTGTGTGTGTGTGTGTGTTAGTGGGGTGTTAGCTAACCATTGGAGAATAGCAATGCAAATTAGGCCGCAAAAAATTTTCCGTTTACCTTTTCCGACACATAATTAAGGATGCTGAAAGGTGATAGTGTTCAAATGTGGAGCCTTCAGAGAGAAGGGGTCAATTTATCCCCCACAGGGTGGATATTAAAATTCTGCAGAGCATTACTCAAGCGTTTTATTTTTAAAAGCACTATGAAATTTCTCTTACCTCTCTGAAAAAAAGGGAAAAAAGCTGCATCTCTTAATTACTGACATAGAGCCAATTTGCATGGAGTACATCCCTCAGCAGTTGATTATAATCATTATAATTGCTTGAAGCATTTGTTTCATGCAAGAAAAAGCTATAATGTTCACTCAGATCTTCCATAATAAAAGGCGTTGGCTTCGAACTCGGCTTCTGCCAAGCTGTTCAACACTGACTGGATGTGAATAATCAATAGGAAAATTGAAATGCAGGAGTAAATACATGACTAGGTCCACCCTATCCTCTGTACTGCCAGTCTCTTTTTCTCGGTCCCTGGGTACGGCGCCAGAGACTGATCAAAGACTGGGTCTGATTCACTCTGAATCATCAAGGAGAGAAGACAGGGAGCTCTGTGATTACTGAACGTTGACGTCAGTTTCACTCATCCAACAATACAGAGCTGTCACATAGTGGGTATATTATGTACTCTGTCTGATCACCTGGGATCCAGTCATACAAGCTTTTATTGATCGTGAAGAATATTCTTGCATTTTTCATGAGAGAGAAGAAATTTCGTGATCAAAAGTGTCACCAGTTCAAAGGAACCTGATTGCCAGGAAAGTTTTGGGTTTGACAATTTGGAGACATGTTCTCTTATTTGCTCCAACTACGTTGGGAAGTTCCCACCTGAGTGGTACATTTATTCACTTACTTGCCAAAAATTTAGATAAAACCACGTTAACGCCTTGATGCTTTAATGACTTACCTGAATCGCTCTGCTGTTGGGTTTTAATGTCAGCACTGTACAAACACTAAAAAACAGAAACAGTCCTTTCATCCAGTTTTCAAATTGTATTGTAGAGTTGAATGTTTTTCTGCAGTCAGTGTTCACAAGAACTTCAGTCCAAAACTGAACTGATTTATGTTCATAGCTCCTAAAATTAAGTAGTTCATGATATTTTTTCGAATATATTTGTTAAACAACAGTGGACAAAATCATATCTGTTGACCTTCATACTTGTACTATGAAGGGTAGGAAAACTTCCAGTGAGCACAGCTGTGGAATACAGAAACTGTTGCTCTGTTAAAAGTCACAGGTTCAACTCCCAGCTGGGAACCTTCCTGCTTGGAGTTTGCATTTGTAAATTGTTTAAATTTGTAAGCTGTCATTAGGTGAGTGTGTGGATGATTATTCAACTTGTCCATCTCCATGTGGCCCTGTGATGGGTTGGCAACCCTTGCCCAGTCACTGCTGGAGATAGACACCAGCTCCCCATGATTTTAAATAACCAGTTCAAAAAAATGAATGAATAGATGGTCCAATTAAAAAAGCGCAAAGAAGCTGGAACTTTTGAAGTGTACTGGCAGATACAGAGTAACATCTTAAATTGATCTGGGCAATGTGAGAAGAAGCTGTTGGGTATTTTAACTGAGTTTCAGATAGACATAAGTATTTATTTAGTTTAGTGGAAACGTTACTTTAACAGAATGTAGTTCCTTGTTTATGGTGTCATCATTGTAATGCTGATAGAAAACTTTGTCCCACCCATTGGGAAGTCTATGAGCATGCCTATATTACATGACATTGAGGCCAGTTTGTTTAGAGTCCAGAAACCACAGCACCGGCTTCTGGGAGTGAAATGGTGCCTTTAGATGAAATAAAGCTTTAGAAAAGACAGAACTTGTTCTCTGCGACTTCCAGTTAGAACATTTATCCTTCAAAGCAGTAAGTTAAAATGAAGAAACAGGTTAACCTGTTGTGTTAGTCGACACATCCTCAATGTAGGAACACAAATCCTAAATATCAACATTTGTTGGTCCCAGTTCTGGCCCACAAATTTCTCAAACATTCTAGCAATTGCAGCACATACCGCAAAGAATGACGGTCCTTTGTTGGCCTAGATGTTTGGCAGTGGTGGTCTATGCATGGATCAGCAACACATGATTCATATCACAACTAGTCTAGTTGGTGTATGACCTAAGTTAAGTTATCCCCCCAACACACATACCTTTCTCAAACCTAACAAAATTGGTGTCAAAAATTGGTGAAGCAAAAATCTTCATTTGTGCCCCTGCCACTTTAAATATAATAATAAAGGTTTCCAGAGGTCATCAGAGGTCAACCAGTCACAAAATGAAAGCTAAAGGTGGAACAGTCACGTTTATAGCAGGACAACACATGAGCCTACATTAGCAATGCAGTTCTTCACAAAGAAATTGGCCGAACATCAGCAAACAACTGATTTACTTTCTTTACTCAAGTTGTGGTGAGCCATCTTAAAAACAGTGCCATCGTTGCCATACCTGGCCCACATCCTATTGACAAATCACTTGCCATGTCGGCAGTCAGCCAGCAGTCCCAGCTTGATGCCAGATCTGGCCCACACCTCTCTATGTGGGATATTTCTGCTAAAAGTGAACATGATGCAAAACGAACAGCAGAAGGTTCATAAAATGTGTTCACATGAAACGCTATGATGTTTTTCAAGACTAAAGTTGTTTTAAGAAGACTGTCATCCTCAAATTCTCAGCTCATTCGTCCAGTTGGAATTTAGCTTGATGTTTCGAAAAGCGATTTTTATTTCACAGAATGCACACTATTTGTTGTTTTATTTATTCAGGTATTATTAATTTCACATTCCTAACTTGCAGGTGGGTTTGTCATATAGTTGGTTTCCAATTGACACATGAAAGAGTTGTTCCAAGCCTCCTTGTCATTTGGCATTTGGCACAACACGATTCTGCAAAATGGTTATGAAGACAGTCCAACTTTTGTCTGCCTCTGACCATTCACAAATCATTAATCAAGCCAGTCATGTCCTACGTAGACGTGAGTTTTCAGAAATGAGGCAACCTTCACAGAACCAAAGGAGGCGTTAAGCGAAATTCAATTGCATTGACGTAGAGCACTACACATTAAACGTATGATGGATGTTCCTTTCAAATCATTTTCAAAACATGACGGATGAACTCTGTTATCAGACCTCTTTGTGGTCAACCAGTTTATTAAAATAAATGCAAAGACATGGGATCTGAATGAACTCTGTAGCTAAAACTTGATCCCAATGGAGCACAGGTGCACCTCAATATATCTCTCACTTTTGTTGTTTAACACAAGGACCTTTAGTTTTTACAGTAAAGTGTGAAGTGAGGGGTAAATTTCTACATTAATTGTTCCTCACATGTCTGTATGTAACAGCCTGACTATACGGTTGTGCATACAAAAGACAACAACCTGCCCCAGAGATAAAAAAGCAGTATTTTTAATGAAGGAGCTTCAATTTCTCCAAAAGATATTTGTATTCTTTTAAATGAGTGACCAGCTGATGTAATTTGAGACATTTACTGTCCCCATTTGAGCTGCACTCAGTTCAAGTGGTTCAGATAAATCCGGCCTTTTCATTCAAATTCAAAGAATATATCAAAGCCACCCGTAAAACTACAAGCTTATTTTAAAAATATATAAATTTGTGCACAACAATGCGTTTTTATCCTGCACCACGGCTTTCACCATTATTGCATGTTAAGCTAAGTGGTCATTGATAAAAGTTGTTATCATTGGATGTGCGCTTTCTTGAACAGATTAAATAAAATGAGGAGACAGTAGAAGTGTAAAAACACCCAATTTATTAGAAGTGTTAAAGGTCAACAATAGATGTTCAGCAGAGTGAACAAATACCAGGCAGGCAAAGATGTTTCAGAGTTCTGAGGAAAAAATTGTGAAAATATGGAGGAGCTAAAAATGTTACAGCAAAACAAATAAATAACAAGTGAACACAGGAGAGGATACATCCAGAGGTAAAGGATGATGAAATGACAACGGATGGTGATTGGCAGAACAAAAACTAACAAAGGGCAAAAGCAAGGCTAATAAAACTGATATGTAGTGAAAAAACACAAACCACATAAGAGATTCTTTTGAAAGTTCAGGCAAAACTTGGATTTTTAACCATTCTCATTCCCAGGGTGTCTCTGAGATCCCCATAGGGTGCACTTTGGATTATGTGCTGTGAGACACTGACCAGAGGCACATAAGTTTTGATTATCATGTGTGTCCCCCTCCCACATAAGCTGCTCCCAGATCTGTAAAACTTTGCATTCATTTGAGGCATACTGAACTACTTGTCAACATATTTGAATAAGTTCTCTGGTGACTTTGTTTCAAACTTAGCCAGTAGGTCAACGTTTGAGATATGTTCCTGTCATTGTGGTCCTAAATGCTGTTATTACACAACTATAATGTTAAACACAAAAGACTAGATTCATCTATTGGAGCTAGAGGACAGTAAATAATGACAAACAGAGACAAAAATTGGTTTCTGATGGTACCATTTATGACAATAACCCAAAATGAATAAAAATATGTAAAATAACCAACAAAAATAAACAAATATTATAAACTATGTATAAATTGTTGCAGCAGTGATTGTTATTAGGTGCACTTATGCATTATTGCAACACAAGGTAATTGAAATCATGCAAATCCTGGCCAGAGAGGTAAAAAAGAAAGGGAATGTCCATCATCAACTGTGTCAAAGGAACCACGTTTTTGACACAACTAACTTGCTCCAAATATGTGTTTGTAAAGTTTAGAATGTTCAGAGTTTGTATAGTTCATATGAGTACAAGCATGAAGAAACACTGTTCGAAAACTCCAGTGTGTTCAAAGCCATATTTTTGTATGGGCAATGCTAGATTAATGAGATGGGGTTTAAGCTGTATCAGCCTCATACCAGACCATAGGACAAGTTCAGTTGTAGTCTGGGATTTTGAACTCCCAGCTGGGCAGTTGGTTAGCTCACCATCCACAAACCTCCAAGCTGACTGACAAGGTTTGAGGAAACCCAAGTTCATCCAAGTTCACCTGGCCTGTTTTAGACACACTGGACTTGTAAGGTTCTATAAATCAAGATAATAAAACCCTTGTTAAGTAAAAGAATGACCATGTATACACATCAATGTAAATCCAAAATGAAACTAACAAATTTCAAATATACATACATTACATACATTATTAATATTTACAATGTATGACTATTGTTCAGTATTTGTATCTATAGGGGCGACTGTGGCAAAGTGGTTAGGGGAGTCCTCCTGTGACCAGTGGGTTAGTCAGAGGGCCCGGTTTCGCCTCTGTCAGCGAGCCCCAGGGCAGCTGTGGCTACAATGTAACTTACCACCATCAGTGTGTGAATGGGTGGATGACTGTAGTGTAAAGTGCTTTGGAGTCCATAGGGACTTGATAAAGCACTATATAAGTACAAGTACAATTCACCATTTATTTGCACATAAAACAAAGCCATGTGAATAATCCATGATAAGTATACAATGCAATACAAATACTGTATCAAGTCTTGATCAAGTCCCCTAAAAGCTAAGCATTAGCAGATAATGCTAACTGCTAGCAGCCATGCATCCATTATCTCCCGCTTCCAAGTCAGGTCGCGGGGGGCAGCAGCTTGAGCAGGGAGGCCCAGACCTCTCTTTCCCCAGCCCCCTCTTCCAGCTCTTCTTGGAAGATTCAGAGGCGTTTCTAGGCCAGCTGAGATAAGTAGTCTCTCTAGTGTGTGGGACTTACCCGAGTCTTACCTCCTCCCAGTCGGACATCCCTGGAGCGCCTCTCTAGGGAGATATCCAGGAGGCATCCTTAACAGATGCCTGAACCACCTCAACTGGCTTCTCTTGATGTAGAAGAGCAGTGGCTCTACTCTGAACAGCTAATGCTATACAATAACAACAAACAATTCAGACTCACCAATACCAAGATTTCACACTCAAACGAATGAAAAGATCCCTTTGTGCGCTGATCATTCAGTCTAAAGGTTTTACATCTTCACACTTACTCAAATAATACAGTATAAATGCTTTTGAGACCATAATAACCAATTGGACAGGTCACCAGTCCATCACAGGGATTAAGATGGAGTTCTAATTGTTTATAATAGTAACAATTTATTCGTTATGATTTATTGATTTATTAACATTATGATGGCAGTCAGATATTCACATATGATTGTAAATATACTATTGCTGTAACTAAAAGTGAGCAGTACATAATTTCTGTTTGTATAAAATGAAAAAGCTGAGCTAAAAAACTGAATGTACAGCCCCACATTAAATTAGGATATGCAAGGGCTCCAAAACACATTTGGGTAATTACACATAATATTCACTTAAATATTAATAAACAATGCCTTATACACATTGAATTAGGTCGACAGAGAGAGACAATTTTCTGTGCGCGTGTCAACATATTTGGTATGTCAGAAAGAAAAATAGTATGGACACATCGTCTATCTGACAATGACATTTATTAACTGCTAGAGAACCTAGGAACTGACTTGGAGCCAGCCACAAATAAAAAAAACATGCCATATCTCTTATGGAAAAACCTCTTGCAATACTGAATTTTCTTGCATCTGGATCATTTACCTCCTCCACCAGGACCTCAAACTCCTTTTAACTTTTAACATAGTTTTTTTTTCACAGCCACTCTGCTCTCCCAAACTCTCCATGGTGACAGCCAGTAGTACATGCAAAGTACTTTGCACCACTTTTGCACCTGTTATCATTTCTGCACACTATTTTAGTAATCACCTGCAACAGACTCATTACTAGCACCTGCAAGTTGTATGTTTTTTTGCACATGTAATTTAGCTCTCATTTTTGGGATCTTAGTAGATCAAGCCTTTAGTGTTTGAACAAATATAACTGCCCCATTACAATGTTACTAATAGTACACCAACTAATAAGTGATTGCAATGTCACCAATCTACTTTGACTATTTTCTGTCTACTTTTGTGGCACAAGTCTAAATAAATATACAGTAATTCTTGAAATTATTGACTTAATGCAAAAAACAACAATAACAAAGAAAATCTTTTTTTAATACAAACAAAAAAGCTGGCTGTTTGTGCAGTACAATAGATAAATGCTGAAAACATCCAAAATAAATATTTTCTCAGTCAATGAGGGTGTTTTACAGGTATAAGAGTATCTGATTTACAATAAGTGGAATGAACTCACACAGCTTTTGGTTGTTGAAAGAGTAGGGATCACAACACTGCAGCAACAGCGATGAGAGATGTCTTATTTCAATGGGGAAAGTCGTTCTCTTTAGGTGGCCGAATCGTTTTTGTACCGGTCCAGCAGTTTTCTGAGCTCCACGTGTATGAATAAAAGATTCTGGCCCACCAAAAGAGGCACCTTGGCTAGAGGGTCAACTGCCCAACTGCGGCAGGAGAGCAAATGAGCCCCCCCATCAGGAAAAATGTACCAAATTGCTTCTGTGTGATGGAAAAAGCTGCAGGGGGCAGATAGGAGGAGACTGGGTGCAGAGCTAAAGCTCTAAAATGCATATCCACAGGTAGGCTGCTGCAGGGTAATACTTTTTTGTGGATTACATCACTATTGGAGTTAAACATGTAATCATACAGTGAGGCCACACTCTGAATTCACGCGGATATCCTTCACAACAAATGGCTTTAACCAGAAAGAAGGCTTGTGGAATAATTCCTAAGGAAAGCTGATAAACATCACAAAGTGCTTGAATTTAATCTTAAAATGCATTACAGTTTGATTTAAATAATACAAACTAATCAGTAATTGTGCTGCTCAAAGGCTTTTCCCTGGATAAAATAAAAATGCATGTGAACAAGAAAATGCAGTGTAAAAACACCGCTGTATTGTTCTATTATAAGCCATGACCAGCTTAATCACTAAACCTGAGAAACTACAGTCTATTTGGAGCCTTCATCTCAGCCATGAAGTAAGCCAAATGGATTCAAGATGCAATCCTGTAACTTTCACTTCCACTTAATTGCAAAACTACTCCTTTGATTAACTCCCTGTCTCATGCTCTCTTTCTCACTCCCTGAGGTAAATAAAAAGAGTGGGGGCATTTAAGACGTGACTGACAGATCACGGTTTATCAACAGCTGCCCAAAACTCTTCTCTGCCACAGCAGATGTTCTCCAGAGGATTAAATCTGCCCACTGTAGGCAAAATTAAAACAAAATTCAGTGTTAGATCCTATCTGCTCACGGTCATTCAATTAAAAAAAAACATTCAGTTTATTTTTCAATGAAAGTGATTATTTTAAGTTATTATTTTAATTTCTCTCTGTGAACATGTCATTATATTTATGTATAATAGAAGCAGTTTGAAGGCTACATACAGTATGATCTACTAAGATAAAATGTCTGCCTTATTGAAATAAGGATATTTATACTTTGCATGTTTTTATAGATGTAAACCTATAGTAGATTAGGCCGTAAATGTTGTGTTGATGCTAAAACAGATTTAAACAGCAATGATGCAAAAATGAAAAAATGACAGAACAACAAATGAACACAGAATTAGCCCAATTTAGTCATCTGGGTGCGACAGAACAGCAGTGAAACCTTAGATTTAAGCTCATCTATGCTGAATATTATTTTAAATTAATGTTTTGGTCACAAGGTTATAATAAAAAAATTCTGCCATTTAAACAAAAAGGTTGTAATACCCATGTGACACCAGTAGATGGCAAATGGCTTCACAATAGACTCTAAGTACTACTAACTAGCACTAACAGTTCATTTTATGTCCAGGCTCTCTCTGGCAGTTCAGAAGTCACTCATAGTAATTAGTAATTAGAATTTAAGCAGGTTCATTCAGTTGACTATTTTTGGATAACAGCATAGATGATTAGATATTTATCGTTTGTAGCTTAAACCTTCCTCCCGCCAAGAGCCAATTAGAAGCATGTGCTCAGTGCAACGTCACTTCTGGTTGCCTCTAACTTTCTGTTGACTTCCAGGACTACTAGTGGAGCAACATCACCCTCTAGTGGTGGTACACTGTAATGTCCTGAATTTTCACTTTGCTACAAACTCCCCTGCTAAAATGTCAACGTTCTCAGTGACTTAATCTAAACCTCTAACCTCTTTCACTGCCTCCACACCCATGCCAGTAAGTACCTGGGACAAAACATCAGGGCGAAGTGAAATAGAATGACATACAGATTTAGGGAAATGGTTAGGGTTTGAAAGCACCCCTGCAGTTGTCTTCTGCATTCTCCGAGGTGGGGGTACAGGTGAGGTAACTCCCACATCCCTGAAACAGTCACTTGTATTCACTTGATCCAGTCTTGAAACTTCAGGTTCAGTCTCTGTGAAGTCCCTGGTTACACACTCAGGGCCCTTTGTGCAGTCTGTATTGTCACACAAATCATCTAGTGATCCAGTTCCCAGAAAACCCGGCTCTACATTCAAACCAGGGGCTTCTACTTTCAACATTACATACTCAGGATCTATACCAACCTTGGTACGATCTGCTGGGTCCTGAGCCTCATTGGTTAAAGGAGTGACACTGTCCTTTTTACAAGGGGCAGGAACATGGGTTGCACAAGGTCTGAGATTAACACTATGAATCCTCTTAACAGGACCTCCTTCAACTGCCACCACACTGTAAGTCGATCCCTGAGTCTCAACCACCCTGTA